>VWZI01021180.1:0-67442 GCA_013396835.1 Psilopogon haemacephalus | reverse complement strand
TCTTCCAACCTAGACCATTCTATGATTCTATGATTCTATGTTCTTGGGCTTGAAGCACACTCTCAAAAGTATGAACTCTTATGTTGTCTATATTTTGAGCTGTAATTAGACCTAATGGATTTTTATTTTACTGATCAGCCTTTAAAATCCCATCAGGGTAATGTGATTTGTATACTTGATGTGTGCATTTCATCTACTTTTTTTTTCATTATCTGCCAAAGTGTAAACTCCATAATGAACCAGAATGCTGTGTTCTGCCCTCTTAGATAAATCATCATCTTTTCATTCATCATCACACTAATATTCCTAATAAGTCTGTGGCAAACTGTTTTGACTTTGGGACTAGGGGGATCTGAGCTTTGGGAACTGGTGACTAAGAAATTAAGACTTTCAGTCTCACTTCTTGAAGTATAAAGAAAAAAGGTAAAAATGCCTCATTTTCCTTTCTATGTTTGAGAAATCTTGCAAGTATTGTCATCCAAATAGGAATCTTCCTAGTATTGTCATCCTGATGGGATGCACCCACAACTGTTGAGGGAGCTGCCTGATGTCATTGTGAAGCCACTGTCTGTAATTTTTGAAACCTCATTGAGAAAAGAAAAGGGTACCTGAGGATCGCAGGAAAGCCAATGCCACTCCAATCTTCAAAGGGGAGAGGAAAGAGGACTCCAGAAATTACAGGCTAGTCTGACTCACCTCCATCCCTGGAAAGGTGGTGGAATAGATCATTCTGGAGGTCAACTCTAAGAACCTGGACGAAAATACTAGCAAAAGTAGTCAGTGTGGATTCAGTGTGGGGAAATCATGCTTGACCAATCTGATAGCCATCTACAATTGTGTGACCAGTTGGGTACATGAGAGGAGAGCAGTGTGTGTTGGCTACCTCAGCTTCAGTGAGATGGATGAAGGAAAAGAGTGGATCCTCAGTCAGTATGGTGATGAGGGCTGAAGCACCTCTCCTATGAGGACAGGCTATGAGAGTCAGGGCTCTTCATCCTGAGGAAGAGAAGGCTTTGAGGAGACCCTGTAGTAGCCTTCCAGTATCTGAAGGGGGCCTACAGGAAGGCTGGAAAGAGACTTATACAAGACTTTACAAGGTCTTATAGTGACATGATGAGGAGTAATGGGTTTAAACTGGAAGAGGGGAGATTTAAACTGGATGTTAGGAAGAAGTTCTTTACAGTGAGGGTGGTGACACACTGGAACAAGTTGCCCAGGGAGGTTGTGGCTACTCCCTCCTTGAAGGTGTTTAAAGCTAGGTTAGATGAGGCCCTGAGCAACTTCTTCTAGTGGGGGGTGTCCCTGCCTATGGTGGGGGGGTTGGAGCTAGATGATCTTTGAGATCTCTTCCAACCGAAACCATTCTATGGTTCTATGATACCAAACTGGAAGGAGTGGCTGACACTCTGTCAGGCTATGTTGCCATCCAGTGTGACCTGGACAGGCTGGCAACTTCAACAAGGGCAACGGAAGGAATAACCCTCGACACCAGTACGGGTGAAAGCAGCTCTGAGAGAAGGACCTGGGAATGCTGGTGGGCAAGTTCATTGTGAGCTAACAAAGTGCTTTTGTGGCCAAGAAGGCAAATGGTGTTCTGGAATGCATGAAGAAGATTGTGACCATCAGGTCAAAGAAAGTTTTCTTCCCCTTATACTCTGTCCTAGTGGGGTTATGCCTGGAGCATTGTGCCACTTTCTGAGCTCCACAACTCAAGAGACAAGGAAGTGCTAGAGAGAGAGTCCAGTGGAAGATATAAAGATGCTGAAGGACCTGGTGCATCTCTGTGAGGAGAAAAGGCTGAAAGACCTGGGGGTGTTTCATCTGGAGAGGAGCAGCGTAAGAGGGGATGCTCTCAATGCTTATAAATATCTGAAAGGTGGAAAGAGGATGTGGCCACGCTCTTTTCAGTGGTATTCATCAGCAGGACAAGGGGTAGAGGGTACAAACTAGAACACAGAAGTTCCTCCTAAACATGAAGAAAAACTCTGAGGGTGGCAGAGTACTGGTGACAGAGTTGTGGAGGCTCCTTCTCTGGAGAAATTCTAAACTCACTCGGACATTTTGTACCTGAAGTGAACTCACATGATGGTTTTATAACCATTGTACCAGTCACTGTGTTATGGAAACCTTAGTGTATGCAGTGATACCCTGTAGAAGTGATCATAGAGTCACAGAATAGATTGGGTTGGAAGGAACACCTCCAGCCAGACCAGATCGCTCAAGGCCTCATCCAAGCTGCCCTTGAACATCTTCTAATCTCTGCTCTAAATGGATCCTCTTCAAGCTTCAATCCATTCCCTCTCATCCTACAAACCATTATTATTTTCTGTCACTAACTGTAGTGTTTATGGTAACTTTGATATTTCTCCTTCCTAAATAGGATGTGCTGCAAATAAACACATTTATTTTATTTTATTTTATTTTTGTATTATTTTGATATAAATTTATTCACTATTATTAGTTTTTACATTTCCCTATTATGCTAAGAAAAAAAATTAGTATTTTCATTCACAATTGGTGTCAAACTAAATTTGCATGAAAATTTGGATTAAATTTCTGCAAAATCACAGTTTAAAAGTGTTTCTACTCCTTGATTTAAATTAGCAAACTTTTTTTTTTCTTTATGAATGTTGAAACTTTAGGTTCAAAGTTGGTAGATATGTCTAATGACAAATTAGTGAAGAAAAAACCTGAGAGCATTTCTGTATTTCATAGAACCATAGAATGGTTTGGGTTGGAAAGGACCTTAAGGATCATCTACTTCTGACCCTCTGCCATGAGCAGATACTCCTTTCACTAGCCCAGGTTGCTCAAGGCCTCATCCAACCTGGCCTTGAACACCTGCAGGGAGTAGGCATCCACAACCTCCCAGGTCAATCTGTTCCAGTGTCTTCAATATTTCAGTGTCATTTTCCGCCCTCAGCATTTGCAGTGTGGGTTGTGTCTGAGTTACCTGGGCTCTGCAGCTCCCCTTGTAGGCTCTATTCAAAATGACTTGGTGTTCTTCTTAAAATAAATTATTTTTCTTTAGTAACTGTTGGCTACACTGGAACCTTCCATTTGGTTCTCTAACAGAGCAATGCTTCTACAATCATGTGCCCTGATGAGGCAAATGCTTGTCCCCTACCAGAATTTGTTAACCTGTGGACTGTTTTCCATTCAGCTTAGCAGAGCAGAAGAGATTGCAAGGGTGATTTGCTGCTTCTGAGGTTGGCAAAATTAGAGATCCAAGAAGCTGAGGGAATAGGCAAGACTCAAGAAGGGGCTGAAGCATGATTCAAGTCTGACTCTGAACTGGAGAATCTCCCTGAAAGGGAAAATCTGTAATTACCTTGCTTCTGTGGGAACTTCTGATCGACTATGCAACACTTGGGTATCCTGACTGCTGTCATTCTGATGATCTCAAACAGTCCTTCACCTTACTTCACTCAGAAAAGATTTGGAAACTTGGGGCTGCCTGGCACATGTTCTCCTGCATCCTGCAAGCTGATAGTGTGCATATTCATTTTCAGTATTTTGTTTTATTTCTTTTTTTCCCCCCCGCATTTACTTCTTTTATATGCTTCTTTTTTTATGCTCCTCCTACAACACCTTGCATGGTTACTGATACTGAGATTTAAATTACAATCAAGTTTAATGGCTACAAATACATCTCTATGTTTACATTTATGAGCATTTAATGAACGTTTAAGAGAAAATTAGTATCTGCTGATACAGGAATAGCAGTAAAGGCTCATGTATAAGGACAGATGCACTGAAGGTCAGCATTTAGTTTCAAATTTGTTGTTTCTGTGCTATTGGAGGTTAAAGAGGGGCACAGCTCTGCACTTGGCTATACATAGGCACTCACAAGTTTCCTCTGTCTCTCACTGACACAAAATATGAAAGCCTTGGGCAAGGTCCTAACTAATCACATCTATGCCTCTTCTGAAGCAAACAAGTGTGTCTGTCATGCTGGGAGAGGAGTACATGCATTATACTGTCTCTCACTGTGCTTAGAATGGAAAGAGCAACAGGAGCTGTCATTGCCACACATACAGAAGTGAAGGATCCCTCCTTGCAGAAAATCAAGTTTGGAGTTGAATGGGAGAAGGAGGGAAAGGCCATTCCTATGGCTATTGAAGTAGCAAATGGAGCTCTATTAACGTCCACCAAGCAAAAAACACTGTGGGGAAGGAAGTTCACAGCAGGACAAGGACAAAGATGCCAAATTTTAGTTACAGAGTAAGAGGGTTGTTTGAAGACTTGGATATTCTGCCGTTCGGATTCGTTCTACCACATTTAATCACTGACCTGAAAACAAAAATAATGTTAGAGTATGCTTGAAATGTGCTTGGGTTCAATTAAATCCAGCGCTTGCTACTAGCTTGATGCCAAGAAGGACAGCAAATAGTGCTCCATGCAGTTAGACTGAATGGTAGGAAGAAATTCTCTTCAGTAAGGGTGGTGAAACACTGGAACAGGTTGCCCAGGGAAGTTGTGGGTATCTCCTCCCTGGAGGTGTTCAAGGCCAGGTTGGGTGAGGCCTTGAACAACCTGGGCTAGTGGAAGGAATCTCTGCCAATGGCAGGAGATAAAACTAGATGATCTTTAAAGTCCCTTTTAACCCAAAATATTCTATGGTTAGCACATGTTTTGCAAAGCAAATGATTGCCACCTTTATTTCCTAGAGGAAGTGCTTTTAACAAATCTTCCTTAGCAGCATTTGTCATAGACCAAAAACATGATTTAATCCACTATGGCACATCCTGAGTGCCTGAGATCACTTAGACAAAGTGAGTTATGAAAGGTTTTTCATGTGAAATGTCTGGGATGTGAAAGGAAAATTTAATCTTTGTGATATGAGAAGTGTTATACACTGAAGCAGATGGAGATGAAGAACTTACTAACTTCTAAACTGATCTTTCTGTGCTGATTTAGGCAAGTAAAAAAAAAACAAGGCTGCAGAGGGACTGTTTTCAAACACCTGCAGTGACAGGACAAGGGTAATGGCTTGAAATGAAAGAAGAGCAGATTGAGATTGGATATTAGAAACAAGATCTGCATCACTGGAACACTGAAATGGGGTGCCCAGGGAGGGAATTGAGGCCACATCCCTGGAGATACTCAAGGTGAAGCTGGACAAGGCACTGAGCAGCCTGATCCAGTAGAGGATGCTACTACTGACTGCAGGGTGGTTTGGCTAGATGACCTTTGGAGGACCCTTCCAACTCAAACCATTCTGTTAAGCAACACTGTGACAGAAAAAAAAAAAATAATAAAAATAAGATGACACTAATAAAAAGGAGGATTTTTTAATCAGGTTTACATGAAACTTTTATCCTTCTATCCATGATATGGGTAGATAAATAAAATGAAGATTTTTTCCTCCTCCTGGACAAGTTAATGTTGAGAAATACTACTAAGGAAAGTTTTATTATTAAGGGCAGAACAGATAATAAACTTTTACTTAGCAGCCAGTGATGTGGAGGAACGGCAGGTATCTAGGACCATCTTTGATCTTAATGTAAGCAGATGCTATTGGGATTTTTATTCACATTTAGTGAACAGTGTAACAAAGAGCAATTTCAGTCACCTTAACATCCTTCTTCTGGACTCCAGAAGGGGTGAGATTTTCCACAATCATTAATTTAGGTTCATATCATGGAATTACAGAAACATAGAGTAATTAAAGTTGAAAAAGTCCTCTAAGACCATTGAGTACAACCATTAACACAACACGACCATGGCCACTAAATCATGTCCAAAAGTGCCACACATTTTTTAACACTTCCAGGAATGGTGATTCCACTACCTCCCTGGGCAACCTGTTCCAATGCCTGATCACACTTGCAGCAAAGAAAGTTTTCCTGATCTCCAAACTAAATCTCCCCTGATGTAACTTTCTAGATACTGCCCCCCGACCTGGCTCCAACCACCTTTCAGGGAGTTGTAGAGAGTAAGTTGGTCTCCCCTCAGCCTCCTCTTCTCCAGACTAAACAACTCCAGTTCCCTCCGCTACTCCTCACCAGACCTGTTCTCCAGACCCTTCAGCAGCTTTGTTGCCCTTCTCTGGACCTCCTACAGCCCCTCAAAGTGAGTGGCCTAAAGGTGAAGCCAGTATTTGAGGTGTGGCATCACCAGAGCTGAATACAGAGATGTGATCACTGCCCTGGTCCTGTTGGCCACAGTATCGCTGATCCAGGCCAGGATGCTGTTGGCTTTGGCCACCTGGACACACAGTAGGTCATGTTCAGCTGACTGTCAAACAACATCCGCAGGTCTTATTCTGCTGTGCAGCTTTCCAGACACTCTTCCCCTGGTGTGTTTGTGGGGTTGTTGTGACTCAAGTGCAGGACTCAGCACTTCACCTTGTGAAACTTCATAGAATAGGCCCTGGTCTAACCTATCCAGATCTCTCTGCAGAGCCTTCTTACCATCCCACAGAACAACACTTCCACTCACTTTGTTGTCATCTGCAAACTTACTGAGGATGCTTCAATCCCCCTACCTGGATCATTGATAGAGACCTTAAAGAGAATTGGCCCCAGCACTGAGCCCTGGGGAACACCACTGGTGACCATCCGACAACTGGATTTAGCTTGTACACCATAACTCTGTGTGCTGAGTAAGTCACAGAAGCGTAAAAGTTCTCACATGTATCCTCTGACAATGTCTTGATGCTGTGTATCTGCTGACAGGTAGCTGTACTTTCATATGTTTACATTTTGTTAACTGCTGCCATGATTTTTTTCAGTGCTTGACCCAAGTGTCTGTGGTATAAAGCTGCATAATGCATGGTTTATGAATGCTCCAGCACTCTGACTGAATGCTGAGCAATGCTAATGAAAGCCTCACAGTACTTGATGCTTTTGCTTGAAGACCAGGTTCCTAGAGACAGGTAATTGTCAGAGATAATAATTAAAGAATCATTACTTTACTCTAAGACAAATCCTGTGGGTGTAAACCAGGCTTACTGTGGAGATCAAGAGCATAACACTAATTCTTGGAAGATACACTGTCATAATTTCAGGGAAGAGATGATACAGGAATTGTAGGGGCTTAGATTCAGTGATCCTCAGAGGCTCGTTATGGTCTGTTATTCCTGGTCCTTGTAGCTGTAGGCAGAAGCTTGGAAATCTTTCCTGAATGAACCCTAATGACTCAAAAAGCCTGAAGGCAAAATTGTTGTGTTTTAAGCTCAGCTGGAAATTAAACATTACACAACCACTCACCCCTTAAGTGAGACATGGGATGGGCCCAAAAAGGGTGGTGCTGAACTCACTAGCATGACCAAGAGCTTGTCAAAATATTGACTCAACATCTCCAAGTGACACAGAAGCTTCTCTTTTTCTTTTTTTCCCAGGTAAATTTACACCCTCTATAAAGCAACACATCTACAACAAATGACTAAGACTTTGTCAGGCATGGAATAGCACTAGCAACACTGTCTAATGTTATCCAATGTTCTCAGGCATATTCTGCCTCTTCTGCCTTGCTTTTTCCCCAAGGTACTTTATTCCTCCTGCAGACAGTGAAATCTCAACAGCTTAATCACTGAAAATATGTATAGGAAAGATAGTTATATCTTTTCCCTTTGCTTTTTATTATGTAATATACATAATTGCTATTACCTTGTAGTATGTAGAACAAACAGCTTTGGAAATTCATAGACAAAGAAAATTTAAGCCATTGAATTAATCTTGGAATGTAGAAAATAACATACATTTTCCCATAAATATAGAAAGTGATGTAGTTAGGAGGAGGAGACTGTGAAGTTCAGAGCACACAATAAAATCCCTCCTGTCCAGAGTAAGTTCATAGATTCATAGAATGGGCTGGGTTGGAAGGAACCCTTAAGATCATCTGATTCCAACCCTTTACCATGACCATGTCCAGGGACACTTTCCACTAGAAGGAGAGGCCCTGTTCAACCTGCCCTTGAATATCTCCAAGAGGGAGCATCCACTGGGCAACCTGTTCCAGTGTTTCACCACTCTCACTGGAAATAACTTTTTTCCTAATTGTCTGTCTCAGTCTGCCCTCTTCCAGCTCAAAGCCATCTACTCTCATCCTGTCACTTTAAGCCCTTGTCAAAAGTCCCTCCCCAGCTCTCCTGTAGCTGCCTTCAGGTAGTGGAAAACCACTTTAAGGTCACCCTAGAGCCTTTTCTTCTCCAGGCTGAACAGATCCAACTCTCTTAGCCCATCCCCACAGAAGATGGTCTTCAGCCTTCTGGTTGTATTCATGGCCTCCTCTGGACCTGCTCCAACAGTCCATATCCTTCTTGTCTCGCAGGTACCAGAACTGGACTGAGTCCTTTTAAACTCTAAAAACAATCCAGGAAACATTTTAAATCACCAGCCTTCGTAGGAACAGGACAAATATCAGAGAAAAGCACCTTTAATATTTTAATTTCTTTTTGAAGGCTACATTGCCTGCATACTTTGGCATTCTGGAAAGGTGGGGAGAGGAGACCTAGCCATGAAATGCATGGTAAATCTTCAAGTAGTTCATCAAAACATGTCTACAGATTCTGTCATGTTGCTTAGACTGGTAAATGGGCTGAAAGATAGGGATATAATTCAGTTTTACCTATGGCAGTGGGTATCATGGAGGTGGACCAGTATAGTCTGTGAGATGATTTGTTGGAGAGCAGTCTAGGGCAAAGAGACCTGGTGGTCCTGGTAGACAGAAGGATGCCCATGAGCCAGCAATGTACCCTTGTGCACAAGGCCAGTGTCATACTGGGGTGGATTGAGAAGGGGTATGGTACATAGGTCAAAAGAGGTTCTCCTCCCCCTCTGCTCTGCCCTGGTGAGGCCACATCTAGAGTATTGTGTCCAGTTCTGGGACCCTCATGTCAAGAAGAACCCCAGGCAACTGCTCAAAAGAGTCCAGCACAGGGCCACAAAGATGCTGAAGGCAGTGGAACATCTCCCTGCTGAGGAAAGCCTGAGGGAGCTGGGGCTCTGCAGCTTGGAGAAGAGGAGCCTGAGTGGTGACTTCATTCATGTTTATAAAGACATGAAGGGCAGCATAGGGAGGACAGAGCCAGGCTCTACTCAGTGATGTCCAATTACAGGACAGGGGGCAATGGGTGCAAGCAAGAACATAAGGGAAAGCTTTTCCACTGTGAGGGTGTTAGAGGCATGCAGCAGGCTGCACAAACAGGCTGTGGCATTTCCTTCTCTGAAGACAAAAAACCCACTTGGATGTGTTCCTGTGACACCTGCCCTGGGTGATTCTGCTCCGGCAGGGGGGTTGGACTGGATGACCTTCAGAGGTCCCTTGCAAACCCTAACATTCTGAGATTATGACAATGTGTAACCGGAAGAGGAAGAAATAAAAGAAAAAAGAGACATTAGTTAAGCAAAATGATAAAAGTTTGGAGTTTCTTGCTGATTTCTTTGAGCAGAGAGTTTGTCAGCTGACTATGGTCATCAGCTGCTAGTTGAAATTCAAGCCAAATGGAAGACCAGCAACGAGAAGACTTGATCACAGTACACGGATTGAAAAAACCCTGATTTTTCTGTGGACAGCTTCAATCTATTTCATACTGTAGCTTCCCATCAGTGAACTGGGGATAATTGGGTTGTGCTGCCCTCAGGGGTGCCGTGAGGGTAAATACATCACAGCTCACTGTGTTCAGGTTCAGTGGGCAGGAGGGCTGTAAAAAACAGTGGGAAGGGAATCATATTCACGGCAAATAGGCAACTCTGAAGCAGAGGCAGAAAGGTGCCTCTCAAAGGCTTTGAAATTCACTTCTCATCCTACACTGCGAGTGTGTATTTAACAGCAAGATATTCTGAGCACAAAATCATAGAATCATAGGATCATAGAATGGTTTAGGTTGGAAGGGACCTCAAAGATCATTGAGTTCCAACCACCTGCTGCTGCTCCAGCCCTCTGAGCATCTTCGTAGCCCTCCTCTGGACTCTCTCCAGCCGTTCCATGTCCTTCTTGTGCTGGGGGCTCCAGCACTGCACACAGTACTCTAGGTGGGGTCTGATGACAGCAGAGTAAAGGAGGAGAATCCCCTCCCTTGCCCTGCTGGCCATGCTTCTCTTGGTGCAGCCCAAGACACAGTTGCTGTCTGGGCTGCACTCACACACTGCTGCCTCATGTTAAGCTTTTCATTCACCCAGACCTCCAGGTCCTTTTCCTTAGGGCTGTTCTCAGCCATTCCCTACCCAGCCTGGAGTTGTGCTTGGGATTGTGCTGACCCAGGTGCAGGACCTTACACTTGGCCTTGTTGAATTTCATGAGGTTGGCCTGGGCCCATCTCTGCAGCCTGTCCAGGTCCCTCTGGATGCTATCCCTGCCCTCTAGTAAGTCGACAGTTCCACACAGCTTGGTGTCATCTGCAGACTTGCTGAGGGTGCACTCAATTCCTCTGTCCATGTCACTGACAAAGATGTTAAACAGCACTGGTCCCAGCACTGACCCCTGAGGGATGCCACTTGTCACTGGTCTCCTGGTGGACATTGTGCCCTTGATCACTACTCTCTGCATGAGACCATCCAGCCAATTCCTCATCCAGCAGTGCTCCACCCATCAAGGCCATATTTTTCCAATTTGGTGACCAGAATGTCATGTGGGACAGAGTCAAATACCTTACTCAGGTCCAGGTAGGTGACATTAGTTGCCCTTCCCTTGTCCACCGTTGCTGTGACTTCATCATAGAAAGCCACCAAATTAGTCAGGCATGATTTGCCCTTGGTGAAGCCATGCTGGGTACCACCAATCACCTCTGCTTGGTTTTTCATTTGCTTTAGTAGAGCCTTCGGGAGGATCTGCTCCATGATCTTGCCAGGCACAGAGGTGAGGCTGACTGGACTGTAGTTCCCAGCGTCATCCTTTTTTCCTTTCTTGAAGATGGGTGTTGTGTTTGCCCTTTTCCAGTTAGCAGGAACTTCACCAGTCTGCCATGACCTTAAAAATACGATGGACAGTGGTTTAGCAACTTCATCTGCCAGTTCCTTCAGGACCCATGGGTGGATCTTATCAGGCCCCATGGACTTGTGCACATTTAGATTCCTTAGGTGCTCTCGAACATGATCTTCAATTACAGTGGGCAGGTCTTCACTTCCCCAGACCTTACTTTTGCCCTCTGGAGTTTGGACATCGTGGCTGGAGCACTTGATGCCAAAGACCAAGGCAAAGAAGTCATTGAGCACCTCAGCCTTATCCATATCCCTTGTTGGCAGCTCTCCATTTCCCTTCAGAAAGGGTCCCACATTCTCCCTAGTCCTCCTTTTCTTACTAATACACCTGAAGAAGTTCTTGTTCACTTTATGTCCCCAGCCAGATTCAGTTCCAGCTATGCTTTCCTAACCTGATCTCTGGTTGCACAAACAATTTCTTTGTGTTTGTTCCATGTTACCTGTCCTTGCTTCCACTCTCTGTAGGCTTTCTTCTTGCATCTGTGTCAAGGAGCTCTTCATTCATCCATGCAGGCCTCCTGGAATTCTTACCTGCCTTCCTCTTTTTTGGGATGCATTGCTCCTGGGCCTGAAGGAGGTGATCCTTGAGCAATGTCCAGCTTTCCTCTGCCCCCCTTCCTTCCAGAGTTTTTTCCTCCTGCCAAGGATGTCCCTGAAGAGATTGAAGTCTGCCCTTCTGAAGTCCAGAACAGTGAGTTTGATGTGCACCCTCCTTGATGCCTTGAGAATCTTAAACTCTATCATTACATGATCAGGGGCACAGAACCACAGAATACATCACAGAATGGTTGGAAGTGGCCTCTGGAGATCATCTAGTCCAACACTTGTGCTAGAGCAGGTTCTCCTAGAGTAAATCACATAGAAACACATCCAGGCAGGTTTGGAATGCTTCCAGAAATGGAGGCTCCATACCCTGTCTGTGCAGCCTGTCCCAGTGCTCTACCACCCTCAAAGCATAGAATTTTTTTCCTTATGTTTATGTGGAACTTCCTGTGTTTCAATTTGTGTCCATTGCCTCTCATCTTGTTACTGACACCGCTGAGAAGAGTCTGGTTTCATCCTCCTGACACTCTCCCTTTACCTGTGGATCAACATGCATAAGATGCCTTCACAGTCTGTTCTTCTCCAGGCTAAAGAGCCTCAATTCTCTCAGCCTTTCCTCTTAAGGCAGCTGTTCCAGCCTCCTCTCCCTTGTCCTCTTAGTGGCACTCCAGTCACTAGACTCTCTCCATTAATCAGTGGTGTTTGACTAGTTTTGTACTGGTTGCTAGAGATTGCAGTGACACTTTCCTGACATCCAAGCCATGACAATTCTGCAGCAGCAGAGAAGCTGCCTATAGCTAATGTCCCCTAGGCTGTGCTAACACACATAACTATTTACTATTAATGCCTTGAAACTGCAACATGGCTCTTTAACTTCAATGAGTCTTGGGCTTTGTGGAGTTGGGGCAGGTCCTTGTCTGTGTTGGCCTAGATGGGGGACACATTTTGGCCTCCTTGAAGTCTTTATTTCAAGAATATATCAGAAGAAGTCTATATGTTAAGGTACTGCAATGATGCTAAGTAAATGTAAAGGTACTGTAATAACATTCAGTAATAACCCTAGGTTGAGACAGGCAGATTTAATGTGAGGGCTGTGCAGTGGAATTGATTGGATGATGGCACCCAAATGGAAGTGGTCAATGGCTTGATGTCTAGATGGAGATGGGTGACAAGTGGTGTCCCTCAAGGGTCTGCATTAGGACCATTGCTGTTCAATATCTTCATCAGTGTTATAGACAGTGAGACTGAGGCAACCTCAGCAAGTTGTAAATGATGTGGCAAGCTGAGTGATGTGGTTGATAAGACTGAAGTATGGGATGGGGCCATGAGATTCAATAAGATAAAGTGCAAGGTTCTGCATCTAGGCTGGGGTGACCCTCAGTATCAGTCGAGGCTGGGGTATGAGACTGAGAGCAGCCCTGCAGAGAAGGACTGGTGCTGGTGGGTGAGAAGCTGGACATGAGCCAGCAATGGGCACTGGCAGCCTGGAAGGCCAATGGCAGCCTAAGCTGCATCAAAAGCAGTGTGGCCAGTAGGTCGAGAGAGGCAATTTTGCCACTCTGCTCTGCTAAGACCTCACCTGCAGTGCTATGTCCAGCTGCAGATCCCCATCACAGGAGAGACATGGATCTGCTGCAGTGGGTCCAAAGGAGACCACTAAGATAATTAGAGGGCTGAAGCACCTCTGGTATGGGGACAGACTTAGAGAGCTGAGGCTGTTCAGCCTAGAGTAGAAGAGAGCTCCAGGGAGACCTTAGAGCTGCACCTGAAGGGAAACTACAGGAAAGGTGGGGAGGGACTATTTAGAAGTCCTGTGGCCTGCCTGTGGCGACAGGATGAGGGTCAGTGATTTTGAAACTAGAGCAGGGGATATTTAGATTGACATCAGGAGAAAGTTCTGACATGATGAGGGTGGTGAAATACTGGAACAGGTTACCCAGGGATGTGGTTGAGACCCCATCCCTGCAGACATTCAAGATCGGACTTCCAACTCAGTGCAATCTGTGAAGCTGTGATAGAGAAACAAATGTGGGCTTGGTTTCTTTATTATGCAACATGCAATTGCAAAAATTGTAGGGCAAAGAGGCTCCCAAAGATGCAGTGACTTCTAGGGAAGTTTTCACAATTTTCTCTAAATATATTTTAGAACAGATTTCAGAACACAGGAAGAAGCCTTTCCACTGATTTCAGAGAGCACTGTTGCAAGGGACAGGTGAAAGAAGAACGTGGCCAGCTTTGCTCAGACAGTGCTAAGTGCCTTTCTGACAGAGTTTGCAACTGCTGGTGTTTTCTCACCTCTAAACCTTGACTGTTCTGGCAGTCTTGCTGGGGAGTGTTTCTCACACTGGGTCAAGGTGAAATCAAAATAATTCATCTTTGCTGTTCCTACTGTGAGAGGTTCAACTTGCTGCTATTTTTCCTGTTGGCAGGAGCTTGGAACAGTTTGTATCCAACAAAGGCAAATGATGTTGCTAATTTAATTAAGCAAGCCCTATGAAATCAGGAAAATTACAGTCCATGGGCAAGAGCAGGATGATATTTATTGGAATTACATCAATAGCTAATTGAAAAAGATTACATAATTGCTTTTGGTCATGGCTTAACCCCAGTTGGTTGACTAGCACCATGCAGCTGCTCTCTCTCTCTCCTCCCACCCCACAGTAGAACAGAAGAAAGGATTGGGAGGGTTAAACTGTGGAAACTCATGGGTTGAGATAAAGACATTTTAGCAGGGAAAGCAAAGGCTGTGTATAGAAGCAAAGCAAAGCAAGAAATCTGTTCACTAATTCTTGTTGTCAGACAAGTGTTCAGCCATCTCCAGGACATCAGGGCTCCAACACGTGTAACATTTACTTGGGACAAACACCTTATCTTTGGATGTCCTCCCTTCCTCCCCTGGTCATTTGGATCCAGCTGTCCCAGCTGTGTCCTCTCTCAATTTCTCGTGCACCTCCAGCCTGCTTCCTATCAGGGCAACGTGAGAAGCAGAAAAGCCTTGATGGTGTATAAGCACTGCTCACAAACAGACAAAACACTTCTGCATTACCAACTCCCTTTGCAGCACAAATGCAAAACAGCCACACACAGGCTACTGTAAAAAAAAAACAAAACAAAAAAACAACCAAAACTCTATCCCAGCCCAAATCTCAGGACAACAGCAGGAAGAAGAAGTAGGTAGGGATATATAAAACACCCTCAGTTGTGATGTAGGCACTGATAGCATCTCAAGCATTCCCCTGAAAAACTTTCTTTGCATTCACAGGTGGATGTAGCCCTTAAAGTTTGATCTCACCATAACTAATCATAGAGGATAGTTACACACATTTGTTGACTAGCAAATGAGTAGAGAGATGGAAACCTTTAATGCCATGCTCTGCAGTTTGTGCCAGTAATCAGCGGTGCTTACAGACTTCTCTGAATGCTGAGTCCACTTGAGGGGAACAGTGTCTTACCAAGGTGAACGAAATCCTCACTGGTGTGTGTTGGGAAGCCTCTGCTGCTGATCTTTGGAAAGGAGCTTTCTCTACAGCTGTACTGTGCAAGCTGATGAACTTCTAACGTGCAGTGTTTCCAGCTGAGAAAATAGCAACCACGTTTTAAAATGTTGTTTTAAAGCACATGCTGAAAGACAAGGGGGCAGTCAACACTACTGCAGCTTGATGGCAAATAATTTGATATTTTATTTCCTTAGAAGCTGTTACAAGTAGGTTCCTTCAGTTGCACCTGTGAAGCATGCACATAATATAAAAAGATAATTTTGGGAGTTTAGAGAGGAAAACTCTGGTTTGTTTTCACAGTGCTGCTTTCTTTGCATGTTTGTTTGCAAGTGTGGTGTCCGTAGAGAACATTTTATTTACTCTGTGGTAGAAATCCACACATGGATAGTCAATGTGATGGAAGGTTAAAGATGGAAACAAAGAAATAGTCACAAGACATGGCTTGGAGGTATGATATGCAAAAGACAGCAGAGCAAGACAAAGAGAGAAGGAACAAACAGAACGAGGGCAAATCTCTTATACAAGCATAGAATTCTCTCAGTTGGAAAAGACCTCTAAGGTCATCCAGTCCAACCATCAACCTAATACCACCATGGCCTAAACATATCCCAAAGTGTCATGTCCACACATTTCTTGAACACCTCCAGGGATGGTGACTCTACCACCTCCCTGGACAGCCTTTTCCAATCCCTGATCACTCTCACAGCAATGAAAATTTTCCTAATCTCCAAGCTAAATCTCCCCTGGCACAATTTCAGATCATTGCCTCACATTCTATCACCTGATACTAGGGAAAAGACAACCTTGTTACTCCTATGACTTCAGAATAATAATCAGTTGCTCTAAATATGCACTGTACTGTGAACTAATCATCTACAACATCTCCTGACTCTTCCATGGGAGAAAGGAGGATATGCAAAGAAGGGAATATCTTACAACCAGAGAGGTTGTGAAGCCTCCTTCTCTGGAGACTTTCAATACCTGTCTGGAAGCATTCCTGTGTGGTCTGCCCTAGGTTTTTCTGGTCTGACAGGGAGGTTGGACTTGATCTCCAGACATCACTTCCAACCTCTGACATTCTATGATTCTATGACATTCACAAAGAGCTCTTCCAAAGTAAGAAAACTTGTCCCTGCAGTCTGAAGAAAGTTGTCCTTCTATAAATCATAATTTCTTTCCCTTCCAATGGTTTTATTTACCTGCAGCACTTCCTCTTTTTTTTTTTCTTTCCAAGTCTTTGTAGTTTTTTTTTTCTATTCCTTGACAACACAGCATCTTACATCATAGATGTGGCCTGAAATTGTGCCAGGGGATGTTTAGGGTGGAGGTTAGGAAAAATTTCTTTGCTGTAAGAGTGGTCAGTCATTGGAACAGATTGCCCAGGAAGGTGGTGGAGTCACTAGCTCTGGAGGTGTTCAAGAAACATGTGGACATGCCGCTTGGTAACATGGTTTAGTGGCCATGATGGAGTTGGTTTGAAGGTCGGATGGATTCAATGATCTTGGAAGTCTCTTCCAGTTGCAACAATTCTATGATTAACTGCATGTCCAGTGTACAGCTGCTGTCATTACCAGTGACATCACCTGTTATCATTTCTTTCTTCATCCTCTAAGGATTAACATAGAGTTAAAGTGAAAACAAGGAACAAAGATCCTTTCCCTGTGTTATTTATGGGTGGATATAAATAATATTAGTTATACTGATGATTGTGTGAGAAAGATTTCTCTCTCCTTTGAATTAATTAGCTAATGCAGAGCTGAAGGTTGTCCAGCAGACACACAAAAAGATTCACCATCCTTCTTGAAATTAAAGAGCTGGGTGGGGGGAGGAGGTAAACTGAAATTTGTTCACAATAAGTAATCACCCTGATTTTAATAAATCAGCTGTAGAGCTGTCAGTTTGCTTTGAAAATAGCTAAGGTAATTTCAAATTTAGTAATTAATTGCTTTCTTGTTAATTGGTGATTATGGATTGCTAACCAGTTAGAATCTTTATTATTTCTTTTCTTACTTTCTCTTAAAATATACTCAACATCACTATTGCAATCCATAAAACAGCTCCTGTTAATTGATGATTATGAATTGCTAACCTGTTAGAATCATTAATATTTCTTTTCTTACTTTCTGTTCAAATATGCTCAATATCACTATTGCAATCCATGAAACACCTCCTGTTGCCCACCGTAGTGGGTTAAGCAGTTACCTGCCCCCCTCCCCCCCCACACCTTTTATAAACCCCGGCTAAAACTCAGGACACTAGAAGTTAATAAATGAAGCTTTATATTTACAGCAGTGCACAATATACAAGCAGATATTTACAATATACAACAAATATTTACAAATATATACAGTGAAAAAGTGATACAGACACCACACCCCTCCCGGAGACCAAAATCCCCAAGAGAGGATAACCAAACTCCCCCTACCACCTTTCCTCCCTTCCCCAGCTTTATCTCACCACCTCTTGATGCTGTAGATAAGCTGAAGATCAGTCAGAGATTAGCAATAGGAGAAGTTAGTAGTTTTAGTGATTTTACTCTGAATTTAGCCACCAAGACCAAGAGACAAAGGAGAGAGCGGCCAGAGCCAGCACAGACAGNAAAAATTTTTTTTTTTACTGGTCATACAAAGATACTCAAGCAGTGGTGTGTTGGTTTTTATTACTAATCTCTGACCAATTTTCAGCTTATCTGCAGCATCAACTGGTGTTGAGATAAGACTGGGGAAGGGGGAAAAGGTGGTGTGTGGGGGGGGGGTTGGTTACCCTCTCTTGGGGATTTTGGTCTCCAGGAGGGGTGTGGTGTCTGTATTACCTTTTTACTGTATATATCTGTAAATATCTGTTATATCTTATAAATATTTGCTTGTATATTGTGCATTGCTGTAAATATAAAGCTTAATTTATTAACTTCCAGTGTTTTTTTCTGAGTTTCAGCCAGGGTTTATAAAGCTGGGGGGGGCAGGTAACTGCAAACCCACTACAAGTGGAAAGACTGCATACACAGTGCATAGATTCACAGAATGGCTTAGATTGGAAGAGTCCTCAAAAATCATCCAGTTCCAGCAACCCTGACATGCACAGAGACACCTTCCACTAGATCAGATTGCTCAAGATTTCATCCAACTTGGCCTTGAACACCTCCAGGGAAGGGACATCCATGATCAACCTGGGCAACCTGTTCCAGTATCTCACCACCCTCACTGGAAATAATTTCTTCCTTGTCTCTCCTCTTCCTTGACCCTCATCCTGTCACTCCAAGCCCTTGTAAGAAGTCTGTCCCCAGCTTTCTTGTAGTTCTACTTCAGGTACTGGAAGGCTGCTTTAAGGTATCCATGGAATCTTCTCTTCTTCAGGCTGAAGAGCCCCAGCTCTACTAGCCTGTCCCCATAGGAGAGTTTCTCCAGCCCGCTGATCATCTTTGTGGCCTCCTCTGGACCGCCTTCAGCAGTTCCACATCCTCCTTGTGCTGGGGACACCAGAACTGGATACAGTGCTGCAGAAGGGGTCTCAGCAGAGCAGAGGGGCAGAATCCCCTCCTTGTCCTGCTGCTCTCACTGCTTTGGATGCAGCCCGGCACACAGCTGCCTTCTGGGCTGCAAGTGACCATTGCTCACTCATGGGGAGTTTGTCATCAACTGACACCCCCAGGTCCTTCTCCTCCAGACTGCTCTCAACCGACTCCTCACCCAGCCTGGATTTATGCAAATATCAGCCTATATAGTGCAAATGTCATAAAGGGAAGATGAGGGGTAAGGTCTGAAAAGCAATGGTCTTTGACCCTACTCTGCTCTAGCTAGAAGTACGCAGCCTTCTTCTTCTGAAGCACTCTTCAAAACATGAAACAACCTTTTTAGTTTGCTAACAGCACCTATTTTCAGGCCATAGCCTTTTTTCATGGACTTTGTGACACTTCAGTTCTCAAGTAATTAACTGATTAATTAACTAATTTCAATAAGTTAAATAAAATTTAGACTCTCCCGTACCTCATTGTTATAAGCAAATGCAAAATTGTCTCTTGTGCAGTTTTATTCCTTCTATAAAGAAATGCCAGATGGGTCAGGTAATGTGCTGAAGGCTTTGCTGGTACTACTGGTTGGATCAAATGATCTCTGGGTTTCCTTCCAACCTGGTATTCTGTAATACTGAGGGACTGTTGTGCTTAGATGGTGCTGCTGTGATGGGTTAGAGTGTAAAGCTCTAAGACAAACAGAAGATAATTAAAAGTGGCATAAGGGGTCTCTTAAGGGTAATCTGTTTAATCATCAACTTTCCATCATCATCATTTCATCCTGTGGTTCACCAGCAGTCTTACTGAAAGCTCTTTATACTAGATGTGGCTGGTGATGTGAGTGTCAAAATGCCAGCAGTGAGCTTGTGGAGCTAATTTAGAAGGCTGGGTACTCTGCAGAACTTTTGGGTATTCAATCTCAGCATATCCTTCATAGGGAGGGTTCACTTATCAGTCACTGCTGAACATAACACATGGCAAAACTCAATCAAATGAGAAGGTCTTTGGGGAATGAAGCCTCAGAGAAGAAAAGAAAATAAACCAGCCAAACAGAAAATCCCAACTCTGTGATAAAGCCAGAGTTTGATCAATAGGAATACAGGACAGAAACTAATTTGAAAAATGCTACTAAAATAAAAACGGTTTTGCCATTATTATTATATTGACTACTAATTAATATATTTATTTGTTGACAGGTGTTGAATCACAGAAGGGACCTTGAAAGGTCATCCAGTCCAAACCTCCTGTCAGAGCAGGATCACCCAGGGCAGGTCACACAAGAACATGTCCAGGAAGGTTTTGAATGTCTCCAGAGAAGAAGACTCCACAACCTCTCTGGACAGCCTGCTCTAGGGCTCCAGCACCTTCACACTGAAAAAAGATTTCCCCTTCTGTTCCTGTGGAACATCCTCTGCTCCCATTGCCCCTTGTCCTGTCATTGGATATCAGTGAATAGAGCCTGTCTCTGTCCTGACACTGCCCCTCACATTTTTGTAAACATGAAAGAGGTCACATCTCAGGCTTCTCTTCTCCCAGATAAAATGACCCAGCTCCCTCAGCCTTTCCTCAGCAGGGAGATGTTCCACTCTTTCATTTAAATGTTTCATACTGATATTTTTTTTGTTTTAACATGTTGTTGATTTTTCATTTTGGTTCCCTGAGATATTTGAAATAAAAAGATAACACTGCTTTTATTTTAAAATGCTGAAGGGACTGGAACATCTGACTGACAAGGAAAGCTTGAAAGACCTGGGGCTGTTCAGTCTTGAGAAGACTGAAGAGATCTTATTAATGTTTATTTATCTTTACAAATATATTGTAAATCCTATCTTTATATATCTTATAAATACGTTTATAAATGCATATGTCTACAAATATCTGAAGGGTGGCTGTCAAGAAGAAGGAGCCAGCTCTCTTCTATACTGTCCTGCAATAGGATGGGTGGCAATGAACACAAGCTAGAACACAGGAAGGTCCACCTCAGCAGGAGAATAAGCATCTTCTCTGTGAGGGTGCTGGAGCACTGGAGCAGGCTGCCTGGGGTGGCTGTGGAGTCTCCATCTCTGGAGACATTCAATAATCATCTGGTAGTGTTCCTGTGTGATCTACCCTAGGTTATGCTGCTCTGGCAAGAGGGTTGGACTGGATGATCTCTGGAGGTCCACTCCAACCCCTACCTTTGTATGACTCTATGTCTTTCTTGTATGCCTGGTCATACAGTATGGTCTTATACGCCTGGTCATTAGCATGGTCACCTTGTCGCTCACGTCTCTGTAATGGTCCCCTCTGACACACTTGCACTCAGGCTTTGGCTGGTTGCTGCTTGCTCAGTGGCAGGATTATTGATTGCAGGCACTTATTAAGGAAGTCTGAAGCAATAAGCTGTGAGAACTGTTGGCAATTCAAAGGTGAAGCCAGCAATTATATAGAGATCAGGGGGATTATTACATACAGGGCCTGGGTAAATATGACAGATTGCTGTGGCACTGCTGTGATGACTGCTTGGATTAAAATGCAGCATTATTGATTGTTTTCAGTGGTTTTTTTGTACTGCAGTTTACGTCCATGTCTTTTTAATGCAAACAGCCTGCTCTACACTAGAGCTAGACCTGCAAGTTAATGATTTATGAGTATTTCCTTCTCTTACAGTATTTTAATCTCTTGATACAGTTTTGTTTGTTGGTTTTTTTTTTTTTCTTCTTTTTCTAGGCTTTCTTTTTTTTTGGTCACTCTGCTGCTGCTATTTGAGAGAGGCAGAAGTCATGGAATGAGACACAAATGAGGCTGAAGCCAGGTCTCTTCTCCTTAGTAAGAATCACGGAATGATTTTTTCTTGGAAAAGCTCTTTAAGTACATTGAGTACAACCATTCTCTAACTCTAGCAAGTCTAGCCACATCTCTCAGAACCAAATCTCTGCCTCTTTGAAACACCCCCTGGGATGAGAATTGAACCAACTCCCTGGGCAGCCTATTGCAGAGGGAAGGTTTCTTCTAGCATCCAACCAAAATCTCCCCTGGTGCAGCCTGAAGCTGTTTCTTCTCAACCCATCACCCAGACAGACCAGTGTGTTAAACTCTGTGCAGGGAAGCTGTGGGCTTCACTGCTGTGTGATATTAAGCATCTCTGTTTTCTTGAGTATGATCGACCATGATGATTGAGTGCCTGAGGAGGTTAAATCACTCTTTGTGCTGGAGTTATCCCTCGTTAACCCCCTGTACAGCTTTGCACAGGTTTCTAACTTACTGAATTTAGTATTTTTCTCTAAATGACCTGATCTTTAGAGTATCTTTGGCTACAGCTTCCTTTGAGGATTGAGACTCAATCTACACCAACAGGCATTTTATTTCTGAACCATCTGTTTGGAGCCTTTTCCTTCCTGCTGTGAAGAAATGATAGAATGAGAGGAAGCAGCCTCAAGTTGTCCACGGAAGGTTTGGGTTGGATATGAGAAGAAATCTCTTCACTGAAAGGATTCTCAAAACTTGGAACAGGCTGCCAAGGAGGTGGTTGAATCCTCATCCCTGAAGGTCACAGGATCACAGGATAACAGGATGTGATCACAGGGGTTCGAAGAGACCCAAGGAGATCATCAACCCCCCTGCCGGAGCAGGACCATACAATATAGCACAGATCACGGAGCAACACATCCAGATGGCCTTGAAAGTCTCCAGAGAAGGAGACTCCACAACCTCTCTGGGCAGCCTGTTCTAGTGCTCTGTGACCCTTACAGTAAAGAAGTTCCCACTTGTGTGGAGGTGGAACCTTCCGTGCTACAACTTACACCCATTGCTCCTTGTCCTATCACAGGGAGAAAGTGAGAAGAGCCTCTCCCCCCCACTATTGACCAGCCCACAGTTATTTATAAACATTTATTAAATCCCCTCTCACTCTCTTCTTCTCTAGACTAAAAAGTCTCAGGTCCCTCAGCCGCTCCTCATAAGTCATGCCCTCGAGTCCCCTAATCATCCTCATAGCCCTCTGATGGACCCTTTCCAGCAAATCCCTATCCCTCTTAAACTGGGGAGCCCAAAACTGATGGCAGTATTCAAGATGAGGTCATAGAATCATAGAATCATAGAATGGTTTATGTTGGAAAGGACCTCAAAAATCATCCAGTTCCAACCCCCCCCAATAGGTAGGGACACTTCCCACTAGAACAGGTCGAGCAAGGCTTCATCCATCCTGGCCTTGAACTCCTCCAGGGAGAGAGCAGCCACAACCTCCACATCCCTGGGCAACCCATTCCAGTGTCTCACCACCCTCACTGTAAAGAACTTCCTCCTAACATCCCATTTAAGTCTCCCCTCCACCAGCTTAAACCCATTACCCCTCATACTGTCATTACAAGACCTTGTGAATAGTCCCTCCCCAGCCCTCCTGTAGGCCCCCTTCAGATATTGGAAGGCTACTATAAGGTCTCCTTGAATCCTTCTCCAGGCTGAAAAGCCCCAACTCTCTCAGCCTGTCCTCATAGCAGAGGTGCTCCAGCCCTCTGAGCATCTCTGTGGCCCTCCTCTGGACTCGCTCCAACAGTTCCATGTACTTCTTGTGTTGAGGGCTCCAGAACTGTACACAGTACTCCAGGTGGGGTCTCACCAGGGCAGTGAAGAGTGGGGGGGAGAACCTCCCTTGATCTGCTGGACACACTCTTCTTAATACACCCCAGGATCCCATTGGCCTTCTTGGACACAAGGACACATTGCTGTCCCATGGATAACTTCTTATCCACCAGCACTCCCAGCTCCATGTAGTGCTGAGGGATATGGTTTGACACTAGATTTGGTATAGTTAGAGAATAGTTAGGCTGGAAGATCTAAAAGGTCTTTTCCAGTTAAACTGGTTCTGTGATTCTATGGTTCCATGAACCTAAATTTGATTTTTTTTTTCCCTTCCTGTGTTGCCACTGTTAGATTGCCTTTAATGACCTTTCTTCTCATGCTGAAAAAGAAAATAAAAATAAAACCAAACCAAAACACAAACAAACAAAAACCCCAAGCAACAAAACAGTTAAGAGTGTTGGGAAAACAAGTTTTAAAAAACAGGAGATAATTTTTTTTTCCCTTTCTTTTCTAACTTTTAGAAATTTAAATTAAAACCAGGAAAATAAGCATACAAACAAAATCATTCCTCTAAGTTGATTTAACATCAAATCATTTTGGTTCGTTGTTTTCTGACAGGTGCTTGAGCTTTCATCAGAGCTTAAGTGCAGGTATTAAATCTATGGCCTTCTTTTTGACCTTTTTTATCTGCTGTCAGTGGTGCTGCTCTATGATCTCAGGAGGCTGTCTAAAGAAGAGGACATTGTGGCTAATAAAAGGTCCCAAATGTAGCAACTGCTTATGCTTAATTGAGAGAGGCTGTAAAGTATAGAGTTCAGGTTTTAAACTAATACTTTTTCATTAGTTTGGTCACAAAATCATAGAATTCTTTTGGTTGGAAAAGCCCTCTAAGATTGAGTCCAACCATGAACTCAGTACCACCATGGCCACTAAAGCATGTCCCCAAGTACCATTTTCACACATTTCTAGAGCACCTCCAGGGATCTGTAGAGAGCAAGGAGGTCTCCCCTCAGTTTTTGTGGGTTTTTTTTTTTATTATTGTTTTTTAGACAATCTTCTTGACTGTTTTGTGGTGTTTAGGTTTTGGGATTTTTTTTTTTATACTTTAGCATAAGCTCATGTGTATGTCAGTGTGTCAGTTAAGACCATGTATCACTCAAAGCATTAGAGATTATTAGACTATTTCAACACTCATCTGTTAGGGGAGAAGAGGAGGCCTGGGGTGGGAAAGTGAATTCTGTGCTTTGCAGAGAAATTTGTTTTTTTCCCATACAATGGGCATTTGCCCTGTCTGCCCAGGACACTTCTGAAAATCTCTTTGCATTTCTTCTGTAGGAGAAAAATTAAACATCTCCTTCTTCATCGTCCTGTGATCTTCACCATCATGATTTTGGCTCTCTAGTATGTCTTGTTAGGACTGGGGGGGTTTGCTTGGATTCTAAAAACAAGAGTCACAAAATCTGTTGTAGCATTTGAGTCTCTCTCTGCAAATAATTAGTATATAGATTAAATAATGATGTTATACTGAAAGATTTACAAAGGACAAACCAAAGGCAGAATCTCAGATAGGTAGGGGTTGGGAGGACCTCTGAAGATCAAGTAGACCAACCCCTCTGCTAAACCAGGGTCACCCACAGCAGGTTGCCCAGGATTTGCTGATTCACAGATTGCATTAGGTTGGAAGGGACACTTGAAGGTCATCTTTTACAATTTCCCTGCTGTCAGCAGGAACACCTCCAACTAGATCAGTCTGTGCAGGACCACATCAGATTTATCTTGAATGTCATAAGGGATGAGGCCTCAACCACATCCCTGGGCAACTTGTTTCAGTATTTTACTACTCTCATTGTAAAGAACATCTGCCTTCTGTCCAACCTCAATCTACTCTGCTCCAGTTTCAAACCATTGCCCCAGCACCATGCTCCCTTTTCAAATCCACATTTTCCTCCTCAGGAACAGCTGGTCCATATGGTGAGGGCAGAAGATAAATATAAAAGGTGTCTTCTGGAGAAGCTGGAAGGCCTCTGAATCAGTGAACACCTTCCCTCTCCCTGCCCTGCGGGAACAGATGGGCTGGAGGATACAAGGCATCAGTAATTTATGAACAGCTGGGACAGTGCCTCACTTAAATAAAACAACACACAGTGTGACAGACATGGTCTAAGCCTTGCTCCCAGGCTTCCATTGAAAATTGTTCCATGGAGTACAGAAAGGAGTCACTTCAGAGCCTCTGCTTCTAGAGTCCAATGAATAATGTATTGAAATGCTTTAAGTGTCATTGCTATGAATGCATAAGAGATAGAAAAGAAAAACTATTCTTTTATATCGTTCAATCATAAGATGGCTTGGGTTGGAAGGGACAATCCAGTTCCAACCCTCCTGCACAGGCAAGGACACCTCCCACTGGACCAGGTTGTTCAAGGCCTCATCCAACCTTGCCTTGAACATCTCAGTGGGAGGGGCATCCACAACCTCCTTCAGCGACTTGCTCCAGTATCTCACCTCCCTCATTGTCAAAAATTTCTTCCTAATCTCCAGTTTCAATCTTCTGTCTTCCAGCTCAAAGCCATTGCCCCATGCCCTCTCATTACAAGCCCATGTAAAAAATCCTTCCCCAGCTTTCTTGTTGGCCCCCTTCAGGTGCTGGAAGGTGACTTGGTGGTTCCAGTAGTATTGCCTCACTGGTAGCTAGTGCTCCAAAGCCAACTGCTATCTGTATGTTCCCTTCTGCCAGGGAAAGTGTCAAACATCACTGAGATGCAATGCAGAAGCTGTGGACTGTTGTTAACCAGGATTGGAGTAAGCTACAGGTTTGAGACCCAGGATGAGAAGGAGCCTGGCTTGTTTGTGCAAGGCTTCTTGACAAGCTCTGCTGTTCTTGGTCTCATGCACAGGATGTGGTCTGTACCTCTGCAGTGGCTGTTGCACAATTGTTTCACTTCAGATACATGTTAGGTTTTCAGATGCAGGCCAGTGGCTGCTGCTTTGGAATTTTTTTTATCTGTACTTGGAGGGCTCACGGCTGCTGGCTGTGTCATTATACAGCTTGGTCCTCTGCTGCAGTTTATTATGTGCCCTTCTGGTGCTAGATGCTTGCTCTTGCTGTGTGTAACAGCAAGTGGAAGAGTTTAACTTTTATTGAGAGTCCTCAATTCATTAGATCCATGTGAAATTAGATGTTAGGAACCACCCATTGTTCTTGCTTCCTATACCCAGCAGAATTAGAAAATTGCTTCTAATAAGCAACATAAAAGTCACTTAACTATTGACAGTGACTGAAGAGTCAGTGATCATTGATTGCTCTACAATCCTTAAAGAAGTAAGCCACATTTTACTAAGAATATCTTTATCAGCAATCTAATGAGAGAATTCACTGCACCATTAGTAAGTTTTCAGATGACACTACATTTGGTGGGAGTATTGATCTGCTAGAGGGTAGGAAATCTCTGCAAAGGGATCTGGTCAGACTGGATCAGTGGTTTGAGGTCAGTTGTGTGAGGGTTAACAAAGCCAAGTGCCAGATCCTGCACTTGAGTCACAACAGACCCATGAATGCTCCAGGCTTGGGGCACAGTGGCTGGAAAGCTGAGCAGCAAAGGACCTGAAGGTGTTGGTTGACAGTTTGCTGAGCATTAATCAGTAGTCAGATCAGATAGCCAAGAGGGTCACCAGTATCTTTTCCTGGATCACCAGTTGTATGACCAGCAGGACCAGATAATTGATTGTCCCCCAGTACTGGGCACTGGTGAGGCAACACCTTGAGTCCTAGGTTCAGTTTTGGGGCTCTCACTACAAGAAAGAAATTGAGGTGCTGGAGCAGGTCCAAAAAAGGGGTGCAAAGCTGATGAAGGGTCTAGAGGTGAGGTCTAGAAAAGAGGCTGAAGATAGACCTCATTGCTCTCTACAGCTCCCCGAAAGAAGGTTGTAGTGAGGTGGGAGTTGGTGAAAATGGTCTGGAATTCTGCCAAGGGAGATTTATGTTGGA
Source organism: Psilopogon haemacephalus (assembly GCA_013396835.1). Taxonomy (NCBI): domain Eukaryota; kingdom Metazoa; phylum Chordata; class Aves; order Piciformes; family Megalaimidae; genus Psilopogon; species Psilopogon haemacephalus. Next base: position 40,424 of record VWZI01021180.1, on the reverse strand, counting down.
GATTAGGGAAAGTCTCTTTGCTGCAAGAGTGGTCATGGTTTGGAACAGGCTGCCCAGGGAGGTGGTAGAGTCACCATCCCTGGAGGCACTCAAGAAGCATGTGGACATCATATTTTGGGATATGTTTTTCTTGACTCACTCAAGAAGCATGTGGACATCATACTTTGGGATATGTTTTTCTTGACTCTGGTGGTGTTGGATTGATGGTTGGACTTGATGATCTCAGAGATCTTCTCCAAGAGAAACAATTCTGTGATTCTAAGACCTGTTTTCTTTATCATGCTGCTATTTGCATGGAAGACAGTCACACCCTGGATCACTTCTGGGCAAAACCCATCTTTGAGATTTACATCATGAAGAGCTCACACATTATTTTTGCATGTTTGTTTGAAGTAAATCCCAAAAAATCAGTGACACGAACTAAAGATGATCTAGAAAGCTGAGGCTGCAGTTTCTTTAATGTACAGAAGTGTAGTAGGCTCCTACTGAATAAGCTGGTCTTTCATTAACTGGCCTCTTCTTTCCTGTCTTGAATTCCTTATCAGGTTTGTGCATCTCTGTAGTGGCCTTAAGGACAGATGTGATTGAAATCGATTTGTCACATTTTTTATTGTGGATAAATGAATACAAATCTGACTGAGGTCAGAAGGAAGGTCTGGGCAGCCCTTCCTGACAGCAGTCTGCACTTAGCTCAAGGGAATGTGGCTGTATTTCTGTCTCTTCAGTCACTGACATCAAGATTATATCTGAAAAACTGTCTTATTGTTGAATGAGTTTTTTTCTAGGAGCTTCTAGTTTTAACTATTCAGTTGCAAAATCTTGAACAGTATGAATAAAATAAATTAATGGAAAATCAATTTGATTTTAATTTTCATAATTTTGGAAGGTAGTTTTTTTCCACCTAGGCTCTTCCTGATGAAGGCAACAATGCATTCAAAAATTAAAATCTCTAGAGGATGTAGCCTTGAATTTAGACACAAAAATAATAAAGGGACAGAATCACAGAACCATAGAATGGGTCAGGTTAGAAGGCACTTCAGGGATCATCTACTCCAAACCTTCTGCCATAGACAGGGATACCTCTCACTTGGACTTTGTTGTTAAAGGCCTCATCCAGCCTGGCCTTGAACACATCCAGGGAAGAGGCATCTACAACCACTCTGGGCAGCCTTTTCCAGAGTCTCACCACCTTCGTACTAAAGAAATTCTTCCTAAGATCCAGTCTAACCCTGTTCTCCCTCAGCTTCAAATCATTCCCTCTTGTCCTGCCTCTAGACACCCTGATGAAAAGTCCCACTGCAGCCTTCCTGTAGGATCCCTTCAGGTGTTGGAAGGCTGCTCTAAGATCCCTCCAACCCAGATCATCCATTCTGTCATTCAAAGTCCCAAGGTGCTGCAGCCTCCCTGAGACAATGTATTTATAACAGAAAATCTGGATGTATTTGCTACACATAGAAACATCCTGCTTTGCTAAGTTCTTGGCTTCATAGACATCCTAAGGCAAAATTTCATCTTCTGGTGGCATGCTGTCAGAAAGAAAAAAAAATTCCTTTGTTGTCTGCATTTGTTAGAGGGTCTATTGGCCTCATTTTGAGCTATTCAGATGTGTGCTCTTCAAGTATTCATATTTTGAGTTATATTTATTGGGTTCATTTTTACTCATCCCCATTTTGAGTGAAAATATCCCAGTCTTCTTTGCCAGTCTCTTCCACCTTACTTAGGGACAGTTTCCATATATATATGTCATTTGGTCAATCTTCAGACGTATTCACACTAAAATCCTGAATTCCATCATCAATACAGAATAGATTTTAGGCACTGGCTCTAAAGTAAGTTAACCTTAGGACATTATTTCTGTATAAGTGCCTGAAATGGCAGTGTTAGTGGTGGCAACTCACAGCTCTGATGTCTAAGGTGATCATTTCAGTTTCAGCAAGTGTCTGATGTGGTGTGGATCGTATCCTTCATAGGGTAAGGTGAAAAGCATTTAAGTGCTTTTTAAACTACAGTCATTTTCTTAGTCTGGGATTGAATCAGATGTGAGGTCAAAGATCAGAAGATTAATTCTGCAGCCTGAAAACACTCTGTCCCTCCTAAGATGGGCAGTGTGGCTTTCGTAACTAGGGCTACCTTTGCTTGTAATAACAAGGACAATGTAGCTGTGCCAAGGACAACCCAAAACACAAATAGTAAAGATGCTGCAATTCATCTTAAGGACTCCTATCAGAGCACTGCAAGTAGGAATCTTTGATCTAGCTGGCTGTGTTATTGACCTAACAACAAAGCTGTGGCCAGTGGGAAGCATAAACTCCTGACCTGATAGACCTGAAATAATCAAAGGCACCATAAAACAGCAAAGAAGACATTTTAAATTCGCTGGAAATATCCTTGCATTGCCCCTTAGAGGATGTATCATAGAATCACAGAATAGTTCGAGCTGGAAGGAACCTTAAAGATCATCTAGTTTCAATCCCCATGCCATGGGAAGGGACACTGACACCTTCCACTAGATCAGGTTGCTCAAGACCTCATCCAACCTGGTCTTGAACACCTCCAGGGAAGAAGCATTCACAGCCTCCTTGGGCCACTTGTTCCAGTGTCTCATCACCTCATCATAATGCAGTCTTTGAGTAGAAAGACATTTTAAATTCCACATATTCTCCAAAAAGTAATGATTTTTGGTTTATTTTTCTGCTTGTGTTAAATAAATTAGAATGACAAAATTCAGTAAACATTCTGTCAACATTCAACCAGAGTTGAAGCAATATTTAGACTTTGAGGCAGTATGACTAAGCCCCAGTTCTGTGCAACATCAAAAACGAAGAAATAGATAAATAGATGAGACTAAAGCTCAGCTCCAGTGCTAACTCTGCTATCAGTGCTGTGGGCCCAGTGGAGGAGTTTGACTAAAGATCTGAACTGGGTTCCATTTCTCTATCCAAATATGAAGCCTTTATCCTGCTTTTCAGACTTTCAAATATGTCTCACATGGACATTAACTAGTTCTGCGTGGAATGTGTATTTCAGATCTTTGTCTTGTCAGCATATCGTCCTTGCTGCTGATTATTGGAAAGTGTCTGACTTTGGCAAGGGAAGCTGGATGTAAAACATGCAGCCAGAGAAAAGATAACTAACACGACTTTGCTCTCAGTTTTAGCATTTACCCTGTTAGTTTTCTACAGTAGTGGAGTATCTGCCATGGTATCGTCACTGGCAATAATCAGTTTTTTTTTATAGCAAGCAGTTCTTGTCAGATGGTCCTCAGGATCATGGAATCATGATAGAATGGTGTAGCTTGGAAGGGACCTTAAAGATCATCCAGTTCCAACCCCTCCTCCCCCCACCATGGGCAGGAACACCTCCCACTAGCCCAGGTTGCTCAAGATCTCGTTCAGTCTGGCCTTGAAACACCTCCAGAAAGGGGGCACTTTTTCCTTCACTTTAAACCTGTCCAAGTCTTGCAGATATTTTTGCCATAGTGTCCCTTGCCCTTGTAAATTATTCCTGGGATAACCAAGATGAGTAGATATAAAATGTTGTATTTTATCCTTCTGGCACTGTTTATAGCAGGGTAGACGGCAGTATGTATGGTGAAAGAAAGCAGTTTATCTTGAACTGAGAAGAAAATCTTCAGAATAATAGAATGCTATAGGTTGGAAGGGACCTTTAGAGATTATCTAGTCAAACCTTCCCTGCAGTCAGCAGGGACATCTTCAAGTAGAGCAGCTTCTTCAGATCCCCATCCAGAATGAACAGAAATATTTGCAGGGATGAGGAATCTACCATGTCTCAGGGCCAAATGGCCCCTAGTGCCAAAAAGTTCTTTCTTCTATCTTCTCTAGACCTCCCCTCTTTTAGTTTCAAACCATCACCTCTTCTCCTGTCACAACAGGCCCTGTTAAAAAGTCTGTTCTGAGCTTTCTTATAGACTCCCTTTAGGCACTGAAAGATCACCAGAAAATCTCCGCAGAGCCTTCTCTTCTTCAGGCTGAATAATCCCAAATTTTTTGGACCACAGGAAAAAATTTGGAAGGTAGATATCTTTAATATAACAGCATCAGGAGAGGGCAAAAGGATCATTCAGCTATAAATCATGGAATGTTTTGGATTGGAAAAGAGCTTTAAAGATCATCAAGTCCAAGTCCTGAGTCAGGCAGACATAAGCTCTTATCTTGAAGATAAGAAAAATAGAAAGATTGCAAATTAATTTGAAAACACACTCAAAATTCAAGTATATGTGGTTGATTGCTAGAAAATTATTCTTACTGTCTTGGGTTTGTGTGGATGATGTCATGTGGTAGTCAACCACAGCACTACACATCTTTAAATCTTAACAGTTGCACAGAAACTACTTCTGCTCCTAACCCCACACACCGCACTGCAGCCATCAGTATATGGTGAACTCTGTGTGTTACTAATTTATTGCTCAATGAGCTGCTGGATGGTTTCTGAACTCTAAGATGGTGGATTCATAGAATGGTTCAGCTTAGAAGTGACCTCAGAGGTCATCCAGTTTGAACCACCCTGCCATGGGCAGGGACACCTTCCAGTAGACCAGGTTGCTCAAGGTCGCCTCATCCAACGTGGCCTTGAGCACCTCCAGGGACCTTCCTGGGCAACCTGTTCCAATGTCTCACCACCCTCACTGGCGAGACTTTCTTCCTAATACCCAGTCTTAATATCCCCTCTTCCAACTCAAAGCCTTTTCCTCTCATCCTGTCGATCCAAGCATTTGTCAAAAGTCCCTCCTCAGCTCTCCTGTAGCCCCTTCAGATACTGGAAGGCTGCTCAAAGTTCTCCCTAGAGCCTCCTTTTCCAGGCTCAACAGCTCTAGCTAGAATCAATCTAGAGGGCCATGCTGGGTCTGTGGGAAGAAAGGGCATTTTGCTAAGGATTGTAGAGCTAAGAAGCAGGGAAACGTGAGGGGGAGAGGGCACCTGGGCTGCACACAGCCTTCTCCCACTTGGGATACGAGACGGCCCAACTATGCCAACCCCGGTTGGGGACAGATGTTTTCCAACCCTCAGTTTCCACGGGGAACAACCAACTACATGGCCCAACCAACAGCCCAGCAGGATCAGCCCCTATCTCAGGAACAGCAGGGACCACCTTCTGGGGGCGAGACCCCAGGGTGGCCCTGGCAGTAAAATGTGACAGCCCACCGGTAGTCTGGGGGATTTGTTCCTGCTATAATGTCTCGAATGACATCACCATCAGTATTCCCTTTTTGATTGATACTGGAGCAGATGTTACAGTTATCCCTGAGATGAATTGGCCACCACATTGGAAATTGGAAAATGCCCCCATGGTGGGTGGACTTGGGGGATTAACCCAAGCTAGAAGGAGTGCTCAGCTGATAGCAATCACGCTTCACACTGAAGAGGGACCTGAAAAAACCATTACCCTCTTTCCATATGTCATGCCAGGAGTGCCACCCCTATTGGGAAGGGATGCTCTAGCTCTATTAAAAGCCAGAGTGACAAATTTAATTTAAGGGCCACTGCCGCATACCCACTTCCACCAATCAAACTCACAACCTGTCTCCATGGAGGAGGTTCTCCAACCCTCTTGTCATATTCATGGCTGCCTCTGGACCCTATCTAATAGCTCCATGTCCCTCTTATGCTGTGGGCACCCTGGGATTTTGCTTGGGATTACCCTGACTCAGGTGCAGGACCTTACACATAACATTGTTGAATTTCATGAGGTTGTCTTGGACCCATCTCTCCAGCCTATTCAAGTCCCACTGGATGACTTGCCTTCCATGATATTTGATGTTAGGTGTTCCCTTACAATTGCTTTCCTCTAAGGTGAAGACCTGATTTGTGTTCTCCTGAGAAGCTGCTTTAAAAAGACATGGTTATTCTTCAGGGAAGTCATTCTTCCCCTGTGTTCTGCACTGGTTAGGCCACACCTTGAATACTGTGATCAGTTTTGGGGCCCTCAATTTAAGAAGGATTTTGAGGTGCATGCATGTGTCCAGAGAAGGGAAACAAGGCTGGTGAAGGGCCTGGAGCACAGCCCTACGAGGAGCAGCTGAGGGAGCTGGGGTTGTTCAGCCTGGCTCAGGGGAGACCTCATTGCTATCTACAACTACCTAAAAGGAGGTTGTAGCCAGGTGGGGGTTGGTCTCCCAGGCAATCAATGACTGAACAAGAGGGCACAGCCTCAAGATGTGAGAGGGCAGGTTTAGACAGGATATTAGGAAGAAGTTCTTCACAGAAAGAGTATTGCATTGGAATGAGCTGCCGGGGAGGTGGTGGAGTCATCATCCCTGGAGGTGTTTAAAAGGAGACTGGATGAAGCACTTAGTGCCATGCTTTAGTTAATGAGGAGGTCTTAGATGATAGGTTGGACTCAATGATCTCAAAGATCTTTTCCAACCTGGTTAATTCTGTGATTCTGTGTGATTCATATTGTGACTATCCCCATGAACAAAGTGTTCTCAGAGGAACTGCAGTGCCAGAGTAAGTGAGAACCACTCAATGGGATGGACTTATTGTGCATGGTTCTCTAAAGACATTTGTCTGCTTGAGAGCAGCAAGGCTGAGTCAACCTTTTTGTGCTGCTCTTTGTGAGTAGTGACAGTGATGGTATTTATGGCATGAAGGAGAAGCTACCCTAAGGTCCATTTCATTGTATCTTGGGTTGTAAATAATTAATCATTCTCTATTAATTTCTGTAACAGGATAGATGAGGCGTTCCTTCAGTAAATGTGTTAGTCAGCAATTCCTTCAGTCAAATTTGAAATTATTCAATGGTTTCAGCTGTAATGATAATTAAACCACAAAAAACATTAATTTATATGATATAGCATGCAGAGTGCATTAGTGGAAGCAACACTCAATGTATTGAGTTTTTTGGGGGTTTTTTTAGTTATTTGTAAAATGAAAATGCCCTTGGTGGAAAAACTGAAAAAAATTTGAAACAAAAAAATGTAGATTTCAAGAACTGTAACATTTTGTATGTTGAGAGATGTTCTCCTCTGCCTCTATTCTGCCTTGCTGAGGCCACATCTGGAATGTTGTGGCCAGTTCTGGGCCACTCAGGTCAAGAAGGACCTTGAGAAACTGCTTGAGAGGGTCCAGTGCATAGCCACAAAGATGCTGAAGGGAGAGGAACATCTCCCTTTGAGGAAAGGATGGAGGAGCTGGGGCTCTTTAGCCTGCAGAAGAGGAGCCTGAGGGGTGACCCCATTCATGTTTATAAATATGTGAAGGGTAGTGTCAGGAGGACAGAGCCAGGTTCTGCTTAGAGATGTTCAGTAATATTACAAGGGAAGAGGGTGCAAGTTGGAGCAGATGAAGTGCCACAGGAACACAGGGAAAACTTTTACCTATTCTTGTGTGGCCAGCCCTAGGTGATCCTGCTCTGTCAGAGGAGTCACCTTCCAACCTCTAACATTCTGTGATTCTGTGGATTTATGCTGGAGATGAGGAATGTAATTCTTCACCCTCCAATAATGATTAATTTTAAAATACCATATTTTGAAGTTCCATTTAATAACATTTTTTTTCCATTTGGCATTGGCATTTAATATTAGTATTAAAACCAAGAAGTGTTTGACTTTAAATGTTGGTTCTCTATGAGCCTACTTTCTTAATTCTCTTATGCAAAAACTTGGATTCATGATTCAGGGGACATGAATGAGCCGAAAAATGAGGACAAAACCTCATTTTTCATCTTAGAAAGTTTGAAGCGATCATAGAATCACAAAATTGATTGTGATTGATTGATTGATTGTAACCCAATAGAGGTTGGAAGGGATTGCTAAAGATTCAGACATAGAATGGCTTAGGTTGGAACAGACCTTAAGGATCATCCAGTTCCAATCCCCCTGTCACAGGCAGGGACATTTCCCACTACAGCAGATTGCTCAAGGCCTCATCCAACCCGGCCTTGAACACCTCCAGGGAAGGGACATCCGTGACTTCCCTGGGCAGCCTGTTACAGTATCTCACCACCCTCACTATCAAAAATTTCTAATCTCTATCCTAAATCTGTGCTCCTCAGTCTTATAGCCATTGCCTCTTGTCCTGTCACTACAAACCCTTGTTTGTACCTTTAGGTACTAGAGGGCTGTTCTAAGGTTGCTCCTCCAGCCCTATGTTTGTCATTAGGGCCCTTCTCTGGACCTACTCCAGCCGTATCATGTCCTTCTTATACGACCTAAACCTCCTGTGAAGCAATTTAAGGCCATTTCTTCTAATTCTCTGAATTGTTACTAGGGATAAGAGAACAACTCCCATCTGCCTCTAGCCTCCTTTCAGAAGAGTAGAGAGTGAGAAAGTCTCCCCTTAGCCTCATTTTCTCTAGGCTAAAGAACCCAAACTCCATGAGATGTTCCTTACCAGACCTGTTCTCCAGATCCTTCACCAGCTTTGTCACCTTTCTACTGGACCTCCTCCATAACCTCAATGTCTTTCTTAGAAGGAGGGCCCCAAAATTGAACCAGGTCACAAAGTGTGGCATCAGCAGTACAGAGTACAGGAGCACAATCATTACCCTTATCCTGCTGGTCACACTATTGCTGATCCAGGCCAGGTTGATGGTGACTTTTATTATGGTTAAGCAATATTAAAAAAAACAACAAGATCTGAGAGTAAAAAAAAAAAAAAAAACAAAACAAAACAAAACAACAACAAAAAAAAAAAAACTGTAAAAATCAAAATGAAACTGCCCCAAAGATTTTGATTTGTGTTTAAGGAGTTTAAAACAAGAAACTACCTTAAGAATTGTTATTATGTTTGATTCTTAACAAACAGAAAAGTTTTCGCCAGGAAAAGAAAAAGTCTGATTTAACTGTAAAGGATGAGGGAAAAACTCTATTAATTTTGTCTTGGGAAATCAATGGTTTGAGTTTCAATCTTTTTTAGAGGCATCTTTATTCTTTATTTCCCTGTCTGGCCTCAGAAATAAACTCCTCATATACTTTGTCATATGATTTACAGGTTGTTGGTTTGAGACACAGGGACAGCAAGTCAATAGCCTCTCTCTCTGCAAATCCTGCTGAGAGTTAGGGTTGTCTCATGTGAGATGTGCATTCCAAGTCAATCTGCTGTCAAGGAGCTGTGGTCTCTGCTTTGTACAGAAGCACCAATAGGAATAATTTCTCAGGAGTGTTCTGAACATTTGTCAGTGAAAGGCACAAGGGAATTTGGATGGAGTTCTGAGAAGTCATCAAGGGCATAAGAGGCTGACCTTGGTAAAGCTTCATTTTTTCTGGTGTCATTGCAGTAGTTGGTTGAGCTGATCTCAAAAAAAAAAAACAAAAAAACCAAACCCAAACATGATAGTGTTGACTGATCAATGTTTATATGACAACAAATAATAGAAATCAATGTTACAAAAATACATCGTTCCACTGAAAACAGCAGCTTCATACAAATGTTTGGTATTAATTCATGTTGGGGCAAGAAATCCAAGAACATCCAAGCCTGGATCAGCAATAGTATGGCCAGGAGCAGTAGGGAAGTTATTGTTCCCCTGCACTGGACAGTGGTGAGGCCACACCTTGAGTCCTGTTTTCAAATTCATGCTCTTCACAACAAGAAGGACATTGAGGGGCTGGAGCAGGTCTACAGAAGGGCAGCCAAGCTGAAAAAGGGTCTGGAGGTCTGGTGAGGAGCAGCTGAGGGAACTGGGGCTATTTAGTGTGGAGAAGGCTGCCTAGGGAGGTGATGGAGTCATCATCCTTGGAGGTGCTCACGGAACTAGTGGCCATGACACGGTGGGACGTGCTTTAATGGCCTTGCTGTTAATGGTTGGACTTGATGATCTCAGAGGTCTTTTCCAACCAAAACAATTCTGCGGTTCTGTGATTGTGTGTTTAAGGTTTTGTTCCCTTTTTGGACAAAGAAAATACAGAATCTCTTGCCCTACTTTTACCCAGTTGATTTCATTGTTACCTACAGGAAATTCTTTTCCAAGTAAAACCTTCTAATATTTTCTTGACAAGGTGTCTTGGGTTACTGTGACATTTCTCCAGAGACATACAGCAGGAGGAAATTGAAACAAACTAGAATTAATGTTATGATACGTTTTAAAGCAGTAAAAAGTGTTTAGCCTATTGGGTTCCTTTGGTACCCAAACTGAAACACTTTTAATGAAGTGAGTAGCTTCCTTCTCCCTGAGAATTAGTACACCTAAGTTTCTGGAGATGATTTCTGAAGATGCAAAGAATTTTCTTTTACTTTTTCTTCTCTCTTGGGAAAGTTTCAGTATGTTGAAGGGCTTCAGCACAGGAAACTAAATAAGTAAGAACAGCTTGTTCACTCTATTTCTGTTTATACAAGAGATTTTTAATGTATAGAAGAGAATCAGCACAGGATTCCATATGCAGTGAGGTTACTGTGTGCTTTAAAGAGGTTTAGTTTCAAAAAACCCAGGTATCTGAGCTTAGGAAAATGAACAGGAAATGAGAAATGACTGCAAGCAGTATTTGCTCTGTTCTGTGAGAAAAGAAAAAAAAGAAAGAATAGCAAAACAAACAACAACAAAAAGGAAAATATCAATACAGCTTTTTTTGCTGAAAAATGTGACAGCCTTGAGCTGCCAAAACATTGCTGCTGCACTTTTGAAGAAAGTAAGGTATGAAAAGTTCCAGAAAACACACTTGGGGAGTAGGAAAAGAAAGATCTTCTCACAGTAAGCAAAGAACAGGTTTGAGACCGTCTAGAGAACCTGAAGGTACAGAAGTCCATGGGGCCCCTGAAGGAACTGGCAGATGAAATTGCCAAAACACTGTCCAACACATTCAAAAAGTCCTAGCAATCTGGTGAAATCCCTGCTGACTGGAAAGAGGGAAACATTGCCCCCATCTTCAGCAAGGTCAAAAAAGAAGAGCCCAGAAACTCTAGGCCAGTTAGTCTGACCTCTGTGCCTGGCAAGGTCATGAAACAGATCCTCCTGAAGGCCATATTAAGGCATACAGAAAATCAAAGACAGGCGATTGGTGGTAACCAACAAGGCTTCACCAGGGGCAAATCCTGCCTGACAAACTTGGTGTCTTTCCATGACAGAGTTACAGCACCAGTGGGCATCTTATGTCATCTACCTGGACTTGCGTACAGTGTTTGACACTATCTCACATAATGTCCTGGTCACCAAATTGAAAAACCATGGCTGGATAAGGAACTGTCTGGGTGTCTGTACTCAGAGTTGTGGTCAGTGACTCAATGTCCAAATGGAGACTAGTGGTGTCCCTCAGGGGCCATAGATTCTATGAATCTACCAGAAGGAAGAACAAATAATTCACAAACTCATGCTAATAGCAGCACAAGCCTGCTGTTCCTTTTCTTTCTTGCCAGAGAGTGTGAATAATTCCAGTTCCAGCAGGACAGCCTAACAATGCAAGCTGCTAATGTGAAAGAAGTATTGAGTTTGTCAGATCAAAGTGGAGCTTGGTGCTTAGAGTAGATAGCAAGGCATGGGAAAGGATGATTCTTCACTTTCTAGGAATATGACTCTATGCATGAAAGTAATTGTCACGAAATCATAGACTCCTTTGCTTTGGAAGGGTCCTTAAAGAACATCTGGTTCCAAACCCCGTGTCATGGGGCAGGGATACTGGGATACCTTCCACTAAACCAGGTCATTCAAGGCCTTAACCAGGCTGGCCTCAAACACTTCCAGGGAGGGAGCATCCACAACCTTCCTGGGCCACACGTTCCAGTGTCTCACCACCCTCAATGGAAAGAATTTCTTCCTAATCTCCAGTCTTAATCTCCCCTCCTCATGCTTCAATCCATTCCATCTCATCCTATCACTGCAAGTCCTTGTAAAAGGTCCCTTCCTGGCTTTCTGGTAGGCTCCCTCTGGATACTGGAAGGCTTGTCTAAGGTCTCCCTTTACAGGTCTTTCCTAAACAAAATGATCTATTATATAAAAATAATAATACTAGGCCTCAAACTCGTTGTTTTTAATGCAGAATTTAAAATATTTATTTTCTTGAGGAAACCTGAAATTGTTCACCCTGTCTCTTAGCTGTAATTTTATGGATCAGGGGGCTTCAGAGAGACTTCTGTGTTGCTGAGAGCCTTAAATCTCTTGCAAACCTGAAAATCTTTGTTGAAGACACCTAATCTAAAATTTCTTCAGTAAAACCTTCAGCAAGATAATAAATGAATGTGACCCTCCCTGAATAAAATGAACTATTCTTTGGAAATCCTGGTTACACCTTGCTCGTGGAGCTGTAGCAAAGATTTGGAAAGTCAGCTCTATATGATATTGTAATAAGAGATGGTAATCATCAGTAGTTTCTTTTTCATCTTACTTTACAGCACTGCCAGCAGATGGAGAGAAGTGATTCTGTCCCTCTGCTCTTCTCTGGTGAAATATCACCTGCTGTTCTGTGTCCAGCCCTTGGGCCCCAAACAGAAGAGAGATATGGACCTGATGGAGCAGCAGACTGGAGCACCTCTGCTATGCGGGTAGGCTGGGAGGGTTGGGGCTGTTCAGCCTGGAGAAGAACAGGCTCCAGGGAGAGTTTAGAGCTGCATTTCTATTTCTAAAGGGGACCTACAGGGAGGGGGGTGAGGAGGGACCGCTCGGAAGGGCCTGTGGTGCTAGGGTGAGAGGCAATATTTTGAAGCTGAAGCAGGAAGAAATTCTGCACAACAGTGGTGAAATGCTGGAACAGGCTGCTCAGGGGTGTGGTTGAGACCTCATCCTTGGAGACATCCAAGATCAGACTCGATGTGTCCCTGAGCAGCCTGCTCTAGTTGAAGGTGCCGCTGCTGCCTGCAGCAGGTTTGGACTAGATAGCCTCTGAGGGTCTCTTGCATCCTAATGCAATCTGTGAACTGATGTCAAGTCACTGCAACAGCCCCATGTCTAATCCGTATTTACAGGTCTGATCCGATTGTATTCCAGTGAATTGGCTGCTTTTTGTAACAGCTGAATTTGGATAAAAAAAGATTAAAAAGTAGTTTGGATTCCTACAAAGGCTTTAAAAAGTTTTATGGAATTAGTAAGGTTCTTGGAGGGGTTTTTCTGTGGACACATTTGTCTGAGTCCAAGCTCTTCTGCCAGCCTCATCACTGGAAGCTGCCAAAGGTAAATCAGGCTTTCATGGATCAGAAGCAGTGATGGGTCCTGTGACAGTTTTATCTGGATTTCAGTCCATGATTAATCTCCCTGCTTTGATATTAGTGAGCTAGCAAAGAGTTTGATCCCTCATAATCAATGGTTCTTTGGCAGCTACTGAAATGAGCCACGATGGCTTCAGTTCCTCAGCCAAATGGGAGTTCATGCTGTCACTTATTTACTGTTTGCTGAGGGGAACGTGTTAATCAATGACCTCAGCACAGTTTGGCTATTTCACTGGCCAGTGACAGTTGGTCTGTTATTTTCTGCATTTTAAATTCCTTAGTTGTTTTAACCACTGTATGAAATACTTTAATAAGTAAGGTGTGAATAATTTAAACAGTATGAAATTGAGATTTTCTAAATGACAAATGAGTTTTAGCTCTAAATTTTCCATACATGCAAGAATTTTCCAGAGTCAAGGTTAAGGAGAAGAGGTAATTCTGGAGATTGCATGCAGAATTGGAACTAAGGTTGATACCACTAAGCCATCTCTGGAAAGGTAGCATCGTAGAGCAGTTTTACCAAAACCCTTGGCACTCCCAGCTATATCAACAGACTGATAATTGATGGCTACTTGGAAAGCTGTGCCTTAGAGGAGTAGAAAGCCTTACTGAAACTCATTCTCTGATGCTGACCTGAATGGCAAGTTTCCCTGTTCCAAATCACAGATTCACCGAATGTTAGAGTTTAGAAGGGACCTCTGGAGATCATCCAGCCTAAACCCCCTACCAGAGCAGGATCACCTCTGGCAAGTCACATAGAAATGCATCCAGACAGGGCTTGAAAGTCTACGGAGAAGGAGACTCCACAATCTCTCTGGACAGCTTGCTCCAGGGCTCCAGTACCCTCACAATAAAAAAAGTGTCTCCTCATGTTGATGTGGAACCTCCTGTATACTGTTTGTCCCCGCTCTTCCTTGTCCTGTCACAGGGCACCACCAAAAAGAGCCTGACACCTTCATCCTGGCAGTCAACCCTCAGGCATTTATAGACATCAATAAGATCCTCTGTCAGTCTTCTGCTTTCCAAAGTGAACAGCCCCAGGTCTCTCAGTCTTTCTTCACAGCAGAGATATTCAAGTCCCTAAATCATCATTGTAGCTCTCTGTTGGACTCTTTCCAGCAGATACCTGTCTCTCTTGAAGTGGGGAGCCCAAAACTGGACACAATATTAAAAGCCTGGTCTCATCAGTGCAGAGTAGAGGTGAACAAGAACCTCCCTAGACTCTTCTTGATGCAATCCAGGATACCTTTGGTCCTCTTAGCTCCATGGGCACTTTGCTGTCCCATGAAGAACTTCATAGATAACAACGCTGGATAAAAATCCAGTGTCCTGTGAGAACTCTCTCTACTCATTCCTGCTCCTAACCTTTGAGCTCTGACTATGAGGGAAACCCAAAATAAAGAGCTGTCTGATAAAGTCAGTTTGTCCATTGCTTTATGTTGTAGTTTGAGGCCATGAGCTACCCAGGACTGGATGACAGAGGTGACTCTTACTCCTTTTGAAGAGTAAGGATGAAAACACTGCACATAGGATGAGGGGTAATGGGTACAGGACAAGGGCTAATGGGTTTAAGCTGGCAGAGGGGAGATTTAAACGGGATGTTAGGAGGAAGTTCTTTACAGTGAGGGTGGTGAGACACTGGAATGGGTTGCCCAGAGAGGTTGTGGCTGCTCCCTCCCTGGAGGTGTTCAAGGCCAGGTTGGATGAGGCCTTGAGTGACCTGTTCTAGTGGAAGGTGTCCCTACCTATGGTGGGGGGTTGGAACTGGATGATCTTTGAGGTCCCTTCCAACCTAAACCATTCTATGATTCTACGATTGGAAGTTTAAAGACAGAATCTATTCACTAGTGCATATATGCAGAAGGCAATCAGGTAGAATGGATACATCTACAAGCCAAGCCAAGTCCATCTAGAGTCCTCCATCCCTTCCACTCTCGGCAGGCCTGAGAATAGGGCAGAACTGCTCCCCCTGTGTGAGGCAGTCACAGCCTCATCAGGCCACATGGCACAGCTCACAATTCCCTGCCAGCCAGGAGCCATCTGCCCCACACAGCCCACGGGACAAGGAGGGAAGCAGCTCTGCACAGAGAGAGGAGAGGAGAAGGAAAAGGGAATGAGATCAGCCAGGCACTGGCTTAACAAGCTGTGATACTGGAAAATGGAATGGAATAACAATGGTACAGCACCCTGGGATGCCCAGATCCGTCCCCTGGGTTGGGTCTTGGTCCCTGTAGTTTTCTTAGCGGAACCTGGGACCCCTCAAACTATGACACTCTAGAAATAGCTCACCTGACAGCATCAGCTGTGCTGTCATGAAACAGTGGTGTGCTTCTAGGTGAGAAGAATCTTCTCTGTTTTGTGATGCACTCTGATGCTTACAGATTTATTGATTGCATTGGTTTGGAAAGCACCTTCAAAGTTCATCTTGTCCAACTCCTCTGCAGGCAGAAGTGGACAGAGTGGCTGGAGAGCAGCCAGGCAGAGATGGCCCTGGGGGTGTTGCTAGATACTAGACTGAACATGAGCCAGCAATATGCCCAGGTGGCCAGCAGAGCCAATGATATTCTGTCCTGTATCAGGAACAGTGTGGCCAGTAGGACAAGGGAGGTTATCTTTCCCCTGTACTTGGCACTAGTCAGGACATACCTTGAGTCCTGTGTCCAGTTTTGGGCTCCTCAATTCAAGAGAGATGTTGAGGTACTGGAATGTGTCCAGAGAAGGGCAAAGAAGCTGGTGAGGGGCCTGGAGCACAGCCCTATGAGGAGATGCTGAAGGAGCTGGGGTTGCTTAGCCTGGAGAAGAGAAGGCTCAGGGGGGACCTCACTGCTGTCTGCAACTACCTGAAGGGAGGTGTAGCCAGGTGGGAGTTGGTCTCTTCTTCCAGGCAACCAGCAACAGAACAAGGGGGGACAGTCTCAAGCTGTGCCGGGGTTGGGGGGCTGGGCGGGAGTATGGGCTGGATATTAGGAAGGAGTTCTTCACAGAGAGAGTGATTTGCCATTGGAATGGGCTGCCCAGGGAGGTGGTGGTGTTCAAGAACAGCCTGGATGGAGCACTTAGTGCCATTGGCTAGGGCTGGGTGATAGGTTGGACTGGATGATTTTGGAGGTCTCTTCCAACCTGGCTTTTTCTGTTCTATTCTATTCTATTCTATTCTATTCTATTCTATTCTATTCTATTCTATTCTATTCTATTCTATTCTATTCTATTCTATTCTATTCTATTCTATTCTATTCTATTCTATTCTACTCTATTCTACTCTATTCTATCTCCAACTAGATCAGGCTGCCCAGGGACACATCAAGGGTAATTGTGAACGTCTTCCGGGATGGGGCCTCACCCATGTCCCTGGGCACTCTGTTTCAGTGTCTCCTTGCTCCTGATGTCCAAGCTAAATCTCTCCTGCTCCAGTTTTGAATCACTGCCCCTTGTTTTGTCACCACAGGCCCTTCTAAGCAGTCCCTCCCCAAACTTCCTGTAGGTCTTCTTCAGATATCGAAATGCAGCTCTAAGGTTATAGGTTAACAGAATAAATCCTTAATTTAGGTCTCCTTAGAAGCTTTGTCTTTTGTAAATAATTGTCCTGTGAAATCCTCTGCATGCTAATGTTGAGTAGAGCTTCTCTTCTCAGGAAATACCAGAGCACTGATTCGAAGAAAATTAATGATACAAAGCATGAAACCGTGGTTAACAAATTCTCTTCCTTGCACCTTGAAGTCTTGCTCTGAATGTTTCACTTCAGTCTCTGCATTGCTTTGTAACCTTTAGCCTCCACTGGGACAGGAGTACCTAACCTTCCTGACCTGTTGAGCTTGTCTTTGGAACTCCAGTTTTGCTGAAGGATATGTGAAATCCAGCAGCCAGCTGATTCCCCTGGGAAGCAAATAACACCGAAAAGCTGAAGCTATTGAAGCACATGTCAGCATTTCTTTATGCTTGCAGCTTTCCCTTGGGAAATAGCTCTTTGTGGTATTTTATGTTTGTGCTCACAGAGCTCTTATTTGCACTTCCTGAAATCATATCTAGATAAAGGGGATTCTTCAAGTAGGTTCAATGGAAGAAAACCAAGAGGTTCTGGAATAAAGATGCCTTTGCTACCTATGTACTGGGAACAAGTTGCCCATGGAGGTGGTGGAAGCCTCATTCCTGGAAGTTTTTAAAGCCAGGCTGGATGGTGCTCTGAGCAACCTGATCTAGTGTGAGGTGTCCCTGCACATGACAGGGGCGTTGGAGCTAGATGATCCTTGAGGCCCCTTCCAGCCCTAACAATTCTATTATTCTATGAAATTATATCATTTGAGGAAGAAATTAATCAGAAAACATGAGTTTGATTCTGGACCCATTTGAAACACAGCAAAGACTTTATTACCATTTGCTGGTGTATAAAGCATGGCTGCCAGAAGGATAGAGACTCCTTTTTTTCACAAGGAGTCCCATGAAAGGACAAAGGGTGATGTGGATAAGTTACTGCTGGGGAGATTCCCATTGGACTCCAGAAGAAAATGTTTCCCCATGAGAACATTTAGACATTGGAATCATCTCCCAGAGGAAGCAATGGAGATCTCTTCATCTGACAGTGTGAAGATAGCTTGACAGAATGCTGGGCCAGCTCATTTCAACACTACAGTAGGACAAGTTGTTTACAATGAGGATGGTGAAATACTTCAGTAGGCTGCCCAGGGATGTGGTTTAGGCCCTGTTCATGGAGTCATTCAAGGTCAAACTTATTGACTGCAGGGGGGGTTGGATAAGAAGACCTTCAAGGGTGCCTTCCAACCCAATGCATTCTGTGTGATTCTGTGAAACTAGTGTGGTTTGATGTCTCTTCCTCACAGGGTCATACTGTATTTTAAAGGACCCAAACAGTCTATATCTATGTAGAGAAACACATTACCTGGTTGGTTCCACACCTGCAGGCATCTACAGAAGGTTATTTCCATGCTATTATACATTACTACAAATCTTTTGACAGTCTATAGATCTGCTGGAGATGATTTCATTGCATGGGATTGCTGAAGCACTGCTCTGGAACTGCAGTGGTAACTGCTGAGTGGTACCTTTAAAGTGCAAATATGCTTTGGAGCCTTTCACTGCAGCTAGATTTTTGATTTTTAAAGGTCAAGAAGTGACTGTATAGATCGAAATTTGACTTGTTTTCAATAAGGATCTTGCTTAGTCAGTCAATAGGCTACCACCTTTTAGACAGCAGTCCCAAATGCCCTTGGAAAACCTTTCATCCACTAACATCTCACATCCTGATTTAAGACAGTGAAAAAAGATCTCATCATTATTTTTTCTCATGTCATAGTTCTTTTGTCTCTGTAACAAAGTCAGGAATGTTTTTCTGGAACATCAGGAAAGTTAGAAGAAATGTCCATGAGTGAGGTCCATTTATATTACCCTGTTACAGTATTTTTAGATCATTCTACAACTCAACGTATGACACAATTACAGAATTGCATAATACTTCAGGTTGGAAGGGACCATCTAGTACATCACCTAGTTCCAGCCCTCCTGCCATGAGCAGGGATACGTCCCAGTTCACCAGGTTGCTTGAAGCCTCATCCAACCTGACCTTGAACATCTCCAGGGAGGAAACATAGACAACCTCCCTTGACAACCTGTTCCAGTGCCTCACCACCCTCACTGTCAAGAATTTCTTCCTAATCTCCGATTTCAATCTCACTTCTTCCAGCTCAAAGCCATTGCCCCTTGTCCTATCACCACAAGTTCTTGTCAAATGTGCCTCCTCAGCTGTCTTGTAGCCAGCTCTACTTGTTGAAGTGTGAGCCATAAACCACTCACTGAATGTTTCTTTCTTTTCAAATCTTATTCTAAGGATTTTGTTTCCCCTGCTTAGTAGCCTTCAAGTGATCTTGTCCTCTCTTCCTTGCTTTACAGGATGAGCGAATTCATCACCTGGCCATACAGTGTCAGCTTTCTTTTATGTAGTTGGAACAAAGTTATATGACTTTAGGAAATTAATAATTAAATTATATTCAAATAAATTTTTATGAAACTTCCAGGAATGGGTAAGAGTTGATTCCTCTGAATTAAAAGAAGATAAGAATTCAGAGTAATAAGCTGTAAGTAATTTTTTTTCCCCACTCTTTATCTATCCAGTGGTTCTGCCAAGTAACTTGCCCTTTCTACAATGACCAGCTCAGAGAATGAAACGGTGCAATATGAATTAATTTCCAAGTATTTTTAGATCATGAATGCATCCTCCCAACCTTCTTCTTACTTTTTCCTTGCCTATCATATAGATGTCATTGGTACGATTTTCTGACTTTGGTCAAAAACTGCATTAAATACAGAAAACAGTGCTTCATTGTTAGGAACATCCCATAAGAAATAATTTTTTCTGCTTTCATTGTGTTTGATGTGACAGAAATAAATAACAGGCAAAAACACATAGATATTCTTTTGTTGTTGTTGTTGTTGTTGTTTTTCTTTTGGAATCAAACAATTTCTCTTTGAGAACAAATCCTAATCCACAGACCTTGAATAACTTCCACCTGCATATCTGAGTGTCACCATTTCCAGCTTCAGCACTTCAAGGTTAATGAACTGGTCTGTGAAATAGTTACGGGAGAGAGACTGGAAGGCTATTTCCTGCAAATGGAATAGGACAAGAGGAAATGGCCTAATGTAGCACTAGGGAAGGTATAGATTTGATCTTAGAAGAAACTTCTCAGCTGAAAGGGTTCTAAAGACAATGGAAATTCACTAAGCTTTGTTTCCTAGATGGGATGCTGGGAATGCCACACACCAGTTTAGCAGATACTGGGCAACTGTCTGTGGAGCTGTGACACAAAATTTATTGGTAACTATACCATGTGCAAGGTGTAGTGCAGATGGACCAGTTTCCTTGGCATTGCTTTGTAAATCTATGAACAACAAAAGTCTACGTAGATGGACTTTTCTTTCATCAGGCTGCCATAATCAACAGAGAGTCAGAGCTTGGGTACTGACAAATTCCCTGGGTTCA
Source organism: Psilopogon haemacephalus (assembly GCA_013396835.1). NCBI lineage: Eukaryota > Metazoa > Chordata > Aves > Piciformes > Megalaimidae > Psilopogon > Psilopogon haemacephalus. The sequence goes on along the minus strand of VWZI01021180.1, from coordinate 20,342 downwards.
GATGCAGTACGCACAAAGTGAGGTATTTTTATAGAATTATAGAATCATTTTGGTTGGAAAAGGCCTTTAAGATCATCCAGTCCTCTCCACTCATCATCTAACTCTACCAATTTTGGTGCTAAACCATGGCCCTCAGCACCACATCTCTGCCTCTTTGAAACACCTCCAGGGATGGGGATTCACCCACCTCCCTGGGAAGCATATTCCAGAGAATTCTTCTAGTCAAGAAGTTTCTTCTAATCTCCAAGCTAAAGCTCCTATGGTGCACCTTGAGGCCATTTCCTCTCCTCATGTCACTCATTACTCAGGAGAAGTAGGTGATTTCAAACACAGAAGTTCCACCTCAATCTGAGAAAAAGAAAATGTCTTTACTGTGAGGGTGGCAGAGCCCTGGAGCAACAAGGTTGTAGAGTCTCCTTCTCTAGTGAGATTCCAAACTTACCTGGATGCATTCCTGTGTGACCTGCCCTAGGTGATCCTGCTTTACAGGGGATTAGACTGGATGATTTCTGGAATTCCTTTCCAACCCCTGTCATTCTATGAGTCTGTGATTTCACTTTTGTTGGACTGCTGTTGAAAGTTCAGATTTTGGGATGCATTTTAAAAGTGACAAAATTCAGTCATCTAAATCTCAGAGGTGTCCTTTGAAGATATAATCCTCAGCTAAGAGGCTCTAGATCTTCAAATCTGTTGTTTTGTAGAGAGCTGGTTGTGAGTGGGATACTTTACAACACAGTGCTCAGCAGGGATGTACTGAATGCTGGTCTGATAGGGATGGTGCTGGAGAAACATAAGGATTCATGTTGTGGGAATGACAGGTGATAGCAGGAAAAACAGGAGACCTGACATTTCTGCAGTTGCTGTTGTTTTATTGCTGTTGCTTTTCCCCTAGGAGCTCCCTGGCTGATCATGATTTCATTTTCTTCTACTTCTATCTGAAATATTCAATCCATTAGCAGATTTAGCATTGGCATACCTCTACAAATGAGTTGTTTGAACAGTTTGTTACTAAGTAGCTTGTGTAATAGTGATGGGAGGGGATTAACTTCTGACTGACATTGTGCCAGGGGATGGTTAGGTTGGAGATCAGGAAAAATTTCTTTGCTGCAAGAGTGGTCAGGCATTGGGACAGGCTGCCCGGGGAGGTGGTGGAGCCACCACCCCTGGAGGTGTTCAAAAAGTGTGTGGACATGGCACTTGGAGAAATGGTTTAATGGCCATGGTGGTGTTGGGTTGATGGTTGGACTGGATGATCTTAGAAGGCTTTTCCAACCCACGCAATTCTGTGATTCTTACTTCTAACTCAGTGCACTTTAAAATTGTTATTTTTCTTAACACAGTGCTGTGGGAAACTGAAAGGATTTTAATCTTAATGAGACTAACATTGATGGATTCAGTATTTAACTCAACATATTTTAGCTGTCTGTTTCAGGTTTTTATTTTTTTCAAAAATCTCATTTCAATTTCAATGACTTCAAAGGCCATGTTTAATGTCACATCAAAACTTTTTCCAGAGATAATCACTTCTGTTCTGTTGCTGGTAACACAAATATCCAGGTTTTTACTCACTTTCTTCAGTTTATCCTTTGTTTAAACATTACCTTCAGGATTATGAAATATTTTGATTTTGTTTGACAGCTTTCAGGGACCACTCCAGTCCTCCTATCACCATGATGATACAAAGAGATTTCAAGACATGAAGCTTGCATACCTTAGTGTTAGTTCAGTGGGAAGACTGGGGACAGGTGGCAAGGTTTCCACAAACATGTTGTAAAATCTGCCTTCTGTTTAGTTCTGAGAGAATTAGTAAGGAGTTGTTTGAGATCTTTTTCACAATCCTAAATGGGAATGACTTTGCTCAGATATTCTTTCTCTAGAATCAGAGAATCACAGAATCATTTAGCTTGGAAAAGATCTCTAAGATGATTGAGTCCAACCATTAACACCACCATGGCCATTAAGCCATCTCCTGAAGTGTTAAACCATGTCCTGAAGTAGGAATACATATGGACAGTCTAGATGGATGAACGTCTGAGTAAACCTTTACAGGATAAAACTGTAAGGCTACTTTCCTGAAGAGCATTATTTTACCCCTTATGGTAAAGACCACCAGCACAAGGAAGCAGGGTAGAAGAAGAGTTTGTCTCTATCAGATACACTCCCCAGCTCAGCTTGTGGAGTGCTTGAACTCTCATCCCTTCCTTAGCTTTTCACCTGTGTTGTCTGGCCAGACGTTACTCCGTCCATTCTAAGATTCGTAGATCACAGCATTATAGACCTGTTTGGGTTGGAAAGAACCTTAAACGTTATCTAGTCCAAGCTGCCTACCATGGGCAGGGACTTCTACTGGACCAGGTTGCTCAAAGCCTTTTCCAACCTGTCCTTGAACACTTCCAGGATTGATGCATCCATATCTCCAGTGTGATCTCCCCAGAAACTCATTAATGTACAATATTTACTTCTATGATTTCTATGTCTACTTAGTGTGGCACTGTGCTGAGAGAGCCTCTGAGGTGGCCTTCATCACTTAACTATGACTCATTTGGCTTTGTCAGCATATTCTTAAGTGTCTTTGATGCAGTGTGTTGCAGCGACAGCTGAAGGAGCTACTGAGTTTAGGACTAAAAAGGCCAATATTGAAAAGGCCACTTTAAAAGCAGGAGCCATTCTGTGATTCCCATTTGGAACTTCATCTTGTTTCTTTGGGGACCTTGCTGGATCAGACTCCTGACCTAGGAGTCAATCAATGAAAGAGTGACAAGCAGAGATTAAAATCGATCAAGGAGGTTTTGCCTCCTCATTCATATGTTTATAGGCTGTACCAAGGGAAATTTAGGCTGGATATTAGGAAATATTTCTTCACTGAAAGAATTCTCAAACACTGGAATGGTCTGCCCAGGGCAGTGATGGTGTCACCATCCATGGAGATTTTCAAGCAGTGTGTGGACCTGGCACTTAGGGACATAGTTTAGTGTTTATCTTGCAGAGCTGTGTTGAGGTTTGGACTGGATAATCTTTGAGGTCTCTTCCAATCAGATATATTCCGTGATAGAAAGAAACAAATAAAAACTATGACTTGGTGGAGTCAGGTAGTGGTTGGAATCAATGATCTTGAAGATCTTTTCCAACCAAAACAATCCTATGATTCAAATTGCATTATTATTTGATGGTCACCAAAGAGCATGCAGTAGCAAGAACTTCTCGAATACATCTGCAAACTCTAAATCCTAATTAACGAATAAAAGGTTTCAATGTGATGTGTATTTGACTTACTGAAAGTCTTATACATGAAACCAGAAAGACTAAACTTGAGGGGGGAAAAAACCTTGTACCTCTTGAGATGCTGGAAGTTGTCTGCTTGGCTCAGGATTTCAATTCCACTTTTGTAATATGAGGAGAGATGTTTGTAATGCAAATCACCCTCAAGCAACAAATCCTCTCATAATCTTGCAAACAGTATAAACCCTAGGTCACTCAAGCATTTGATGGATTGGATTTTTCCTCCATGTGCTAAGCTGACAAAGCAGGATTTACCAAATGCTCTTTGTGGCATGGGACAAAAGGAGAACTTGCAAAAGCCTGTAGCACTTGAACGAGGCTTTTGTGTAGCACTTAGTGATGAGGTCAGTGCTTTTCTCTACTGGCTGGGACTAAGGACTTGCTTCCAATCCTTTTCTAGTCTCCCTTTAGCTATGATTGGATTCACTGGGCAAAAAGGTGTTCTTACATTAGAGATTAGTGACTTTTCTCCAAACCATGCAGGATGTGAAAAAAAAAAAAAAAAATTGTTAGCAATGTGGTGACTTCATTTATTTCTGAGGATCCATTCCAAAGAGAATTTGATCCTTCCTTTGAGAGTGGCCTGGAGTTGTATCAGGAGGGATTTAGGTTGGGTATTAGGACAAATGTCTTTCCTGCAAGAGTAGTCAGGGATTGGAACACGCTGCCCAGGGAGGTGGTAGAGACATCATCACTGGAGATGTTTAAAGGTCACTTAGAAGTGGTGCCTAGCAATATGGTTTGGTGCAGAACTTCATAGAGTAGGGTTAGTGATTGGACCTGACGATATCAAGGGACTTTTCCAACTTGAGTGATTCTATGATTTCAGTAAGCTGCCCAGGGAGGTGTTGGATTCGCTGTTCCTGGAAATGTGTAAGGGCAGATTGGATGAGGCCTTGAGCAACCAAGCCTAGTGGGGAGGCATCCCTGCCCATGGCAGGGAAGTTGAAGTAGAAGATCTTTGAGGTCCCTTCCAACCTGAGTCATTCTGTGATTCTGTGATGTCCTGAAAAATGTAAGTGAAGATAACAGGTAAAAGAATAAAAGTAGCCTCGCAAATATGATGGTCTTATCATTTTTCTATAAATCCAGTTAAATTTCTAGATAAAATGCTTTCAATTGAAAAAAAAAAAAAACCCTGCTTATTTTACAAAACTTTAAAGTGTGATATTTCTGAGGATGCTGTTTTTAAGATGAAACCTTAATGGAAAATTTCACAGAAAAATATTAATGGAAAATTTCAAAGAATTGGCATCATCGTGTAGAAACTTGAGGGGTTTTTTAAATTTTTTTTTGCCCTGATGAGGCCAAATCCCAAGTATTGTATCCAATTCTGGGCTCCTCAGTTCCAGAGGTATAGGAAAATAATGGAGAAAACCAATGAAGACTATAAGAATGGTGAAGAGACTGAAACACCTGTCTTATGAGGAAAGGCTAAGAGATCTGGGACTTTTTAGTCGGGAAAGGAGAAAGCAGAGAGGGGATCTTATCAATCTTATCTTACTTATGTCTATAAGTATCTGAGAGGTGGGTGTCAAGAAGAGAGGGACAGGCTCTTTTCAGCAGTGTCCTGTGATAGGACAAGGGGCAATAAGGAGAAACATAAAGAGAAACTTCTTTGCTGTGAAGGTGTTGGAGCCCTGGAACAGGCTCCAGGTTATGGAGTCTCCTTCTCTGGACACTTTCAAGACCTATCTGGATGTGTTCCTGTGTGACCTACCCTAGTTGATCCTGCTCTGGCAGGTAGGTTGGATTAGATGATCTCTGGAGGTTCCTTCCAACCCCTAAAATTCTGCGATTCTGTGTCAGTTTTCCAGAGTATTGATTCTTCTACCAGATGCAAAAACAAGACAACTTATCTGGAAAAATAACAACATGCTATCAAAAGAATAATTACTTTTATTGGGGGGGGGGGGTTGGGTTTAGTTTTTCTTTGTTGTTGTTGTTATTTCATTTTGTGTGTGGTTTTTTGGGGTTTTTTTAGTTGCTTGCATGGTTTGGTTTGAGTTTTGTTTTTTTTTTCAGGGGGTATGTACAAGTAACAAAATGAATACCTAGAATCTTCCTGGGAATTGGGACATTAATAGACAAAGAACAGAGAACATCCCTAAAGGCAACAGAAAGATGATTAAATGTTGTTTAAGAAGGCCCAGCAGGTATCTAGGAATAAAATGTGTCGTTTGTTACATGTCCTGAATGGAAGAAAAAGTAGCCTGGAAGAAGAAGGAACACTGCACATCTCACAACATGCAAGACAATAGAGGTGCTGAAGCAGGTCCAGAGAAGTCCAACAAAAATGGGGTAAGGTCTTGAGAATAGGTCTAGTGAGGAACAGCTGAAGGAACTGGGGTTCCTTAGTCTGGAGAAGAGGAGGCTGAGATGAGACCTCATTGTTCTCTACTACTCCCTAAAAGGAGGTTACAGAGAAGTGGGGATTGATCTTATCTGTAGTATCAGGTGGTAGAAGGAGAGGAAAAGGTCTGAAATTGTGCCAGAGGAGGTTTAAGTTGGAAATTAAGACATTTTTTTTTGCTGCAAGACTGGTCAGGGATTGAAAGAGACTGCCCAGGGAGGTGGTGTGGTCACCATCCCTGGAGGTGTTCAAGAAATATGTGGACATGGCACTTGTGAACATGGTTTAATGGCCATGGTGGTGGTGGGTTGACAGCTGGACTTGATGATCTTGGATTCCAGCTGAATTAATTCTGTCATTCTGTGACTATTTGCAATATAGTGGATATAAAACATTTTTTTTCTCCCTTCACTACATCTGTATATATGTATGCAAATTCTAGCACAGATAGGAAAATAAACCAAGTGGTATTATCCTGAGATCCTGGTACCAAATTGAGAATTTCTTCTGTGACATTGAAGTATCTTTAAAAAAACAAAAAAAACCCCAAACAAACAACTGCTTATTATTCTTAATAGATATCCTCTGAGGATTTTTAGCAGCAACTATAATCAGAAAAAAATCAGCCTTTGTTTACAGGAGCACCCTGATGTGACGAGACTGTTCTCATTTTGTTGCTTTTCTATGTTATGAGATGCAAAAGCTTCCAAAAATCTCCCACTGCAATTGTGTTCTGTCTAGGAAAAGGATCATCAAGTGATTCATTTCTGCATAGTTTGAGATCTTACTGGAAAAGTTCAGCTTTCTGGAGAGCTGATACAAGCACTTGGTTCAGAAACCAAGGAGCTGTTCTCATCATCCTTTCTCCCAGTTGTGCAAGGTCTTGAACTGTACTGGCCCGAAATAGAAGTGTTTGAGGTGGTGTCTCTATTCAATACATTTTCTAAGCAAGGACTGAGCGACTGTGCCATCCACCTTGCTCAGCACAGGGATCTCCTAAGTTTTGTTTAAGTGTGAAAAAGAAGTGTGTCCTGCTTGTCCTTAACTGTGAGTTTTGGTTTTATTAATTCTAGTTAAAATGAGCTTTATTTTTCAGGAGTTTGTTAATTAGTCTCCTCTGTCAGCTGCCATCTTCTAAGTGTACTTGCATTTGCCATCCAAAAATAGAGTGCTGGTTGATATCTGGCTGAAAAAGAGTTTGCTCATGTGGCCAAGAAGACCACCAGCATCCAGGTCTGGATCAGCAATAGTGTGGCCAGGAGCAGTAGGGAAGTGATTGTCCCTGTGCTGGATGCTAGTGATGTCACGTCTTGAATACTGTGTCCCTTTTTGGGCACCTCACTACAAAAAGGACTTTGAAGGACTGGAGCAGATATGAGTTATAAAGCTGGTGAAGGGTGTGGTGAGGAGCAGCTGGGGTTGTATAGTCTGGAGGAGACTGAGTGACCTCATTGATCTCTACAGCTCCCTGAAAAGAGGTTGGAGTGAGGTGGTGGTTGGTTTCTTCTCTCAAGCAACTGAGACAGGGACAAAAGAAAATGCCCTGAAATTGTGCCAGGGGATGTTTAGTTTGTATATTAGGAATATTTTTGTTTCTGCAAGAGTAGTCAGGCGTTGGAACAGGCTGCCCAGGGAGGTGTGGACTTACCATCTCTGGAGGTGTTCAAGAAATGTGTAGATGTGTCACTTGGGGACAATTCCTGAGTAGAATCTTATGAGGCAAAGTGCAGGGCCCTTCTCCTAGGTCAGGGCAACCCTCAATATCAATCCAGGCTGAGGATGATGAGGTCGAGATCAGTCCTGCAGAGAAGAAATTAGGGTGTTGGTGGGTGAGAAGCTGGACATGAGCCAGCAATGGGCACTGGCAGCCCAGAAGCCCAATGGCAGTCTGGGCTTCATGAAAGAAGAGGGCTGGACTTGATGAACTCAGGAGGACCCTTCCAAACCCTATCATGCTATGATTCTAACCACAGTAAGCAGACCCAGAGTGGTGATTCTGCCACTCTGCTCTGGTGAGATTTCACCTACAGTACCATGTCCCACTCTGGGGCCCCTAGCACAAGAAAGACAGGGACCTATTAGAGCAGGTTCACAGGAGGCCATCAAGATGATCAGAGGGTTGGAGCATCTCTGCTATGTGGACAGACTGGGAGAGTTGCAACTGATCAGCCTGGAGAAGAAAAGGTTCCAGGGAGACTTTAGAGATGCATTTCAGTATCTGAAGGGGACCTACAGAAAGGCTGGGGAAGTACTGTTTAGAAGCTCCTGTGGTAACAGGATGAGGGGCAATGGATTGAAACTGGAGCAGGGGAGATGTATGTTGGACATCAGGAAGACGTTCTGCACAATGAGGGTGGTGAAACACTGGAACAGGTTGCCCAGGGATGTGTTTCCTGGAGATATTAATGATTAGACTCTATGCACCCTGAGCAATCTGCTCTATAGGGAGGTGTCCCTGTTGCCTGCAAGGGGTTTGGACAAGAAGAGCTTCGAAAGTCCCTTCCAACCCAAGGTAATCTGTGAATCTGTAGTGCTGTGATTGGAAGCTGTCTCATCTTTGACATTGAGGTTTTAAAAAATTGTCCCCAGACGTAAGTGCCAAACAGTTTTAAAATCCTCTTGGTGCATAGTTGTCTCAGTCAAAATATAATTCCTGAATGCGATTCATCCTTCCTTACATCCCTGCTCTACTCAGGATGCAATAAACAGGCTTCATTAATTGTCCATTTTCAGATGCTTCATTCCCAGAGACAGGAGATCTTACACTCTAAATATATTGAAAAGTTTCTATGATATGGAGGAAGGCTGTTTCTAGCTCTGCTATCAAAGTCGAAAGTAGATCTGGTCAAAATCTATTGCAAGGAGTATTAGATGTGCATTTAGTTCTATTTTACTCTCAGAAATCATTCTTGAAATGACCTGATTTTTTTGGTGAATGAGAAATGCCAGCCTAGAGGTTATTCTATCAAGATGTTTGAATGATTCCTTGTGGCTAAGAGAGATTTTCCATCTGTACTTGGTTTTCATCCAACATCTTGTTTGCCATTGGATTTAATTGGCTGCCAAAACCAACCTCACTTCTGTGACTTCAGTGGGCCACTGGAGTTGAATCTTAGTTAACGAAGAGAGAATCAGATTTGTAGAATTGTAAAATCATAGAATCTTATCAATGCTTATCCATAGCTTAAGGGTGGAGGTCACAAGGATGGTGCCCAGTGACAGGACGAGGGGCAATGGGCACAACCTAGAACACCAGAACTAGATCTTTAAGGTCCCTTCCAACCTAAACCATTCTATGAATCTATGAGTAAGGACAAACTTATTTATGGTGAGGGTGCTGAAGCCCTGGAGCAGGTTGCTCAGAGAGGTTGTTGAACCTCCTTCTCTGGAGACTTTCAAAACCTACCTGGACACTTTTCTATGCAACATGCTCTAGCACACCTGGATTAGCAGAAGGGTTAGACTAGATCATCTCCAGAGGTCATTTCCAACCCTTAATATTCTGTGATAATGTGATTTTGGTTGAAAGACACCTTCAAGACCTTGTAGAGAGCAAGAAATTCTCCCTTCAATGTCTTTTTCTCAAGGCTAAACAACTCAAGTTCCCTCAGCTGCTCCTGATGAGACTTGTGCTCTAGACCCTTCACCAACTTTCTTTCCTATTTCTGGATGTGCTCCAGCACTTTAAATGTTCATTCTGTAGAGAGTGGCCCAAAACTAAATATGCAATTTAAAGTGTGGCTGCACCATTGCTGAGTACCACGGAACAATCTCTTCCCTGTCCCTGCTGGCCACACTACTCCTGATTCAGGCCAAGATGCTGGTGGCCTTCTTGGCCACCTAAGCACACTTCTGGATGATCCTCAACCAGCTGTCATCCAGCAATCCCCATCTCTTCCTCTACTCCTCAGTTTCCAGCCACTATGCCCCACCCTGGAATGTTCATGGTGTTGCAGTGACCCAAGGGCAGGACCCAGCACTTGGCCTTATTGAGTGTCATAGAGTTGACCTTAGCCCATGGATTCAGGCTATCCAGATCCCTCTGTAACTCTAAGGCCTCGCTGGAGGGTTATGTAGTTTTATGACTAAGCTGAGAACCGAAGCAAAAGTGTATAGAGGAAGGATTGTTTCCCCCCATTTAAATGTTCATGTTGGAAAAGTAGTTCAGAAAAAATCTCTTTTAAACTGCTGTCTTCTCTGAAGCCCTAATAGTGCCAATACAGAACAGGGATTCATTGTTTTCTTCAAGACTGAAAAGTTATTTGATTTCTTTCTTTTGTTCATAGTCTTTTCTTAGGCTCTGGTTATCTGCAGCATGTTAACAGCAGGTTCAGCTCTTTCCAAGCCCTGCTGAGGTGATTAAAATTGGAAAGAAATGCATGAATATTTCTGAGGATCATCTTAAGCCTACATCAGGGTTTGCACAGTGCTCTATCTTCCTAAGCTTTGAACAAGATCTTTTCAGATATTTTGCTCTATAAAGCAAATATTTTCCTGCTCGTAGCTAAGTCTATTTCTATGTCATAACATGGATCCCAGAAGCTGCATTTGTCTCTCTGAAATAACTCAAAGTAGAAAGCTGCTAATAAACCCATAAAGCATGGAGAATCTCAGTACTGTGCAATTAATGTTGCAGTTTAAACCTTAATTAGATTTTGCCTTTGAAGGCAGCAGATTTCACTGCAATTTTCTGTTTTGTTTATTTTAATTATGGCACTTCAGAAAATAATTTTCCTTACTAAACCATCACAAGGAAGCTGCTAAAGTATTACTGCTGTTCAGAATGGCCAAAGGTATGGTAGAAGGTTCTTTAAAATGATGTCAATATACCTGATGGAACTATATGGCCATACACAGACTGCCATGCAGCACTGTTCATACAAGGAGGTGTTCTTTGGGTTGCTGTGTGCATAGACTCCTGAAGCAGTTTCAGAAGAGGCCCTGAAGATGTTCAGAAGGCTGAAACACCTCTGCTATGAGGACAGGCTGAAAGAATTGGGGCTGCTCACCCTGAAGGAGAGAAGGCTCCAGGGAGACCTTAGAGCTGCATTTCAATATCTGAAGGGGTTCTGCCAGAAGGCTGGTGAGGAACTGCTTAGAAGGGCCTATGGTGGTAGAACGAGCAGCAATGGATTGAAACCGGAGCAGGGGAGATTTAGGTTGGACATTGGGTGGAAGTTCTGCACAATGAGGGTGGTAAAACACTGGAACAGGTTGCCCAGGGATGTGGTTGAGGCCCTGTGCCTGGAGACACTAAAGACTAGACTCAGTGGGACCCTGAGCAATCTGCTGTAGTTGGAGGTGCCCCTGTTGCTTGCAGGGGTGTTGGACAAGATGCCCTTTGAGAGTCCTTTCCAACCCAGTGCAATCTGTGACTCTCTGAATCTGCCATGTTCTTCGTACTAACACATAAAAGAGAAGGCACTGCCGGGAAGCCATAGAGTTATTCCTTCCTTTCTTTTTACTCCAGGAAAGGTCTCATAAGAGCAGAACAGTGGACAGAATCCCCTTGACCTGTTTGCCTCTCTGCTTTTGGTGAATCCCAGGATACAACTGGCTTTCTGAACTGCAGGTGCATATCGTCTCAGTCTCATCAATCAACATCTCCTTTCCTGCAGGGATGCTCTCAATGCACTGGGCATAGCCCCAGCCCCATCTCAAGTGCAGAGCCATGTACTTGGCCTTGATGAACTTCTTGAGTTTTGTGTGAATCTACTGCTGAAGCCTGTGAAGGTCTCCCTGAAAGGCATCCCTTCCCTCTAGTCTACAAACTGCAGCGCCACTGACTGTCAGCAAATTCTGACTTGATCCTGAGACTTTCACAGTTTTGCAATTCAATAATGAAGAAACAGGAGAGGAATAATCCAGTCTCTGTGATCAGAAAAGCCTGAAATGTGCATATTTGTGGCCAGGTAACCATGGAAGACTGAAGGAGAACAATCCACGTTTGTTTGATTTGTTTTGTTATGTTTCTGTGTGCACATATCAATTATTTGTGTATTTTAGTTTCTTGCTAGTATGTTGGAAATACGCTTAGTAGGTATTTAGTAAACATTTTGTTCTGGTTCCCTGCAATATACTACCTCTGATGTAGGAGCTTCCTCTTCACTGATGTAGATAGCTCAGCCATCTGGCTTGCCTGGTTTTACTTCTCAGAGGTGTCTGTGTGTTGAGGATCCAGTGTGGCAGAGGGATGGGTCAGGAAGTGAGATCAAGGTGGATTGGTTTGCTTGTTTGTTCCTATCTTGTTAGCTGTGTGCGATTTAGTTGAATTAATATGAGTTGGATTTGTCATTTATCCATTAGTAACACTTCCTGGGGTGCATTTCTTGTCATCATTTGCAACTCAAAGCTTTTCTGTGCTTTGATTTTTCGGAAGAACTATTTGTCACTTAACACAGGGACAGAGGTAGCTGAAGATGTACAGACTGATGTGCCTGTGAATGGGTCTGGAAACTATTTTCAGACAATATGGCTCAATATTTTCATAGGTTGATATAATGGTTTGTGTTGGAAGGAACCTTCAAGATCTAGTTCCTGCTCTCCTGTCATGTGCCAGGACACCTCCCACTAAAGCAGATTGCTCGGGGCCTCAATCAACTCGGCCTTGAACACTTCCAGGGAGGATGCATCCACAACCACCCTGGACAAGCTGTTCCAGTGTCTCACCACTCTCACTGTCTAGAATTTCTTCCTAATCTCCAGTCTAGATCTACTCTCTTCTAGCTTCAATCCATTCCACCTTGTCCTGTCCCAAAATCCCCTTGTAAAGAAACTTCTGCTTTTCTGCCTTTGCTTCTGTTCTGAGTGCCCATTGGCATTTCCTCTGGCTTGTGCATGTCTACCATCCTTCATTTCTTAATTCTTCTATTGCAACTGTTGGATGAGACCTGTGAGAGTCTGATTTTCTATTGCCTCAAGCAATGCATGGTGATACCTGGTCTGAACACACTGTCTTTGCAACATCCTTAGCTGTAGCAGGAGCTACTGCAATTTTAACAATCAGGAATTAGGACTGTATCTGTCAGAGGCAACATTGGACAAGTGAAGTTATTTCTGTGAAGAAATGTTGGGCTGATGGTTGTACTTGATGATCTCAGAGGTGTTTTGCAGCTTTGATGACTCTAGATTATTTCTAAAGCAGCTGCTGAACAGGCAGGTGAATCCCAGAACTGGAATTGTAATTCTTAACTCTGTCCTTGTGCAGAAAAAGCCACCAAACTTGTGACCAGGTTAAAAGATGCTTAGAAATGTTTTCTTTGGGTAAAGTTGCTTAAGTTCAGGTTAGAGTTTGTGCTTTTTTGTTGGAACATTAGCTAAAATATATCAATGATTATACCTATTTTTGCTTTGTTGTGAGTGGAGGCTGAGGGTGTTCTCAATATCAGGCCATGCCTCAAGAGTCATAAACCTTTCTTCCTGTAACTGTCACAGGCTGGTGACATTCCATTTGATGCCTCTAGCTCTGAAATTATTCCTTTCAGTTCAGTATATTTTTTGGTTCATAGCAATGAACATAAATGGCTTGCCCTCTAGGTCTTGGAACTTTGTCTCCAGATTGCCTGTCAGGGCATCAATATTCACAGAATTCCAGGTTGCAAGGGACCCCCAAGGATCATCTGCTCCAACCTTTCTAGGTCACAATAAAGTTGAAATGATCTGGCCCAGAACCCTGTCGGTCTGAGTCTTCAAACTGCCCAGTGAAGGGGACTCCACTGCTTCCCCTGGGAGATGATTTCAACATCCAACTGTTCTCAAGGGGAAACATTTTCTTCTGGAGACCAATGGGAATCTCCCCAGCAGGAACTTGTCCCCATCACCACTTGTCTTTCCCACTGAATTCCTAGCAAAAAGGGGAGTCTCCAGCCTCCTGGTAGCCACCACTTGTGTCCTGGCCCATGACAATAAGGTCTACCCTAAGCCTTTTCTTCTCTAGCCTGAATAAATGCATCTGTCTCAGCCTTTCCTCACATTCCTCATTCTCCTGGCCCTTCTCCGGACACTTCCCAGCCTCTCCACATCTTCTTTGCACATCAGGGACCAAAACTACAGGCAGAGCTCCAGGTGCGGTCTGACCAGTACTGAGCAGATTGTGACAATGACTCCTTCCCTGCTGGTGATACCCTTATTGATACAACCAGCATCATGTTGGGTTTCTTTGCCCCGCAGCACACTGTGCACTCATGCTGAGCTGCTTGTCCACCAAGGCCCTCAGGTGCCTTTCCATAGGGCTGCTATCCAGCCAGGTGGAACCCAGTCTGAGCAGCCCTTCTGGGTTATATATTCCCAGGTGCAGGACCCTACATTTGTCCCCACTGAACTTGCTAGCTCACTCCTGCCCAGGTGTTCTTGGAGTGTGGCTTTGTCTTCTGGAATGTCAACCTCCCCACTCATTTTGGTGTCATCTGCTAAATTCTTGATCTTAAGGGCATCTTGGTCTTGATCTTAAGGGCATCTATGAAGATAACAAGGAGTGTTTGGCCCACTATAGATCACTGGGGGACCCTACTTGTGACAGGCTGCCAGGCTAGAAAAACTCTTTGCTGTCACCCTCTGGGTGGCATGCCTACTGCTGTCTCCCAGACAATGGAGCTGAACTGCAAGGAGCATCGATGTCTTTCAGAAATGATAAGAGTGGGAGATACACAGAGGATGGCATTTTTCTTGTGCTAGACACAGAAGCCAGTAGAATAAAATTGAATAGCTGCTTGGTAAAACAGATTCAGGTATTTGTAAGGGAGAACATTTGCTGCAGTTGTAATGAAATCTGAAAGCTTTGATAGTGCTAAAGTGAGAGCGTATTTCTTTTTCTGGGTTTTTTTTGTTTTTGTTTTTGTTTTTTTTTTTTAACAGTACTGTTTAGTTTGCCCCCTCCAATATTGTACCTAATGCTTAATTAATATTCCACTTTTAAATGCCAGCAAAGGAAACTGGAAGAGTTTTGCCTCTTAATTAGCTTCTTGCTTTCCATTTGCAAAGATTGTGTCATCTAATGTGCTGGCATTTGTCTCACCAGAGAGAACATTTACAAGTAGAATATTCTCTCAAGCTCTTCCTAGCTGGAATAATTGATTCTAAGGAAACTTCCACTGTAAGAAAGCAAAAAACTTTATTTAAAAAGAAAAAAAACCCCAAACCTCTTCTATTTTAAAACCATAAGAAAAGTCTTACAAAGAAATAGTGTGAAATGAGTTACTTATAAAATCATAGAATCATAAAATGTTTTAGGTTGGAAGGGATGTCAAAGATCATCCAGTTCTAACTTGCTGCCATAGGCAGGGACACCTCCCACTAGAACACGTTGCTCAAGGCCCCAAGACTTCATGTATAAGCATTAATATAGCAAGGACTTTAAAAACAAAATGGGATGGAAGACTGGGAACAGAATCACAGAATCACAGAATCATGGAATGGTTTGGGTTAAAAGGGAGCTCCAAAGCTTGTGCAATCCAACCCCCCCTGCAGGGAGCTGTGACATCCTCCACTATATCAGATTGCTCAAAGCCTTGTCCAGCCTCACCTTGAGTATCTCCAGAGATGGGGCCTCTACTCCCTCCCTGGGCACTCAGCTGCAGTGTTCCAGCTTCCTCATGGTGCAGAACTTGTTCCTAACATCCAATCTCAATCTGCTCTTCTCTCATTTCAAACCATTGCCCTCATTCTGTCACTGCAGGCCTCTGGAAGCAGTCCCTCTGCAGCTTTCTTGGAACCCTCCTCAGGCACTGGAAGGCTGCTCTGAGGTCTCCCCAGAGCCTTCCATTCTCCATGTGGAACAACCCCAGCTCCTTCAGCCTCTTCTTGTAGCAGAGGTGCTCCAGCCTCTAAATCATTTTTTGTGGCCCTCCTCTGGACCTGCTCTACCAGGCTCATGTCCTTCCTGTGTTGGGAGCTCCACAGCTGGATGCAGTGTTCCAGGTGAGGTCTTACCAAAGCAGGGTAAAGAAGGAGACAATAAGAGTAAAGAAGAAGTAAAGAGAAAAGCTATTCCAAAGTGAAAGGACAGGCTGGAGGAGTTGGAACTGTTTAGCCCAGAGAAGAGAAGGCTCCAGGGAGACCTTAGAGTAGACTTTCCAGTACTTGAAGTGGGCTATAGGAATGCTGGGAAGGGATCTTTGAGAAGGGCTTATAGTGATGGTTTTGAGCTGGATGAAGGCAGGTTGAGGCTGGAGAGTAGGAAGTTCTTCACAGTGAGGCTGATGGGACACTGGAACAGGTTGTCCAGGGAGGTTGTGGATGACCCCTCCTTGGAGGTGTTCAAGGTCAGGTTGGATAAAATCTTCATAAACTTGGTCTAGTGGGAAGTGTCCCTGCCCATGAAAGGAGATTTGGAACTAGATATCTTGAATCTCCCTTCCAACCCAAACCATTCTATAATTCTATGAATTTAAATTCTGTTTGAAAGACCTGTCAGAAATCATAGAGATTAATTGAGCTGTACCAATCTTGCTAAGAAGTGCAGAAATCATGAAGAGGAGCCATTTCACATCCATATAGAATCAAGCAACTGCCTTGATATTAAATCATCACAGGGAATAGCATGAGTAAACTGGCTCTCTGCTAAGCAAAGCTGCATCTCAGAGGAAAAGAGTTTGATAAAGGCATGAGGACTCTTAATGGAAATCACAGTTCAAGGGACAAAGTGCATCTGATCGCAAAGCAAAATAGCAGATGTGAGGAAGGTAAATAAAAGAAGTTGGCACAACTTATGCTGAATGTGATAAGATGAGGAGAAATTTTGCTTCATGAGAAAAAAAGAACCTGTGTCTGAGAGCTATAGGTAAGCCTCATTTCTCACGGCTGTGATTGCATCTCTCTGGCAGTGAACCCACAGATTTTGTGGCTTCCTTTTTTAACTTAATTATTGTAACTTTGCCTTTCCATGGTTCCCTGCCATAAACAATCCACAACTCAAAGGAAAATTACGTAGATAATTGCACCTTCCCTGTACTTCTTACTCTCCTGTTTCAGAAGAGTTGTGCAACACCTTGCATTGGGTCTTTTCCTAGTTGACATAGTTGTCTTGTCAGCCTAATAGGTGGAAAATTTTAATTAAAAAAAAAAAAAAACAGCAACTTTTCTGCATCATAAAATAAAAAATACTTTTCCTGAGGGTAAATTTTATTTGCAATAAATAGAATTGTTTTTTTTCCAATCAAGGAAGTATTGTAGAATCATAGAATTGTTAAGGTTGGAAAAGACCTCTAAATTCATCAAGTCGATGAGCACCACCTGACCCAACATACACAACTTACTCATTCTTTGACCACCTCCCTGGAAAGCCTGTTGCAATGCCTGAGCACTCTTTCCTGAAAGACATTTTACCTAATTATCTAATCTCAGCCTCTCCTGGCTCAGCTTGAGATGATTTCCTCTTGTCCTGTCATCAGTTACTCAGAAGAAGAGGCCAACACCAGCGTCACCACAGACTCCTTTCAGGTAGTTGTAGGGAGCAATGAGGTCTCCTCATTGCCTCCACTTCTTCAGGTTAAGTAATTCCAGCTTCATCAGCCCCTCCTCACAGGATATATTATCCAAGCCCCCCACCAGCTTTGCTGTTCTCTGGACACACTCCACCACCTTCTTGTAGTCCTTCTTGTAGTGAGTGGCCCAAAACTGAACCTCAGAAATCTGGGAAATCCAAATTAAGTTGATCAGCACACTGAGCTGCAGAAGGAAACTACCCATTTCATAATACACTGAGGTGGATTAGCAATAGAAACAAAATTGGCAATAATGTTGGGTGTTTTTCACTTTCTGGTCAGTTCTGCCAAAAGTATTCTCTATACCCTTGACAGTAACCACTAACTTCAGAAAAGCCTCAGGTTTGAAACATAAACTAATGACATTTTTCATTAACTTGTGAAGGGGAACATCACTGGAAATGAAAAAGCAGTGTCTACTCTAACTGTGTACCTGTAGTGCTCTTGGAGAAACAGACACCAATTCTTGCATGATGCTGTGCAGCAGGAAAGGATAGAATTTTGTCTTCAGTTCTTTTTCTAGCAGTTTTTTTCTAATATCCAACCTAAACCTTCCCTGGACAACAGGACAATTTCCTCTCCTCCTATTACTTTTTTCTAGGGAGAGGACACCAACACCCAATTGGCTCCAACATCCTTTCAGGGAGCTATAGAGACTGACATTGAAAGAGTGACTTTCATAGAATCATTCAGATTGGAAAAGACCCTGGAGATCACCAGGTCCTACCATTAATTTTACCAAGTTCACCACTAAGCCATGTCACCAAGAACCATATCTAAATGACCTTTAAATACCTCCAGTGATGGTGATTCCACCACCTCCCTGTGCAGCCTCTTCCAATGCTTGGCCACTCTTGCAGTGAAAAAAAATTCTAATGTCCAACCTAAACGCACCTTGGTGCAGCTTGAGTCTGTTGTCTCTTGTACTGTGTTGGTTTGAGCTAACTGAAGAATTGGAGTGAGAAATTAGACTATTGGCTGATAGAGAGTTAAACCTACAGTGTCACTTCACCGAGTTTCACTAAGACAGGGGGAAAAAAATTTTGTTTTGAAATGTTCCAAAAACATCCAGATAAGCCAGTCTGCTTGCAGAGGGCCAGTCTGCTCTGGGTCCGTGCTGGCTTCAGCAGCGTTTTCCTTTTGTCTCTCTGCCTTTGAACTAATTCAGAGTTAAAATCACTAAACCTACTAACCTTTTTCTCCTACCACTAAATCTCTCTGATCTTCAGCTTATCTGCAGCATCAAGTGGTGAGATAAAGCTGGGGAAAAGGGGGAAAGGTGGTAGGGAGGTTTGGTTTCCCTCTCTTGGGGATTTTGGTCTCCAGGAGGGGTGTGGTGTCTGTATTCCCTTTTTACTGTATATTTCTGTAAATATCTGTTATATCTTGTAAATATTTGCTTGTATATTTGCATTGCTGTAAATATAAAGCTCCATTTATTAACTTCCAGTGTGTTTTTCTGAGTTTTAGCCGGGGTTTTAAAAGGTGGGGGGGGCAGGTCACTGCAAACCCACTACATGTACTATCACTAATTAGTTGTGAGAAGAAACCAGCATTCACTTCCCTAATGTTGTTTCAGGTATTTGTAGAGGGCAGTAAGGTCTGCCCTCAGCCTCTTCTTAGACTAAATGGTTCCAGTTCCCTCAGCCACTCTTCATCAGACATTCTCTAGG
Organism: Psilopogon haemacephalus; assembly: GCA_013396835.1. Lineage (NCBI taxonomy): Eukaryota > Metazoa > Chordata > Aves > Piciformes > Megalaimidae > Psilopogon > Psilopogon haemacephalus. The sequence continues at coordinate 1,557 of VWZI01021180.1, read as the reverse complement.
CTCTTCACCTGCTTAGCTGATCTTCTTTGCACCCACTCCGGCCCCTCAGTGTCTTTCTTTTAGTGAGGTGCACAAAACTGAACCCAGTATTCAAGGTGTGGCCTCACCAGTGCCCAGTACAGGGACACGATCACTTCCCTGCTCCTGCTGGCCACACTGTCATTGATCCAAGCCAGGATGCTGTTGGGTTTCTTTGCTGCCTGGGGACGCTGCTGGCTCACATTCAGCTGCCTGTCACTTAGAACTCTAATCAGACTTTTATGGAACACTTGTGACTGTGAACATTCCCAGGACTGAAGAGATTAATTTCAGCTGAATAGGGGAGCAAAACCTTAGCTCACTTTGAAAGGAAGAAAGTCTTCAAACACGCGAAAGGAGCACCTTTCAAGGCCCAGGCACAACAAGGTGAGTTGAAAGGTGTTCCTCTAGAAGACTCCTCAGTGTTCTTTGGGATGTGTTGCTGTGTGACCTGCCCTAGGTGATGCTGCTCTAGCAGAGGGTTTGGACTTGGATAATAATCTTTTGAGGTCCCTTCTGCCCCTACCATTCTGTGATTCTGTGATGCTTGAAGTCTTGTTGCATATATGAAAATCAACACCCACATTGCTTTAAATTCAGTTGAGATAAATTGAGGTAGCACACTTCTGTTTTCTTCAATTTTTTACCCAACATAGCAACTTTAATATTTTTTAAGGCTACTCCCTTTGTCACCATGACACAGTAACAGTATACAGAGGGCCATGTAGTGATAGTTTTACATCAGTCTGCAATTTCAGTGTCAGCAAAGACACCTCCAGCTAGATCAGGTTGCACAGGGACACACCAATTCTGATCCTGAATGTCTTCAGGGACACAGTCACATCTCTGGGCAACCTGTTCCGGTATTTCACCACTCTCACTGTGTGGAACTTCCTCCCGATGTCCAACCTAAATCTCTCCTGCTCCAGTTTCAAACCATTGCTTCTTGTCCCATCACCGCAGTCCCTTCTAAATAGTCTATCCCCAGCCTTCCTGTAAATCCTCTTCATATATTGAAATGCAGCTCTAAGTCCTTCTCTTCTTCAGGCTGAGCAGACCCAATTCTTTCATCCTGTTCCTGTAGGAGAGGTGCTCCAATTCTCTGATCATCCTGTTGACAGAATCCAAGATGTTTGATTATGCCCTCATCCTAGAATCAGAGAACACCTCCTTGAGGATAATCCCAGCGTCAGAATTTACTTTCCCCTTTGTTCTGCAAGCTGCAACCATCATGATAGAACAGCAAAAAATTGCTCCCTTTGGTTTAAAATGCATCGAGCACATATTGCCCATGATTTATTGAACACAGCCCAGCCCAACTTTTGAGCTTCTTGTTTACATCAGTGCCATTGCCTGCTGTGGAAAACAAAAAGAAGAATCTGTCATAAAATGGTATGAAAATGCAACAAAGGATGAAAGTAATCAGCAACTGCTTTAATGACAGCCTCTTTTTTTAGTGAATATTCAAGAAGCCATTTCACGGAATCACAGAACAGTAGGGTGTAGTGGGTTTGCAGTGACCTGCCCCCCCACCTTTTA
>VWZI01021179.1:62156-90819 GCA_013396835.1 Psilopogon haemacephalus | reverse complement strand
GGACCAGCTGTCAAGGAACACACCTAGTCGGACTCAGACCTTGTTTTAGTTAGGGTCTTGTACCAAAGCCTCTGTAGTAGGGTGTGAATACCCTGGCTCTGATGCTTGAGACTGCCCACAGGCAACGGGGTGGAGTGTCCCGGTATGGGGTGGCATATACCCTAGGATTGGCCCAACCTCTGGGCTCTCTCCTCCCCCTACCGTCCAAGGGGGCATCCCACGCAGATCCCCCCCCTGGAGCCAGGGATGCCCTGGACAGCACACAGGCGTGGAGCTTTAAACCCATTGGCCAGCAGTGCCTGTCATTCAGTCTCATGCTTCCGAGGGTATTTAAGGGGGGGCACAGCAACCGTTAGTTGCTCTTCCTCACTCTCCTCGCTCATCGTAGTACCCTGCCGTGGCTGTTGAGGAGCCCAGCCACGTGCACGGCAGCAGGCAGCAGGCAGCAAACAGCAGGCAGTTCTCCTAAGCGGCAAGGCTGACCCTTCTCTCCCTCTTTCTAATCCCTCCTTTACTTTCCTTAAATCGGTTTCCCTCCTTCCGCGGTCTTCCCCTTCGGTTCGGGAGGGAGCGTACCTCACCCCTCCCCCTCGTACCTCGCGGGTAGTTTGTAGACGCGTCGGGAGCTACCTTGCATGTAACCCCTCTGTTTTCCCAAGTTCTAAATGTTAAATTGTTGCACCTAACGTTTGAACAACGCGTTCGTCTATTTCTGCCGACCGAAACCCAAAGAACCGGTGAGGAGGGTACCGTTCCCCCCCTCCTCCCACGGGATACTGTGTTTGATTAGCCCAGTCCCGTGACAGGCTGCATCAGGAGAAGTGTGGCCAGCAGGTCAAGGGAGCTGATTCTCCCCCTCTACTCTGTCCTGGTGAGACCCCACCTGGAGTATTGCTTCCTGTTCTGGAGCCACACAGACAAGAGCATGTCCAGAGAAGGACCACGGAGATGATCAGAGGGCCAGAGCACTTCTCCTTTGAGGACAGGCTGAAAAAGTTGGGGCTGTTCAGTTTGGAGAAGAGGAAGCTCCCAGGTGACCTTCTTGTGGCCTTCCAGTATCTGAAGGGGGCCTACAGAAAAGCTGGGGAGGGACTTTTTAGGTAGTGACAGGACTAGGGGGAAATGGAGCAAAACTGGAGGTGGGGAGATTGAGATTGGATGTGAGGAGGAAGTTCTTCACCATGAGAGTGGTGAGGCCCTGGAATGGCCTGCCCGGGAGGGTGGTTGGGCCATGTCCCTGGAGGTGGTTAAGGCCAGTCTGGATGAAGCTCTGTCCAGCCTAATCTAGGGTAGGGTGTCCCTGTCCATGGCAGAGGTTTGGAACTAGATGATGCTTGTGGTCCCTTCCAACCCTGACTGATTCTGTGATCCTACAAATGATTCAGGATGGAAGCTGATATTCCTTATTTCTCTGTGAATGATAATGTAACGCAATAAAAAGCAGATTTCTTTCTGCAGGCCAACTCTGATTAGTATATGTGTGTTGGTTTTGTCTTCACATAGACAACTCAGCAGCCACTGTTTTGCAAGTATATAATTGGAAGGACACTCTTTGACTTTCCTCTGCAGTTTGCTGTGACTAAGGTGCCTGCTTTGCTACCTGCTGGACTACTTCGTGCAAACTTCCTGTTCAGGAACAGCATTAACAGTTGTCCCAGCCCTAATGATTAATCTGACTTGCAGGAACCCTGCTTACAGCACTGCCCCTGTTATATTTTGCAGTGAGGAACATGCCTGAGCTGGCATATTGGCTGCTTCACATGGCTCTCCTCAGCCACTTTCCCACCGTCACTTGCCCATATTTGAGGCAGCCTTGGGGAAACTCACAGGGGTTGACTCCACAAGTGAGCTGGAGCATTTCCAGCCATGTTCAGTATCTTGAATTTTCATTGGAGCAGGAGGTCACTTTAGTTTCTAAGTGTCTGTTCACTTCCAAGTCTGCCTGCTCAGACTGTAGACAAAGATGCCATTTGTAGAGAGTCATGAAAACTGAGTATTTGACAGGGTGGGGAAAAAGAAAAGCAAGCTAAGTGTAAGGTCAGCTGTACATTTGGGAGCCTCAGATCATGCTTGTGAAAACATAAAGTAAGGAAGAATGTAATGTGAGCTTGCCTTTCTGAGACCAAGGCTCTCCCCCTCTCTAAAAGTAATTTGAGATAGGAAATGGGATTTCTCTTGGAGGTGACCAGCTAAGAGCTAGAGCAATCAGACACAGCATGATTTTCTCAGTGAGCCTTCATGGGTCATTGTAATTTTAAATACTGCAAATAAAGCTGCAGAGCTGTTCTGGAATTTGAGGTTTGTCCTTGTTCTTCATACATGCAACCATGCCAAGCAAAATTTCCTCTCATCCCACACAGCTGTTAGAATTTATTTAGACTAGTATAGAATCATAGCATGCTTTGGGTTGCAAGGTACCTCCAAAGATCACCTAGTCCAAATCCCCCCTGCAGTCATCAAGGACATCTTCCACTAGATGATGTTGCTCAGAGTCTTGTTGAGCCTGACCTTGAATATCTCCATGAATGAGGCCTCACCTGCTTCCCTGGACAACCTGTTGCAGTGTTCCACACCTTCATGATGCAGAGCTTGTTCCTAACAGTCAATTTAAATCTGCTGTTCTGTCATTTCAAACCACAGTCACTGGTCCTATCACTGCAGGCCTTTGGAAACAGTCCCTCTGCAACCTCCTTGTAGGCCCCCTTCAGGCACTGGAAGGGCACTATTAGGACTCCTCAGAGCCTTCTCTTCTCCAGGCTGAACAACCTCAGCTCCCTCAGCCTGGTGTACTAAACCATTCTTCTTGATTAAATTGGTGTAAGTTTGCTATATTGCTGCATTATGGTTAATTTGTACCCTGAACTACTCATCTTACTGATGTCACCAAAGAAGCAGGTCAAGCAGAACTTCAGAACACCAGGTGTGTGGTTACAATATTTGTGCTGGTACTACTGTAGTGTTTCCAGGTGTGTGCACTGCCATATATTTTGATTTATTGCTTACACATTAAGAGATAAACACTGAAACAGAATTTCTTCTGTTTACTTTTTTCTAGCCTGCATCAGAAGGTGACTGGTGGTAATAAGCTATTAGCTATTGTTATGTACAATGCACATCCTTAAATACATAAATGGAAAAAAAAAAAAAAAAAAACAAAAACAGATGAAAGAGATCTATAAGGGAAAAAAAAAGGAAATGTTCTAACTTGGCAACAATTCAGAAGCTGATAAAGTGTCTTGATTCTCATCCCTGCAGCTGTTTCTTTTTCTTCCTTCAGCAATACATTGAGCAGTGGGCATCAATTGAAAAAATATGTGATATTCATTTGTGATTAATTTGAATCTAATTTACATCTGAAAGACACCAAAATCTTGCTGCAAACGGGATGAAAGCCTCAAGAACTAGACAGACAAACTTAAAATAGAAGGGAAAGGAGGAAAAAAAAAAGTAAATCTGTAAGTACTGGAATTTGGAGCTGTAAAAAGCTGACAATAAACTCCTATTGTATGTAAGAAGAGAAGTTCAAATATTCAGCAGAACTGTTTAAATTACTTGTCCTGTTAGTTTCATAATACCCTTTTCAGTCTTTTTAATGGCTTTCCAAACTGAAGTCTTGGTCTGTTGAATCCTTGGGAATTTTGCAGCTAGTTTCTGTGGCTCAGGATTGTAGTGCTGTGATTTGTGAGTTTAGTTTAATGATAAGGCAATTGAAGAACACTCACTGCATTCATTTTTGCCTCTTTAAAATTCCTTATTGGTTTTTAACAGCCCAAATCCATCTGTAAGCTTATGAAAATTGGCTCTGAAGTAAGCTTGTTTCTCTTAGGGCTTCTCTCAGTTCTTTCCACTTTCATTTGAACTATTTATTTACCTTGACCCAAGGTACATGTCGTTTCTGCGAGGTTCTGCTACTGATGCTTCAAAGAAAGGACTCTGTAGTAAATCTATAACAAAATAATTAGTTTTGAAGTTTCATTGTTGGCTAAATACCTAAAGTTGAAATAGTTTCCTGCCCAGGCACTTTCTTTTCACTAGCAAAGCACAAGGCAGTGATCTCTGTCTGAGTGGAACGTGTGAGCCTTCTCATAAGCTTAATTCACAGCATGGTGTTGAAACTTCTGATACAAGAACTTTCTGTAGCTACAAATGTGTGTTAAGCAGAAAAGGGCAAATGATGTCCTCACTCAGATATCTGTCTGATGTCAGGTGACTTGGAATATGGAAATTGTGAAAGAACTGGCTCATAGTGAAAGGCATAATATAGGATTGTAGAATGCATTAGGCTGGAAAGGGCTTTTAAAGGTCATCTAGTCCAGCTCCCCTGTCAGTGAGAAGGGACATCTTCAACCAGATCCTGTTGCTCTGAGTCCAAAACTACCCCATCTGGAATGGTTTCAGAGGTGGGACATCAACCAGCAGCCTGGGCCAACATCTTACTACCCTCGGTGTAACAAATGTCTTCCTTGTGTCTAAGTCTCCCTCTTTTAATTTGAAACCATCACCCTTTGTCCTGTAACAAACAGCCCTGCTACAAAGCCTGTCCTCTTCTTTCTGACTGGTCCCTTTAAGTACTGAAATGCAACAGTTAAGGTCTCCCTGGAGGCTTCTCTTCTTCGGGCTAAGCAACCCCAATTCACTCAGCCTGTCCTCACAGCAGAGGTGCTCAGCCCTCTGTGTTATTGCTTTTCAGTTATTAATGGAGCTAGCAGGCATGGTGGTGCTTGTGTTACAGCAGATCCACTCTGCTGGAGCCATCCTGTGATACCACCAACATTTTAGTCCTGGATCCCCCCTCCAAAGGAAGAGTTCAAAACATGAAAGTAAAAGCCCTCTCATGATCAGGTGGGTGTGCAAGTCTCACCTTTTTTGCAAAGCTCTTCCCAGTAACTGGAGCAGAAGAACAGCCCCGCAGGGTGCCCAGGGCTGCAGACAGATGACTAAACCACAGAATAAGGCAGAGATGTGATTGTCCCTCCTGGACAGATTTCACAATTGTGTGTATTGGGCTGTAACAGCAACTGTGTTCAGGAACCGTAGGAGATAAGAGGATTGATAATGAAAAGGTAGAAGGAGATTGCAAAAGAGTGCAGACATTTAATAGTGTTGTCATTACATTCAAAAATAACCAATGAGCCATATAAAACACAGGTTTGACACCCAGGAAATTATGGCTGTGATCTTTTTGAGCAGTGATAAAGGAGTTATTTGCCATTAAACTCCAGATCTCACAAAGCTCACAACAGGAAACAACTTGAAAGACCTCCTACCACCTCTTCCCCCACCATGGGTCTGCTAGACCAGGTTGCTCAAGTCCCTATTCCAACCTGGCTTTCAATGCTTCCTCCTTGGGTAACCTGTTGCAGTGTCTCACCACGCTTGCTGGAAAGAATTTCTTCCTAATAGCTAGCCCTCAATTGGGCTACTGTTTGGATGTAACCAGGCTAATTAACCCATACTTCTCATCCAGACACATTCAGACTAAAATTCTCAAGCTGCACACTTTTATGTTGTTTTGTTGTGAAGCAAAGCAGCTTTTAGATACATGTGTATCCTAGTGGACAACAGGACCATAAGCCAGCAGTGTGCCTTTGTGGCCAAGAAAGCCAAGGGCATCCTGAGGTGCATCAAGAAGAGCATGGCCAGTAGGTAGGGGGAGGTTCTCCTCCCCCTCTACTTTGCCTTGGTGAGGTCTCATCTGGAGTCCTGGGTCCAGTTCTGGGCTCCCCAGTTCATTAAGGTCAGGGAACTTACTTGGAAGGGTACAGCAAAGGCTACAAAGGTGATTAGAAGATTAAAACTTTTCTATCACAAAGAAAAGCTGAGGGACTTGGGGGTTTTTTATCCTGGAAAAGAGAAGACTGCAGGAGGATCTTCTCAATGCTCATCCATACTTCAAGGGTCGATGTCAGGAGTATAGGCCCAGTCTTTTGTCAGTGGTGCTCAGCAACTGGACAAAGAGTAATGAGCACAAACTGGAACACAGGAAGGTCCATCTGAACCTAAGGAGGAACTATTTTACTTTGAGAATGGTGGAACACTGGAGCAGGCTGCCCAGAGAGATGGTGGAGTGATCCCCAGAAGTCCTTCCCAAGCCCTATCACTCTGTTTCTCTGTAGCTTGAAAGCCAGGTGGACTTTTGTTTTCTAAGAGGATGTTGAGGAAAAAGGGCTGTTACTGTGAAGTACAGGACTGTATCTGGAAATAACTAGAAGGTGCAGATCCTCAGTATTATCTTCTTTTCTATTGCTGTGTGAGGTCACATCAAAGAGTGACCTTTTAGATTTCATCTGCTGCACATTTGGGATAAAGCCATCTCTCCTGCAGCTGTGAAGTAGGGAAGCTCATGCTCCTGAGAGCCACACAAAGGGAAGCGTCTGAGTTTCCTCCTGAACCCTGTCCATACCCCACTGCTTTCCAGTGGATGTCATTGCAAGAAAAAATGAATCATCTGGGTCAAAAATAAAGTAACAAGAAGCTGGCAGGGCTGGAGCACAGCTTCTGATGCCTTCATTTTCGCTGAATCCATTCAGCAAACTGACAGGTTGAATCAATTGCTTTGCAGATCACTGACACAGCTCCAGCAGGACTGACGGAGTTCTGGCTCCAAAGAAACTTCCACCCTACCAAAACAGTGAGTGAAAATAACCTTAGTGGTGTGGCGACAGAGGATCAGTCAATAGAGAACCTACTCTCTGGGAGCAGGCTGGGAGAATTGGTACTGTTCAGCCTGGAGAAGAGAACGCTCCAGGGAGACCTTAGAGCAGCCTTCCAAGAGCCTGCAATAGAGCTGGGAAGGGACTTTTTGCAAGGGCTTGTGGTGATAGGATGAGAGGATTGAAGCTTGAGAATGGCAGATTTAGACTGGAGATAGGAAGAAATTGTTTGCAGTGAGGGTAGTGAGACACTAGAACAGGTTGCCCAGGGAAGTTGTAGATGCCCCCTCCCTGGAGGTGCTGAAGGCCTTAAGCAAACTGCTCTAGTGAAAGGAGTCCCTGCCCATGGCAGGAGGTTGGAACTAGATGACCTTTGAGGTCCCTTCTGACCTAAACCATTCTGTAAGTCTATGAGTCTATGAAAATAATTTTAATTAACAGCAAGCCCAAGTGTGATGCCAGCCAGCACTTTCAGAGCTCTGATCCGTGGTTGTGGTTCCTGTCCCTTTGCTGTTTACCAGAAGCATTTAGAGCAAGTCAAGGAGGTTTGCTAAAACCTGCACTTTTGTACAGAGCTGTGGCCCAGAACTCTGAGTCACTGCAAGGCAGTGGGTCCTGTGCTGTCATACTTCACTTATCAGAGATGTTACAAGGCCCACTCACTTTTTATATCTGTTAATCAAGGATGTAGGGAGAAACAGACCTTTTACTGGCCATCTGGTAAGAAGAATAATATCTTTCCTTCGTGTCCATGCAAACGGTGGTCTATTTTAGCTTTGCCTCTGAAGTTTCTGAGCATAGTAATGTCTTGATTTTTATTTTTCCTTCTTTGATTTTGAACAAAAGTTCATCTTCTCATCTCCAGGATTTTATTTTTATTTTACATTTTCACCTCAGTTCCTGCCGTTCCTTCCTTTGAAGTCATGATGCTCTTGAGTAGCTCAGACCTTTCTCGTCTAGCGTTTTTCCATCTGGTAGCTTTTTATAATTCACCAAAGATTTTTATAGCTGTTTGATGAGTTTTGTGCCTTCTTGGACTTATGTGTCAGAACACATTCTTCAGACTGTACCTTCTGAAGTCTTCCATATGATCCAGTTTAGCATCTCCTCCTTCCAATGCGTTTCTTCCTTTATGCTAGCTATGGATTTTATTACCCACATGCTGCTATAAATGGTTCTCAGTCCTGCACTGGCTTCTTTTTCTCCTCTGTGGAAATCATGAGGTAGGCTAAAATGAGAGCTCCTTGTTGAATGAATGCACTCACATTTAGTACAGGCAAAGTAATTCTCATGTCAATTAAAAACTCACGTAGAAAAAGTCATTTTAGAGTGAAGCATAATCAAAAGGCCATGCTGCATGGAAGGAGCTGCTCCTGCAGTTTCTGCCCTGGAGGTACTTACAGATTTAGATGATGATGAAAATGCCAACCATCTAACTAATCAGCAGGCAGTTTCCTTTCTGCTTGGGCATGGTTTTGCTGAACAATGAGATGCTCCTTTGAAACTTATTGTAACAGGAGAGTCCTTCTGTCCTTAAAGCAATAAAGCTTCTAATAAAGTGAAACATGCATCTGTGGAGGGTAAGTTTTTCTTCCTATTAAAGTATTTAAGACCTTTTGTTAATAACACTACCCATTTCTCAACTCTGTCACATGCACTGGCACCCAGGTGCACTCTCTTCCCTTCCCTGAAAGCCATCTCAAAGGTGTTGTCAGAGCTGTCATTTCAGAAAGATACTTCCTCTTGTAGACAGATGAAGAACTTTGATGCCTGGCTTCAAAATGTCCCAGCAGGGAGAGACGTTTTTGCCAAAGCCACATTCCCTTATTCCACAGCAAGGGGAATTTCTGAGCATGGCACCCTACTGAATGAAGGTGTTTCTGTGCTCAGCACACATCTTTTTGCAATCAATCATTTCACCGTCTATAGATTAATTTATATATATCTATAGATTATTTTTTTATATATCCTACTTCTTTGTTGTCACTTGAGCAGAGCTAAGTATTTAGCCAAAAGAGAATGACTGCATTCTGCTCTCTATGCCTCACCAGAAAGGAGTTTTATTGTATTTTGATTCATAAAACCAAGCAGAAGGCTGCAAAATCTATGCACAGAACTCAGGAATCATTTTCCCTGGAGGAGCTACACCTAAGGATAGAAATGGCTTTTTTCTTCTTTAGGAAGACATTTTAGAATGGGAATTTGATGGTTATAGGCTGTGTTCAAAGTAGAGTAGTTATTAAAATGGTGGAATATATCATAGGCTGTGAACTAAAGTTAAAGACATTGCTCAGAGGCACAGAAAAGAAGTGAACCACATGCAGTTCTTTGTACCAACACAATGTAGACACAGAAATGTTGCATCTAAAGCCTGCTGAATGGACACTTGGACAAACTCTTCTCCCAGGTAACTAATAATAGGACAAGAAGAAATGGGTTTAAGTTGTGCCAGAGGAGGCTTTGATTGGACATTAGGAAAAACTTCTTTACTGAGACAGTGGTCAGGCATTTGAACAGGCTGCCCAGGGTGGTGGTGGAGTCAACGTCCCTGGAGGTCCTCAAGAAGCTGTAGATGTGGCACTTCAGGACATGGTTTAGTGGTCACAGTAGTTAAGTTATGGTTAAATTTGATCGTAAAGGTCTTCTCCAACCTTTATGATTCTATGATTTCTGAAGTTTGGGACTCAGTCAGTGCTGCTGGGCTCTGTTAGTGACACCGTGAGTTTCTGCACTTTCTCTATGCTGGTTTTCTTTTACACAGTTCAGAATTCATTCCTGCCAAATCTGCCGCACCAGGTATCTTCTGAATACCAGAACATGTTTAGCTCCATTTCCATGAGTCCTTTCATGTAAATCTTAAACATGATACTGCTTTCTTGTAGCCACCAGTGGCATATTGGGGGATGACATTCTGCCCTCTGTGAGGCTGATAGTGCTAGAGACAGTCCAGTTGTTTATAATGCTCAGAATATCTAAATGAATTTTATTTTCTATTGATATGCTCTGTTCAGTCAGCTGTAGGTCCTCAATGTGCTGCTTTCCACTAAGCTAAAAACTCTGCATACTTTTGCCTTGTGCCTTTATATCAGTTTTAAGCCAACTGCCAGTGTTTTCAGTATCAAATTGAGTCCAGCTCTGAAGCCCACAACACAAGAAGAATGTGGAACTGTTAGAGTGAGTCTAGAGGCTGGAGCTGCTGTGAAGACAGGTTGAGAGAGCTAAAGTTGCTCAGCCTGGGGAAAAGAGGACTCCAGGGGCACCTTAGAGAAGCCTTCCTCATATTTGTAAGAGACTACAGCAGAGCTGGAGAGGGACTTTTTACAAAGGAATGGAGTGACAAGATAAGGGCTAATGGCTTCAAACTGGAAGAAGCTGGATTTAGATGAGACATTAGAAAGAAATTCTTCCCCATCAGGCAGGTGCGACACTGTAGCAAGTTGCCCAGAGAAGTTGTGGTGGCTCCAAGTCTGGCAGTGTTGAAAGCCAGGCTGCATGGGGCCTTGAGCAATTTGGTCTAGTAGGAGATGTGTCTGCCCACGGCAGGAGGTCTGCAACTGATGAACAAGATGATCTTGAATGTCCCTTCCAACCCAAACCACACCAATTCTCTGGTTTCTTTCTGTATCTCTTTCATTGGATGTGGCTTCACATGTAATGCTGTACTAAAGGCAGGTACAGCCCACAAGTGTCATTTCTGTGCAACAGCCAGATGAGATGCAGCAATGGCTCCCGGGTGATCAGGCAATGAGGCTGCTCACTGCAGCATTTCCTCTTCATTTAACAATTAAACAAATTGTTCTTGTATCTGCTCTTGATAACTTGGGAAGCATGTCAGACCAAAGGCTGCTTCTCTGTCGAGTGTGTACTTAGGGAAAAGAGCCCAGGTTAATCTGACACAATTTTTACTACTTAGGTCATATATTTTTACAGTATTATTGACATTCATTGAAGATAATTAATTGTGCTTCTGATCATCTCTAAAGTCTGCTTGTTCCTGTGCACCATCTACAGAACGTCAAGTTGCTAGCTAAGAGTTGGTCAGGAGAGATTTTTTTTAATCTTTCTTTCTTCCTTTACATATCAGAGAAGAAAATAATGTAAGATATTACCAAGTGATGTTTTCTAGTCCTGCTTGAAAGAGTCCAGAGCTGAGTCACAAAGATACTGAAGGGAGTGGAGCATCTCCCTTGTGAGGAAAGGCTGAGGGAGATGGGACTCTTCAGCTTGGAGAAGAGGAGCCTGAGAGGTGACCTCATTCATGTTTATAAAGATGTGAAGGGCAGTGTCAGGAGGACAGTGCTCAGTGATGTCCAATGATAGCACAAAGGGCAACAGGTGGAAGTTGGAGCAGAGGAGGTTCCACATGAACATATGGGAAAACTTTTCCAGTGTGAGGCTACCAGAGCCCTGGAGCAGGCTGCCCAGAGATGTTTTAGAGTGTCCTTCTCTGGAGACATTGAAAACCCACCTGGATGCATTCCTCTGTGACCTACTTGAGGTGATCCTGCTTTGGCAGGAAGTTGGACTTCATGATCTGTTGAGGTCTCTTCCAACCTCTAACATTCTCTGATTCTGTGGGAAGCAGCTTCTCCTACTGCTCAACAGAGCTGGCTTTGTTAAGAGGAGTTTTACTCTCATGCAAGTACCAGCAGTTCTGTGTTTGTCTCTAGCCATGGATCAATTTGAGACTTCTTTTCTGCTATTCCAGGATCTTCCGTAGTAAAATCTCCATATCATGTAAGTAGTGACCATCTCAGTCTACTCACATTTGGAGCTGCTAGTAGCTGTGAATTATACCCTCTGTTTCTGCGGCCTCTGTAGTTTAAGCATTTTCCTTCAGAAATTATATCACTTGACAAAATTGTTTGTAATACCTGGTGTTGGAGACAGGGCTTAAGGTAATTGTAGTACTTGCTACTAATGATACCATCAGAGCAAGTTTCAGAACCCTTTAAGTAACAGATTAACTTAATTCATGTTATTTATTTTCAAGAGGAGAGGAAGAAATTAGAGTTGTATTAAGCACTTGACCTATGTCAGTATTATCTGTTTGAAATTAAGACCTCACTTGCAGTGCTGTGTCCACCTGTGGGTCCCCCAACACAGACCTGCTGGAGTGGGCCCAGAGGAGGACTACAAATGTGATCAGAGAGCTGGAGCACCTCTGCTATGAAGACAGGCTGAAAGAATTTGGGCTGTTCAGCCTGGAGGAGAGAAGACTCTGGAGAGACTTTAGAGCTGCATTTCAATATCTGAAGGGGACATACAGGAAAGCTAGGGAGGGACTGTTTAGAAGGGCTTGGAAAAGGGGAAGTGGCTTGAAACTGTAGCAGGGGAGATTTAGGTTGGACATCAGGAGGAAGTTCTGTACAATGAGAGTGGTGAAATACAGAAACAGGCTGCACAGAGATGTGGTTGAGGCCCTGGAAATGTCCCTGGAGACATTGAAGATCAGACTTGCTGTGGTCCTGTGCAGCCTGCTCTGGTTGGAGGTGTCCCTGATGACTGTAGAGGGGTTGGCCAAGATGACCTTTGAGGGCTTTTTCCAACCCAATGCAATCTATGTATCTGTGAAATTATCTACTTAGAAGTAAGATCCCTATGGTTGCCTTTCCATGAAGAAGCATTGTGTCTCAGCTGGGTAAAGAAGTAGTCCTACTTAGAACACTTCTTGTGTTATGGAGCTAGGGAAGAGAAAAAGCAACCAGTGATGAAGAAAATTAATTTATTGATTATTCAGTAGTCCCACAGGAAAAATCAGATGGCAGCAAGCAGTATAGGCTGCTAAACCTGCAGAGATGCATTTGATGTTTACTTTCCTGCTTTTATTTCTGTCTGGAAGCATTCTCCTAATCATTTATTGATGGGATTTTCCACATTTTCATGTGTTCTCATAAACTGCCAGTAGTATCTTAATTATAAACACCTTGGTTTTAATACTCAATAAAAAGAGTCATAATGGACAGGCTACCACTGCTATTATTGGGAAGAAAAGGAGAGGCAAAAATCACTAAACTGCACCCTTCTGTGTTTTGCTTCACAATCTCTAAAATAAAATAGGTTCTTCCAGTTCAAGAGGAGCTTCGAGTCTGCTGCTGGCAGGAATAACATTGTCTTCCCACTGGACATGCTGTGTATATATTGGTTTTTTTTATATCATATCATAGAATGGGTTGCATTGGAAGGGACTTTGAAGTTCACCTAGTTCCAAGACTCCTGCCACGTATTTAGACATCTCTTTCTACACCAGGTTAATCAAGGGTCCATCCAGCCTGGCTTTCAACACTTCCAGGTTTCAAGCCTCCATGACTTCTCTGGGCAGCCTGTTCCAGTGTCTTACCACTCTCACAGGGAAGAATTTCTTTCTAATACCTCATCTAAATCCATCTTTTTCCAGTTTGAAGCCATTAGCCCTCATCCTATCACTTTATGCCTTTGTAAAAAGTCCCTCTCCAGATCTCCTGTAGCCCACTTCAAATACTGGAAGGCTTCTCTAAGGTCTCCTTGGAGCCTTCTCTTCTCCATGCTGAACAACCCCAACTCTCAACCTGTCTTCAAAAGAGAGGTGCTCCAGCACTTGGATCATCTTCTCAATGAAAAGGGACAGCTGTTCTGAAGTGTGCAGCTCCTTTGGAAATAGGTCAGTAAATGATTTCTTTGGAGCACTTCCTCTCTATCGTGTTTCTGTTTCCTTGTGTTGTGGAAAATCATAGCTGTCCAAGACAATTCAAAGCATCAGTTCCATTTGAGTTCTCTGTACAGTCCAACTCCTTGTTATTTAAAGGCTTGGTATTTAGAAAAAAAGTTATTCTCATTTAAGCTCCAGTCAAGACTACAGATCAATCTTTTTCTTTTACACTTTATAATGAGGAAGTGGTAATGTTTGTCCTTAATTCTGCAAAGAATCCTGTTCCTGTTGCCTTGATAAACTGTGGAAGAAAAAAAAAAAATCTTCCTTAAACTGTTGGTGAAATGCATTATTTGTGTGTTTTAATAAGCCGGGGAGGTAGTTTGGTGATGAACTAAAGTAGGCTTCTCTTGTAGATCTAAACATATTTCAAAGGCAGCAAATGCATTAATTGATGCAATAAATGATGGCACTTGCAGAGACAGGGAGAGTAGAGCCTGTTGGTATTAAGGAATATTCTTTCTGTTGTTCTATCTTTGATGGTTATTTTGAGAACCAACAATTGCTTTACTACCAGATTTAATATATCTGGACTCGAAGAGGTGAAATCCCTTCCTGGAATCCTCATCATGCTGCCCTCCATGGAGCATTTGTCCTTTGTGTCTTTTTGAAGTAGTGCATTAATTCTGGTAGCAAAAGAGGTTTCAAGTTGACTTATGAGAAGATGTAACATTCAGAAATTGTATCTCCTCTTTAATAACTTGGTTTGAAACAAAACTCTTCATAGGTGGCTGTTAGAGGAAGCCTTCAAGTCCTGTGTTTGAGAAACAATTTAGGGGGGGGGCAGGGGGGTGGGTGGGGGGGGGGAGGGAAAGAGTGAGAAAGAGAGAAATCCTCTACCACAGCTAAATTAGGGGAGCTGGAAACAGACCTGAGGGAGGAAATGAAAACACAAAGTTAGTGAACAAACAGCTAAACTTAAAAGAATTAACACTAAAGCATGAGAAAAATCTATGAAATCAAAACACTGCCTTAGACCAAAAGGAAAAGAGGATGCATGAGCAGACAGAGCAGAGAGATGACAGCTCCGCACTGTTTATTTGGGATGAAGAAGAGGTAATAATTCTAATCAGTCTGTAGGCTCCAAATGAGATTTAGCTTATGGAGCAGATGGAAGCTGTGTCTGTAAAGGAGAAAGTATGGAGGGTCTGGAGCAGAAACAATTATCCCACTGGGAGAAAGATAAGTGTGTGCATAGTCATTACATGTCACTTCCTCAGAGCTCTGTCATCCATTACCTTGGGGTAGGATGAGCAGCCATGTAGACAACTGATAATATTTATTTTACTTTCCATTTCAACAAATAGAGGAGAGAAGAACATTGGTTTTCTTCTGTCCAAAGTATTGCATTAATTTCTCAACATTTGTTTTCTTTTGACTGAAGCTGATTTTCATGCCTGCTTCCAGTTGTTTCCAGTTGTAAGGGGCTGCAAATGTTTTTGTTTGAATCCCTTTATCAAAAGGATCAGTCAGAGGAGTTGTTTCTGGAAAGAAGTCATTAGACAGGCCTCTGTGACTGTACTTCTAAGACCACACAGTAATACATGAGAAGTTTTCCTTGTGAGCTCCTTGTTGTATTTCACTTTCATCGAGAGTTCAGTGATGTGTTGTTCCTGCAGCTTATATCAGACTAAGCGCTGAAAACAGTTGTTTCGTCCAGCATGGGCACAAGCCAACCTCATGAAGAGCAGCAAGGCCAAGCATCCTACACCTGGGTTGGGGAAAACTCAAGCACAAATCCAGGCTGGGTGAGGAGTGGCTCAAGAGCAGTATGGGGAGAGGACTTGGAGGTGTCAGCTGATGAGAAACTCAGCATGAGCCAGCAATGGTCATGGGCAGCCCAGAAGGCATCTGTGAGCTGGGCTGTGTCCAAAGCACTGAGAGCAACAGGACAGGGAATGGATTCTGTCCCTCTGCTTTACTCTGCTCAGACGCCACTGGGAGCACTGCATCCAGTTCTGGTGCCCCTAGCATAAAAGGAACATGGAGCTGCTGGAGCAGGTCCAGAGGAAGCCACAAAGATGATCAGTAAGCCAGAGAACCTCCACTGTGGGGGCAGTTTGAGGGGGCTGTTCAAACTTGAGAAGGCTCCAGGGAGACCTTAGAGCAGCTTTCCAGTACCTGAAGGATGCTACAAGAAAGCAGGGAAGGGACTTTTGACAGAAGCTTGTATTGATATGATGAGAAGAAATGGATTGAAGCTTGAGGCGTCAGATTTAGACTGTGAGGAAGAAATTCTTTGCAGTGAGTGTGGTGAGATGCTGAAATAGGTTGCCCAGGGAGGTTGTGGATGTCCACTCTCTGGAGATGTTGAAGGACAAGTTGGATGAAACCTTGTGTGAATTGATGTAGTGAAAGGTGTCCCTGCCCATGGCAGGGGGGTTGGAACTAGATAATCTTCAGAGTCCCTTCCAACTTAAATTGTGCTATGCATCTATGATTTCTCTGTTCCTGGGGTACTGACATATTTCAGGAGTGATTTGTTCCAAAGAAAATAACACATATTTCTTTTGATAATTGAGGTAATTGGCAATAAGTCCTTGTGTTTAGGAGTATTGATTTAATTGAAGAGCTGAGTTACTAAAGCAAATGTGTGATATTGTCAATTCACTCTTGCCTTAGTACTTCCTGTAGATTTTTCCCTTCCATACTAATTCTAGCCTGCCCTTCGGGCACGTTCAGCTCATTCAGCTCATCTGTTGTCATTAAATCCCATATAACAGAGACACTTTTTCCAGACGTAGGACTTTTTTTTTTTTCCAGTGTGGTAAACAGGGGGTTAAGAATTTTGTCTGAGTAGGGTGAAACATTCTGATTGGCAGGTGAGGTGAATTACCTAAAGGATGTATTAATCCACCTGGAGTACATTACTTGGCTGAAGCTGCCACTGAGAATGTAAAACTGCAGAACAAAATACACTTTTCCTTTCAACAGGAATGAACCTGAAGCCTTGCAATGTCCCAGGGGTGTGATTATCTCAGAAAAAAAATGTTTCTCCAGTTATGTTTTGTTGCATAAATAATCATCTCTTTGATGTAAAGGATAACTGTGAGAATGATGTAAGTTAAATATGTTCTCCAGCAATCTGACTTGCAAGGGAATAAACAATTTGTTGATACTTAGAGTGCTTAAACCACTTCCTCTGGTTTCCAGGAAGCTTTAAACATTCCAGACATACAAAAATAATCTACCTTTTCATCATTAAGAAATAAGCTCTCTTAGTTTTATTGTTTAAGTGTAAAGTCTTGCACTTGGGGAAGAACAACCCCAAGTATCTGTATAGGTTTGGGACTGACCTGTTGGAAGGCAGCAAAGGGGAAAAGGACCTGGGGGTCCTGACTGATGGGAGGTTGAGCTTGAGCCAGCAGTGTGCTCTTGTGGCCAGGAGGGCCAATGCCATTCTGGGGTGTATTAAGAGAGCTGTGGCTAGTAGATCGAGAGAGGTTCTCCTGTCCCTCTACTCTGCCCTGATGAGACCACATCTGGAGTACTCTGTCCAGTTCTGTGCCCCCCAGTTCAAGAGGGACATAGAACTGCTTGAAAGAGTCCATCACAGAGCCACTGAGATGATTAAGGGAATGGAACATCTCTCTTACAAGGAGTGATTGAGGGAGCTGGGGCTCTGTAGCTTGGAGAAGAGGAGACTGAGAAGTGGCCTCATCAATGTTTGTAACACAAACATTGTGTAAAGGGTGAGTGCCAGGAGGATGAAGCCAGGCTCTGTTTGTGATGCAAGGGGCAATGGGTGGAATCTGAAGCACAGGGAGTTTCAAGTTAACATGAGAAGGATATTTTTTTTCCCTGTGTGGGTGCCAGAACACTGGAACAGGCTGCCCAGGGGGGTTGTGGAGTCTCCTTTTCTGAAGATATTCAAAACCCACCTGGACGTGTTCCTGTGTGATCCTGCTCTGGCAGGGAGGTTGGACTAGGTGATCTTTCCAGGTCCCTTCTATCCCCTGACATTCTGTTATTCTATGATTCTTACATATTGCTTGGCCAAATGCATGAAACCAAAGGGGTACTTAAAATTGCTGTCATGTATCTTCTTAATTTTGCTGAAGAAAAGCAGTGTCCTGACTATGTTCAAGCCAAACATGACCAAAAAAATTGGTGCTCTGAATATTGCTCTGAAATAAAGTGTGTTCCTTGGGTGGATTTTGTCTTGGTATGGAGAGAGAAGGGAAAGTGAGTCCATCCACCCAAATAAAGCTTCAAGGAACTCGATGGTGCATGTCTGAGTAGTGTCCAGATGAGCTGCCATGGACGCTTGGAAAGCTGCTGCTGCAGTACCACAGGCTCCAAAATGCAAGGGGTTTGGGGAGTGGGCTTGGGGCTTCTTTCAAGTTCCTTTAGTATCTTGGCTCCATTATAGAATGGCTCAGGTTGGACTGGACCTCAAAAATATCTATCCAACCTCCCTGTCATGGACAGGGAAGCCACTCAATTAGGCTTGGTTGTCTAAGCCATCCCCCAGTGTGGCTTTAAACACCTGCAGGGAGGAGGCAACCACAGCTACTTGGACCACCTCTTCCAAAGGTCATCTAGTCCAAAACCCTGCAGTCAGCAGGGACATCATCCACTAGATCAGACTTCTCAGAGCCTTATTCGAGAAAAGCCTTGAATATTAACTGCCTCCCTGGGCAACCTGTTTTAGTGTTCCAGCATCCTCATGGTGCAGAACTTGTTCCTAATATCCAACCTACACCTCTGATTTCATACCACTGCCCCTCATCCTGTCACTGCAGGCCTTTGGAAACAGTCCCTCTGCAGCCTTCTTGTAGGACCCCTTCAGGTACTGGAAGGCTGCTATTAGGTGTCTCTGGAGCCTTCTCTTCTGCAGGCTGAACAACCCCAGCTCCTTCAGCCTGTCCCCATAGCACAGGTGCTCCAAGCCTTTCATCATTTTTGTGGCATCCTCTGGACCTACTCTATCAAGTTCTTGTGTTGCAGGCTCCAGAGCACTTCAGGTAAGGTCTGACCAGATCAGACCAGTGGTAGAATCACCTCTCTCCATCTTCTCTCCACACTGCTTTTGCTGCAGCCCTGGATGTGCTTGGCCTTTTGGGCTGCAAGTGCCCATTGCTGGCACTTTGTTCTTAGACTCCTATAACCGAGACAGTCTATAATTTTATAGTAAAATCAAAGCTAGTTACACTGCAGGAACAAAAATAGTGCTTAAGAGGGCTTGGAAATAAGCTATTCACAGAAATGTAAATCAGCAGCTTATTCTTAGGAAAATAAGGCATTCTGGGAAGTGAAAAAAATGAAAGGCCTGAAGATAAAGGGTTGACAGAGACAGCTTTCTGTGTAAGTCTGTATTACATTCAATGAAAGGCTTGGCAACAATATGCTGATATCAGAAGGGTAAAAAATGTTGCATAACTTGTAATTTAGTATCTGTTCTTGTAATACTATAGAGCCCTGCTCCCAGTTGTGATACTGCAGCATCCATCGTTTTCCAACGGGCAGAAAATACCTGGAGTGCTGGAGTGTTATCAGGCACATTTTCCAAGTGATAGCGTATGCAAGCTATTTGTAGCATCCCTGTTTACTTAAAAGATAATATTCAGCCTTGGCTAGAAAATGGAAGGGAAAAAAACCAGATCTGTGGAACAAAAAGCTTGGCCTGAAGTGAAAAATTAAAAGCAAAATCCAACAGTGTTGTCTATGTCTCACTGCACCTGCAGCCCTCTACTAGCTAGGAGGTGATAAAGGGCAGGGAGCAGAAGAGCAGAAATGAGAATCTGAAGGTTGAAAATTGAAAGGAGGCCTAGAAACAGCCAAAAGGACCAGATAAGATAAGAAATAGCCCAAAATGTGGTTAGAAAATCACCCTGAAATAATAATGATGGAAGGCATGCAGAGAAATAATGAGAGACCTGGACCTGGTTAGTCTGGAGAAGGCCAAGAGGGGACCTTATCAATGTCTATAAATATCTGAGGGGTGGGTGTCAGGATGAAGGTGCCAGGCTCTTTTCAGTGGTGTCCAGTGATAGGACAAGGAACAATGGGTACAAGCTGGAACACAAGAGATTCCACCTCAACTTAAGGAGGTACTTCTTTACTGTGAGGGTGACAGAGCACTGGAGAAAAAGAAGAGAGAATTTAGCAGTGGCAGGAGAGGCAGGTGGGGAGGCTGGAAGAGCAGATGGTGGCAGCAATAGAAACCAGAGCGAGTTCCAAGTCTGAACTGTAACCTCACACAACATATTATTGGTTGTTCTGACTTCTTCCTTTTTTCCTTTGTATTCAAGAAAGGAACAATTTGACTCATTCACTCTCCTAGACAGGAAAGCACTTTGAAAGCACAGTGTGCAAAGGGCTGTTCTTCTTCTACCTGGGAATCACATTTGCGCTTCAATGCACTGCTTGCTAGTAAGCTGGAAAAGAGAACCCATGAGAGCTGTGCTCAGGTGTACAAAACAGAAGGCACTATTCCAGTGTCCTCTTCAAAATATCAAGTGACCAAATCTGGGCCTGAAATTCTAAACGGGGAATGGAGCTAATGTGACAAACAGTTAGATTTTCAGTCTCAGTGTTTGTTATAGCTTCCAGATGTTTTTGTCATCAGCAGTAGTATCTCAAAGACACATTGAGAGGTCTTGAAGAAATAATCTTCCCTGCCTATATTCATTCTTCTCACCAGCAAAGGTAACCACGATCTATTTGGAGTGAAGTACTTAGGGTTATCCATGTTAAATCAATCCAACCACACCTGTGAAGTGTTCTCAGTTTCTTGTTGTTCATTGTTTCTACTGCTTTTTCCCCTTCACACAGATCTCTGATTCCCATATGCCTTGTTGGAATGACTGAAAAGTACACCCATAATACCTTCATTATTTTGGAATAATGCAGAAGTGTGTTTAAAGGATCATCAATCATACTGGTAAATAAGAAAAGGCTTAGAGCGTTCTTGGAGGAGTTACTATTTCTGGCATAAATACCTTGAAAATTCTAGCATCATTTTACAGAGTTGATGTCAAACCATTTCATAATTAAGGGCCACTTGGGAGTCTGTGACTGCTAAAGGTACATAAATATGATGCAGCTCTGATACAGAGGCTGGAAGCAGTGACATGCACAACATTGTCAGACTGTTCTGTGGATGCAAATGTGTTTATTTTCTGAATTATCCATAGATACATAGAAGGGTTTAGGTTGGAAGGGGCTTTAAAGATCATCTAGTTCCAACCCCCCTGCCATGGACAAGGACACCTTCTACTAGAGAACCTTGCTCAAGGCCTCATCCAACCTTGCCTTGAACACCTCTAGGGAGAGGGCATTCATGACCTCCCTGGGACCTGTTACAGTGTCTCACCACCCTCACTGCAAAGAATTTCTTTCTTATATCCTTTCTAAATCTGCCCTCCTCAAGCTCAAAGCTATTCCCCCTCATCCTGTCACTACAAGCCCCTGTAAAAAGGTTTCTTCCCTGCTTTCTTGCAGCCCCCTTCAGATACTGGAAGGCTGCTCTAAGGTCTCCCTGGAGCCTTCTCCAGGCTGAACAGCCCCAGCTCTCTAAGTTTGTCCCCATAGGGAAGGTTCTCCAGCCCTCTAGAGAACCTTCTTTGTGGCCTCCTCTGGACCTGCTCCAGCAGCTCCATGTCCCTATTATGCTGGCCCACCAGAATTGGATACAGTGCTGCAGGTGAGGTCTCATGAGAGCAGAATAGAGGAGCAGAATCACATAATTACTCATCAATTAACATGGGTTTATGTTTCCAGTATAAGACCTTTCTATCCTTGGAGCTTCTCCCACTATGTATGTGGTCCAGGTTAGTCACAAGAAGCAATTTGCATTTTATGTCAGCTTCATCCTTCATACTTACATTGCGCACCCCTAGAGTTGCACCATCCAGTGCTGAGCTTCGTACCTGCCAAAGTAAATGTGTTGGAGCAAATCTGGGCTCTCAGAGCCAAGGTGCACATTTTATTGCCATGTCTCTGAGAATTTTTGATCCATTGTGAGGCTTCTTCACTAATTCACAGTTTTGCAGAGTCATAATCATTTTATTTCACAGAAACTCCATCTTCATAGACTAGAAAGAATTCCCAGGCAGGATCGTGTTTTCCTTCAGTCTGCATTTTCTTATATGCAGCATTAAAATTTGTTTATGTCTGCACCTGGTGAACCTCTGTTCCAAACACTTCTGTTCAGGGAGAGGAATAAAACACCACCTCAGATAAATCCACCTTTTAGCCTTTGGGAAACAGGTTTTAAGCCTTTTGCCAATATGTCACCAATATTTGCCACAGGCTGTGGAACATGCCCTACAGAAGATGAAAGGTGCTGTCATGTTTTTGAAGTAGTTATTTTTATCTTTGTCCAATAAAAACACACACGTTTCTAAGCAAGCTGACTTTGTGAAAGGCAGACAGCAGCTATCCTGCTCTTCATGAATCTATTGTAGCCCAGCACAGCCCGTTCTAGCAGGAAATATTTGGGAGAAAGAGTAATCAAAAACAATTGCTTTCAAGGTGTGTTTAAATACTTGCCTCACGGATTAAGGACAAAAGGATATCTTAAGAGTCCCTGCTCCTTAAGATAGAGAACTGTTCTGCAGGTCTGCATCTTTTTGCAGCCTCTTAGCCTTTGTTATCTAAAATTAAAACCTTTTATGTGGACTGTACTGGGGTAATAAGTGAATGGTGTTCAGTTCTGGGCCACTCACTACAGGAAGGATATTGAGAGGCTGATGTCCAGAGAAGGGAGCTCATGGCCTGTGAGGAGCATTTGAGGAAGCTGGGGTTGTCCAGTCTGGAGAACAGGATACTGAGGAGAGATCTCCTTGGTCTCTACAGCTGCCTGAGCAAAGAGGGGGCAGCCTCTTCTCCTTGGTGTCAAGTGACAGGACCAGAGGAAATGGTTCCAAGCTGCACCAGAGGAGGTTCAGGCTGGATATTAGGAAGTATTTTTTTACTGAAAGGGTTCTCAAACATTGGAATGGTCTGCCCAGAGGAGTGATGGAGTCACCATCCCTGGGTGGGGTATAAGCAGCCTGTGGACCTGGCACTTTAGGCACGGCTAGGTATTGACTCCAGTGCTGGGTTGAGTGCTTGATGATCTTTGGGTCTCTTCCAGATACATTCTGTGATTCCATGGTTTGGAGAAGGGAGTAAAATCAGCAATGAACAAGGAAAGTAATTCTGACAGCAAGACATTTCATATGTCAGCAACCCAGAAGTAGAGGAAGGTGTAAATGTGAGAAGCCAAGGGACCAGCAGGGTACCACATTTGGTGTGTGAGATGACAGGGTTTAGCAGGAGGGGTGGTGAAGAAGATGACTGGGCTGGGAGATGCTGCGTTGGAAGATTTGCCTGCATTTGTTAGCAGCTTGTGTGTTATGACAGAAATAAACTGTTGTAATCTCTTTTTTTTTTTTTTTTTTTAAACTATTGGAGTGGGCACATGTACATTTCATATGGTGTTTGCTGTCAACTTCATCTTCTCAGCTAGCACCTTAGGATGTAAGCAGTTCACCATTTAAAATCCTTTAAATATCCTGCTTTTATTATTGCCTTGCAGAGAAGGGTGAAAGCAAGCAAGGTAAACCTCACTCCTTTTTTTCAGATTCTCCATGTTAAGTAATTGGGAAGCTGCAGAAAGTGGGAGGCACAGGTAGATAATTGTTTATGGTGAAGTAATGAGACAGTGTGAGCACACCGTGGTGTCTTTCAGGCAAACAGGCAACCTGACAAGCAGATGCCTGACACGAGGTGTACAAACACAAAAAACGCAGCTCTTTCTCCTTACTGATAAGTCTGGCCTGTGGGCTGGGTTTTTTATTATTGTTTTGCTTCTGAGATTATCTGTCCTTTCAGAAAAAGTAATCAGAACTTCAGAATTTTATATTGAGTTCTTTTCTTTAGTTTGCATTTGCCTCTTGGAAATTTAAGTGACTGAATTGTTTGGAAGAGTGGTTTGGAAATAAAGAACTCCTTCCAAAAATCTCCATAATCGCTCTAGCATAGGGCAGGGGCTTCTATCAGAAAGTTCCTTACAATCATTGTTTTTCAAAAGTTAGAGGGAAGGATTATGAGTATCAGTCTTAATTCCTTGAAAAACTAATAAAGCAGTTATTGATTCAATTAAAAAAATGCCCACACTCACCCTGCCTTGGATGTAATGGAAAACGATACGTTCATTTGTAAATTGCCACTCATAGGAGCAATCAATAAAGCAAATAGTAAAAATTACCACCTGCTGCTTCTGCTCTTCTGAGGATCTGGTTACTTCGGTCACCTCTACTAATTTTTCACCTTAACTCTGTTTTTTAACTCTTCGGGGTGGTTGGTTATTGAAATTCAGACCATTTTAGTAATTTTGATTTATTCTAGTAACACCAATGGCAGAGATATAATATTTTCATATCTGCTAAATAATTACTGGATGGCTGTAGGTGCTGTTCTCTGTGTGAAGAGCTGGTATTAAAGTGTTGACAGACAGGCTATTGTAGGTAAAAATCTGTAGATAGGAGTGGTTCCAGAGAAGGCAGCAAAGGTGTTGAAGAATCTGGAGAACAGGTCTGGTAAGGAGCAGCTGAGAGAACTGGGATTATTTAGTCTGGAGAAAAGGATGTTGAGGGGAGACCTTCTGGCTCTCTACCATTCCCCTTAAGGAGGTTTGAGCCAGGTGGGGTTGGTCTCTTCTCCCTAGTAACAAATAACAGGACAAGAAGAAATTGCCTTGAGTTACACCATGGGAAGGTTTAGGTTGAATATTAGAAGAAACATCTTCGCTGAAAGGGTGCTCAAACTCTGGCACAGACTCCCCGGGAAGTTGGTCAAATCCCATCCCCAGAGGTGTTTCAAAGAGGCAGAGATGTAATGCTGAGGGACATGGCATAGCACCAGCCTTGGTACAGTTAGAGAATGGTTGGACTTGATCTTGAAAGCCTTTCAAAATGAAGCACTTCTCTGACAATTGGCATGTAGACAGCAACAGTTCCTTAGCAAGTCTTCACTGGTGCTGCTCTGTGGTAGTGTTGAGTTAGGATAAATTGCCGTACTCACAGAGCAATTAGTACTCTAGTTGAGACAATAGCATTAAAAAAAAGAAGTTAAACCAGTTCCATATCAGTTGTTAAAGGCTGCCAACACTTTTCAGCATATGGCATTTGAATTTGACCTTGCAAGGGTTTTATGACAATTAAAATTCTTCCATGGACACTGAAAAATTGACTCTGCATTTATTTTAAGTACATTTAATAAAGGAGAAAATGGATGTTTGTTTGCCGTCTGCCTGTGAAATAATTAAAGATAGGAAAGTAAGCTTTCAGTTGTCAAAAAAGGGGGAAATAAAACCAGCAAGCTTGATTTTCCACCTGGTATAATATAGTAGATTTGAAGGCTTGAAAAATGGTTTATTTCCTTTTGATTAAGATGATTCGTATATGAGTTTGCAGGTGTGTTGGTTTGTTTTTTTTTTTCAGAAAAAGGGATATGAGTTGTTTGTCAATTTTAAAAGAAAAGTAAGAGGTGTTTTACATGTAAGAATAACTTCTGGAGGACTGAATTTTTTGCTGTGAGAAATCATAGAATGGTTTGAGTTGGAAGGAACCTCCAAAGGTCATCTAGTCCAAACCCCCTGCAATCATCAGGGACAGATCAGGTTGCTCAGAGCCTTGTGGAGCCTGAGCTTTAATATCTCCAGTTATGGGGGCTCAACTACCTCCATGGGCAACGTGTCTCAGTGTTCCACCACCCTCATGGTGCAGAACTTGTTCCTAACATCTGCCCTAAATTGGATCTTCTCTAATTTCAAGCCATTGCCGCTTGTCCTATCTCTGCAAGCCTTTGCAAACAGTTCCTCTGCAGCCTTCTTGTAGCTGCAGCTGTTATAAGCAATAATTGGTCACCCTGCACAGTATGTACTTCTACAAGCCCTTTTGTCTCAGCTCCAAGGTCATGGGATGCTTAGCACAATCTAGAGTGAAAAAAAATAAGGAAAATCCCCTCCATTTTCCTGCCTTGTCGAGCCCAAAGGGGAGCACTGTTCCCTGCTTCTTGCAACGTCTCGGCTTCACTGTGCCTCTGAGGTCTCTGAGAACAGGCTCCTCGGGAGTTCTGCTCCTTGCCTGCTGTGACCTGGTTGCTGTCTGGCACAACATGGCACAGTGTCACAACAGTAGCATATGCAAGGAGATATCCATAATTCATCCTATGGCTCTGCAGGCAGGGATTTTGTGCTTGCTCATTTGGGTTTGTTTTAACAGCATATGCCATTTAGAAACATCCTGGGCTGTGAAATTCAGGATCCCTGTTTGGACAAGTTTAATTCACTGTTTAGAAGAACTGAAATCTGCTTGAAGTTGGCTTTTTTTTTTTTTTGCTTTTTTTTTTAAGCATATCTTTTGGGTGACAGAAATGGGAAATTAATTTTTGCACCATATTCTCAAGAGAGCAGACTTGAGGCTTTGTTCATCTCTGCTCCCAGATTCATGGAACTCCATGCCACCTGCATAAGCTCAATGACCTTCTCTTTGCCTGCACTGTGCTTCTCACCCCTGCTGCCGTGGCCTTCAGTCTTATGTGGGGAATAACCTTTAATGCCCCCACATAATGTCCCCCACATCATGGTAGTCAGAGACCTCTCATGGCTGGGCACTCTCAAGCCCTGACACTGATGGTGAGTGCTGCCAGCATGTGGGTCAGCCTGTCTTTCCATCACTTTCTCCTGCCTCTTTGTTTGTTCCTTAGGTTTTTTTCTGTAGGGGAGGTGACAGTGTGCTTGCACAGAAGTTACCAAGCAGCTAACCCTTGTTGGAAGCCTGCTCCCATCACACTGAGAGCTCAATGGGCAAAGTCACAACTAGAAAGGAGTTTGAGCAGGCCCTGTGGAACCCTGGAACCCATCAAATTGCTGTGGCTCTTTGCAAATCAGCCTATCATTTAAGTGCCTGATGAAGGAGGTTTGGTATTTGTTTCAAACTGGGAAGATAATTTTCAGGTTTTTAAGGAAGGAGAATCAGGAAAGATTTAAGCTGAAGTATTCCTCCACTCAGGATAATGAGGACTGTGTGTTGTGGTCAGATGAGACTAGGTCTTCACTAGGAAGGTGGCCTGGTCTAAGAATCGTGGAATCACAAAATTGTTCAGGCTGTAAAAGATCTTTAAAATCGTTGAGTCCAACCATTAGCCCAACCCTACAAAGTCTGCTGCTAAACCACATCCCTCAGCACCACATCTACGCCTTTTAAATCCCTGCAGGGATGGTGACTCCATCGCTTCCCTAGGAAACCTGTGCCAGGGCTTGACAACCCTTTCAGGGTAGAAATTGCTCTTAATGTCCCACTAAACCTCCCCTAGCACAACTTGAAGCCCATTTGTCTTGTCCTATGTGTTGCTACTTGGGGGAAGAGACCAACCCTCAGCTGGGTCCAACCTCTTTACAGGGAGCTGTAGATAATGAGAAGGTCTCCTCTCAGCCTCAACAACCTCAGGCTGAACAATCCCCATTCCCCCAGCAGCTTCTCACCATACCTGTTCTCTAGGCCCTTCACCAGCCCAAAACCAAAGCCAGTATTCAAGGTGTGGCCGCATCAGTGCTGAGTACAGTAGGACCATCACCTCTCTACTCCTGCTGATCACACTATTGCTGATGTAGCCCGGGATGCCATCTTACTACTGTTCTCCTGTGGGCACTGAGCTCTTGAGATACTGTCATCAAACTCTGTGGCACATGGTTCTGATAATCAATGTACATTAAATGTTACATAAGGTTTTTATGACTAGACTTATTTTCATTCTCACTTGTGTTTAGTTCCAAACATATTGTAAAGGCAGAGTTTAGGCAGAAGGTTATGTCTTAGAAGATGTTGGACAAGCCACTTGGAGAAGGCACTTAATTGCACCTCTGCAATTCCCACTCAGTCACTGCCTGACAAGGTAATTATCAGGGCCTTTGTAGCTACTGGATATTGATATGAGTTCTCAGAGTTGGAAAGTTAATGTTTTGTACTTGTATGTCTGCCTGAGCTCAGTTCTTCCCCTGCCTGAATTCCTTGACAAATATTTCATGTACAAGTCAGTCAGGTCCTGAGAGGTTTAAGCTGATGACTTTCAAAGCAGTGTCACAGTGCCTGGTTTGAGCAGTGTGCTGAACAGCTGGGACAAAGCTGGAAGCACAGACACCCTGCTTCTCCCTTTGCTTTTCACATGAAACAGTCACCTAATGACACTGAATGAAAAACCCTGAGATGCTCCCAGACATGAGACTAAATCTTGGATGACAGCTTTATACTTGCCCTTATGCTCTCTTTCACTGGTCAAAAAGTTTTCTGCACAATGAAGTCACCTCAGTGGGTTCTTGGAAATCAATCTCCTCCTTTTCCCAGCTGCAGTCTGCAATCTGTGTGTTAGATTAGCTGTGCAGAGAGGCTGAACTTGAATTGCTTCAGGCAGTTGACAGGAGGGATTGGTTCCCAGGCACCCTGTTCTGGGTGGAGACCATAATCAGTAGGTTCTTGCTCCAAATCAGCAATAGGGCAGCAGCTGTAAGTAACTACTTCCTCCAGGTGTTTGTATTTTCTCTCAAGAAAGTCCATCAGCAGCCACAGCATCAGCTGGTGACCAGCCAAGGAAAGCATCATATTCAATCTGTCCCTCTGCAATTTGCTCCCTGACAGCAGTGCTGTCGCGAATATCAATTTAATTATTATTGATAATTGTGGAGGGGGTCCTGGAATAGTCCCCCGGGTTCTCTAGATACGCGGTTGGCAGGAATAAATGCATGAGTTGCTTAAAACACAGAATAAACAATTTAAACAGTCAGAACTTAGGGAACAGAGAGTTTACATACAAAACAGATCCCAGCCGCGCCTATAAATGCCTGCGAAGTGCGAGGGGATACAATGTTTCTTCCCGAGGGAAGGGGAGAGAGAAGGACCGACTTATCCCAGATAGAGAGAGAAAAGAGAGAGGGTTTTGCCTTGCTGCTTTGTTATAAGCTGCGATGCCTGCCACCGCTGCCTTTGCTGCTGCTGCTGCCGAGCACATGGCTGAGAATGGTGGGGGTGAGGTTGGAGTTCCTCACAGCACGAGGAAAAGATGAAGAAGAGTGCTAACGGTCGCTGTACCCTCCCTAAATACCCCATAGGGGAGCGCGGAACCGACCAATAGGCATTTAGCATCCACTGAATGGCCAATGGGTTCAAAATAGTCCCGCGCCCAGGGGTGGGTTTCTCAACCCCTTAAAACACGGCACAGATCACCTGACTCGGGTGCGTGATTTGTACCAGCAGCCCGAGGGCTCCTGGTTCCGGGGCCACGTGGTGTGCCCCCCCCCCCCACCCCCATTCTGGACCTTGCCACGGAAGGGGGG
>VWZI01021179.1:29345-54016 GCA_013396835.1 Psilopogon haemacephalus | reverse complement strand
GAGACCTGTTCCCATTCACCCTGCTCCTGTGGGTTACTGCATGGAGGCTGAGAGACTTGCTGCTGGGAGGAAATCAGGCCCCCTGCTCCACTAGGAGTTAGCTCTAGTTCAGGTTCTGTAGGAAGCAGGTTATGAAAAAAGTCAATTTCCCTTTCACAGTCTCTTACAGTCCTTAGTCTCTCCACCTCTTCTTTTAGTTCAGCAACCATGTTCATCAGGTCACTGCTCTGCTCACACCTATCACAGGTGTTGTTCCTGCTGTCCTTCATATCAAGTGCCAGGCTCCAGCACTCACTGCAGCCAGCTGCCTAAATGTCTGTGTACTCGTGTATGGTCTCTGTTTGAGCACCCACTGTTACTGTACTAGCCTTTGTCTGAGTTCCCATCTCCATCTTAGCTGGCACCAGGAGTTTCCCTTCCTCTGCTGGGTGGAGACCATAATGCTTACCTGTTATGGTGATGTTGTTTATAGGTGATGAGTAGGTTAGTTTTTTGGGGTTGGTTGGTTTTTTTTTTCTCTTTTTTTCCCCCCTCCCCCCCTATTCTCCTCTCCACCCCTGAGGCGCTACTGGCAGTGTTCATCGGGCAGACTCTCCCACTGCTGACCAGGCGGGAGTGAGTGACCTGGCGCTAATAGGCCATTTAAATTCCGCGCGGTCCCCTGGCAATACCCCCCCCAGCTACGTCACTTTCGGAGCAGGCATGCTGAGGACAGCGCTCGCCGGTCCTGCCGTTTCCCTGAGGTTCCTCTAGCCATAGAAAGCCCCCAAGGAAACCCAGAACTCCCCAGCACACCCAACTGCCAGCGCAGCTCAGCTGGCCGTTACTGAGGCTCTCCCGCTGCTGATCACACAGCGGGAATGTGGCGCTCCTGCCAATCTTGACAGTATTTGTTTTAGTTGATGTTATAATTTATATTTAATTTCTACATCAAATTGTATTTTCTCCAGACTCTTTTTTTTTCCCTATTGTGTTATTTGTAGTGGAAAACATCATAATACCTGATAGTAGCCTTCCAATATCTGAATGGGGCTACAAGAAGACTGTTTGCAAAGGCCTGCAGTGATAGGACAAATATCAGTGTCTGGAAATGAGGGAAGAACAGATTTAGGTTGGATGTTAGGAACAAGTTCTGCACCATGCGAGTGTTGGAATAGTGCAACAGGTTGCCAAGGGAGGTAATGGAGGTAGTTGAGGTCCTGTGGCTGGAGATATTCAAGGTCAGGCTTAACAAGGCTGTGGACAACGTGATGCAATGGAGGATGTCCCTGCTGACTGCAGGAGGTTTGGACTAGATGACCTTTGGAGGTCCCTTCCAACCCAAACCTTTCTAAGATTCTATAATAAGACTAAGATTGATGGTAGAGGAAAAGAATTTCCTCTTCACCTCTGTTTTCTCTGTTGACTTAAAGGTCCAAGTCCTGTGTGAAAGCCAAACTTGCTGAAGAATTTATAGACATAAGGGGAAATCAAATGTTAATATATCTCTGCCCTGGGATGCACTTTGTTTAGTGCAGAATGAGACTGGGGGATTGAAAACTATTTCTAAGTGACTTTTTTATTTCAGTATTGATTCTTTAGGCAGAAAGTTCTTCCATTTACATCTTTTTTATTTAGACTAATAATAAAGTGGCAAGAAAGAGAAGATATTTATTTTCCTTCTCTGCTTCCTACAAAGTCTCTTTTACCTTTCTGTTTCATTTTCTTCTTGTTGTACTTAACTTTTTATTACTTTTAATGCCATTGTTATGAATCACTCTTTTCGTGTTCATTGTGCTTAGTCATTTCACTACAGATATAATTGTAAGGTGCAAAATGTAAATCCCCACAATGTGTCAGAAGACAAATGTGCCAAAGTCCATTCGTCATACTTGATAAGTTATAAAAGTAGACTGGTTCAGTTTAATCAGGTTTAAATTTTAATGACATAAGCGAAACTCAGACTAAAGGAGCTATCTTTTCTATTATCATTTCAGACCACTTCCACAAACAAGAAATGCTTTATCATTTATTTATTGGTTGCATCATTCAGGGCTACCTTGATCCTTGCATCTCTTCTGGAAGATGTCTTTGTAATCATTACATTTTTTAGATGTGATATCTCTCCTTGGTGACCAGTTCATAGATTCATTGAATGGTTTAGGTGGGCAGGGACCTTATGTTGTCATTCTTATGATACCTTTACCTTTTCACCTTTTGGCAGCTGAATTCTTATCCCTAGATTTGCTCACTTTGTGGGCCAGGTCAGGGAAGACATTAATTTTTGTGTTGCTCTTACCTAACTGCCTAGCTTGGCAGTTCAGTCTTCCCCTTCAAAAGCTGCAAGTGGTGGCTAATTAATTAAGATTAATAATTGACAGTGACAGTGCTTGTGGGTAAGGGGAGGCAGGATCTTCAAGGCGTCTTCCAACCCAAGCCGTTCCATGAGTCTCTGAATAACTCTTCAAACACGTATGCAGACATTACTGTTAAGCAGTTTCAACAGTTTCATTCAAGCTTTTTAAAAAATTTGTAAGTGTTGCTTTAAGAAAAGAATGGCCTTCCTGACATCAGGAGTTGTTTTCTGGAACCAGAAATGAGGTGCACCCCATGCAATAGTCTCAGATACTGTAAGGACTAAAGCAGGGTATGTCAAAGTGTCTGTTACATCAGAGAAAGTTGCTGTCGTCACTTTTTCCCAAGGTTTGGTTGACAGAAAATAGAAAGAAATATACAGACTTTTGCCTCTCCTCTGGGAGTAAATTGTTTTGTCAGGTACTTTCTGATGATTGTTGGGATATGCAGCAAAATTCATGTCTTGCTAGTGTTCTTCAGAGGTGTTATTCCGTCTTCATGTGTCTTTATAATATCCTAATGACTGAATAGCAGCATCAAAGCTGGGATTAAATTTATTAAGAGACAAGGCAGATTTAACATGTTAATGTAAAGATAAATCTGCTAAACTACGTGAAGCTATATACTATTGCAAAACTGGAATTAGGCAGAAAGCAAGCATAAAGCCAAGATAATTTTATGCCTGATTATTAGCATTGCTGGCCTGGTGACCAAGAATTTCTGGCCACTTTGCTTCCATACTGAATGGATTATACACATAAACAAAAGATTGTGAGTGTCTACATCAAGAGAGTGCCACTCCTTAGACATTCTGGTTTCTAAAATAGAGCTCAATGCAAACATTGCAGAGTCCGGTTAGAGGCCTGTGACCAGTGGTGTTTCCCAGGGGTCAGTACTGGGTCCAGTTTTCTTCTTGGGAGTCTTCTCTGGAGACTTTCAAGACTTTCCTGGATGCCTTCATGTGTGGCCTGCCCTAGGTAATCCTCCTCGTACATGGGGGATTGGACTGGATGGTCTCTGGAGATCCTTTCCAACCCGTGACATTCTGTAATTCTGTGGTTCCATGGCAGCTTAGCTCTCACCCCAAAGTACAGGTTTGTAAATGTTTCTCTTACTTTGTGAGGGAACTGAAGATGTTACGTAGAGGTAGGTGGGGAGGAGAAAGGCTGAGCTGTCCTTTTCAACATATTGGAAGGGGGCTGAAATCTCTGTGGGGAGTGTGTTCATAGCAGATGCCTGTTGCAAATACTCGTGCTTACTTAGCAAGAGAGGCTGAGTCAGATTTAGCACTGCAGAAACATCCTTGCACCTCTTTGCGTGAAGTGACTACACATTGGATGTATTAGAAAGGTCTTCTTAAAACACAGGTATTTTAAATTACCTTCTAAGATATGTTCTTAATATGTGAGATTCGAAGTCTGCTTAAGTTGCAAGAGGGAAGGATACTCCCAGAAGAAAAAGCAGCTGTATTAAGTGCAATTTAGCAGGTTTTTGGAAAGCTTGGTTTGAAGTAGCGAAGGGCAGCCAGAAACTAAAATTACTAAACAGAATTCATTGTGTTCTAATGCAAACAAGGACTAAAGTGTAGGTGGATGCTCCACGTTCTGTAAGAGGGTGTAGCATTAAACAGCCTGTGATAGGTGGGCATGAGTAGAACCATAGTTCTTATGCAAGTTCCACCTCTTTACAGCATAGAAATGTTGGCTTTGCCTTCCTGCTCCTCCTGCACGCATTCAAGCCAGGTTCTTTACAGAGTGACATCACAGATCACCTTCACTGAAGGACAATAAAAACATTCAGTAGTGGGTGCAGTGCAATCAATCCTGCTGCCCCAAAATTGAGTTGCCTTCTGTCATCTATGCTAATTAAATCCATCTTGGACAAAGATGCAAATCTGCTTACAGATCATCTGTATAAAATCTGAAAATGCCTGAACCTTTGCTTTATTAGCATTGGAAGTTATCTTTGGTTGCAGGACACAATTCCTGCAAGGTTAGCCATGCTGGGACAAGAACAAGTACTGAACTCTGCTCCACGAGGACTCCCCCAGGCACTTGTTGGGAAGGCTGTGAGATTAAGAGCACATACATGAAAAATATTCTTTGATAGAAAAGTCAGTCAATGTTTTTCAGACTTTTAAAGGAATGCTTCAGAAGTGATTTGGGGTTTAGGTAATGGGCACAGGGATTTCATGATTTGTGTTGACTGCATCATAAGTGTCTCTGGGTTACAGAATACATTTCGCTTTAGTTACATGGGTTTACAGCCACTATATCCAAAGCCATGACCTGCAAATGTTAAATGCAGCAGATAATGTTATATACTGCTTGGAGTTTAAGCAGATATCAGCTGACCTGAGGTGAGATGACCTTGCTCTATACAACTTTCTGAAAGAAGGTTGGTGCCAGGTGGGTGTTGGTCTCTTCTTCTAGTAATAACTTATAGAATGAGAGGAAATGCCCTCAAGTTGTGCACCACGGGAGGTTGAGGTTGGATATTAGAAGAAACTTTTTCACTGAAAGGGTTCTCAAAAACTGGAACAGGCTGCTCAGGGAGGTGGTTGCATCTCCAATACTGGCTGTATTGCAAAGTGGCAGAGATGTGGTGCTGAGGGACATGGTTTAACCCCAGAGTTAGATACTGATTGGACTTGATAACCTTAAAGGTCTTTTCCAACCAACATGATTCTCTGATGGAGTACAGTTTAGAAAATATGGACTGATCCCCTGTTTTCAATCAGAGGTTTTCAAGATGCTTGATCTTGATAAAGGTAGGCAGCATGAATCACCTGTATGTGTGTAAATGTAGATGTGTGTGTATGGGGTTTTATACCATTTGTAACTTTCCTTTCTTTTTCCCAAGGCATTCTCTGCCAGTTTCAAGAGCTCCCAAATCAGAGCTTGACACAGAGAACTGCTTGCAGCATACAACACAGACAATCTGTACTGATCCAATAAAATCCCAGATCAATGATGTAAATTTTTGACTGGCAGCTGTTAAGAGTACATCTCTTTACAAGGGTGACAACAAATACATCTGTAAAGGGTTAAGCCCACCTGAAGCCTTCTCCTGACTCCTCCCTGACATGGTCTGACCTGCCCCCAGGTGTCATGTTTAGCCCCCTTCCACTTCCTGCCAAGGACTGCTGTAAAAGGAGGGGGGGGAACACATCTTGTCTCCTCTCTTTCTGGTCCTCCCTGCCTGACCAATTCCTCGCTGCCCTGCTGCCGGATCACCATGTGCTCCCCAGCAAAACACGTGGAGGAGTACCACCCTTTTCTCTTTGGAACTCTAACTAACTGCATTTCACCATCAAAATCCTGCATCCTGCTTCATCCACCATCAAATCATCTATCCCAGCATTTGCACTCAACTCCCATTTCACAGGTTGTATTCTGCTATTGTGTATTTTGTTCCCTTTTCCCCCTTTATCCTCTAATACCTCTCATTTTCCCTACCCTGTATTTTTTGTTTCCTTTTCCCCATTTTTCTGTAACTCCCCTTACCTCCTATTTATTGTTAAAATTTATCTCTTTTTACTTCTAAATCGAATTGAGTATTTATTGAGCTTTTTGAGCTCGGGGTGGGTAGCCTAAACCCAATACCACATCTTCCAAGGATACTGTGGTAAAATACTCTAGTTAATTGTAATAGCCAGACACTCACTTCCATTTAGTTTGTGACATTTCAGTGTAACTCCAGCAATTTTTAGAGCAATATATTTCTCAGAATTAGCAAGTGGAGGTACTGGTGCCAAAGTCTACAATACAGCTTAAGTAAGCAAAGTGAAAGGAGTGCCAGCCAGAAAAACCTTCAAACAATGTCCCAGGATCTGCACCACCCTCACGACTCCATTTCTTCTGCTGCTGCAGAGAGCCTCTCCTTTTTGAAGTGTTTGCCCGTGTGCTGGTTTAAACTAATTGGAGGATTTAAATGAGAAATTAAACTATAGGCTGAGAAAGGAAAACACTGATGATGCTACTTCACTCATAGGTTACTGAAAAAGAAAAATATAAAGCTTCATTTATTAACTTCCAGCTGACTGAGTCTTAGCCTGGGTTATTTCAAAGTGTGGCAGGGTGGGTAACTGCCAAACCACCGCAGCCTGGCACCGGAAACTTGGGACTGCTCCTTTGATCCAGGTAGTGGTAATATCCCTTCCTTTGACTTCTCTCATCCCATCTCTCTCTCTCTCTCTCTCTCTCTCTTCATTTGCTCCTTTGCTCTCTCTTTCCCACTTTCCCTGTGCTCTGTTCCAGTCAAACCCAACTCCTCAGCCATTTGGTGTCCGTTCGCCTTCATTTACTCCAAGGGAATTGTTTGACTCTTAGCAGGCCCCATCCTGCTGACCAAGGTTGGTACAAGATAATCAGGTCATGACTCTTACCCACACTGCACTTCAAGTTCTTTGCTGCCTTTAAATTTTGAATTTTTGGAAAGGTTCCATTTGTAATGTTTTTTTTTCCTTTTATTTTTTCTTGAAGAAACTAATGTGTTGTTACATCAAAATGGTGTCTGAGGGAATAAGTAACTGT
The DNA here is from genome assembly GCA_013396835.1 of Psilopogon haemacephalus. Classification (NCBI taxonomy): domain Eukaryota; kingdom Metazoa; phylum Chordata; class Aves; order Piciformes; family Megalaimidae; genus Psilopogon; species Psilopogon haemacephalus. Next base: position 47,147 of record VWZI01021179.1, on the reverse strand, counting down.
GCTATGGATATAGGGATTTTATTTTCTGAGGACATAATATTAAATGCCATCTGAACATTGTTTTACAACAGCTGGGCGAATAAAAATTGCAACTTCAGGCTCTGCTGCCATCCCAGGGATTTGCCTAGCCTTAGGAAGGGGGATCAGAGACTCAGAATCTTTTTTATTGTAAAAGCATTTTAAGGTCCAAAAGTCTATCAGTTTTCTAACTCTAGTAAGTCTGGCACTAAACCATGTCCCTCAGCACCACATCTCTGCACCTCTGAAACAGCTCCAGGGATGGGGATTCAACCTCTCCTAGTCTTTAGTAAGAAGTTTCTTAGAATATGCTCTTCAGCATCTTTCAGTACAGCAGGTTTTTTTCACTCACTGGCTGTATTCTCATATGACAAGAACTTCTACAACTACAAGTAACACACATTAAAATGATCTTCGTGTGCCATTATGGTTGACTGTCTCATTCAGGCATGTAAATTCCAGAGTTTTCCAATGACCAGATGTTATCTGGATGTTCACTATCTGAGTGGATGTCAAGCAAATAAAACTTTGGTGGCTTTGAGCAAGGGCAACAGCACTTAAGTTCCCTAAGAAGCATCATAGAATCATAGAATGATTTGGGTTGGAAGTGACCTCCAAAGGCCATCTAGTCCAACCCCCCTGCTGTCAGAAGGGACATCTTCAACTAGATCAAGTTGCTCAGAATCTTGTTGAGGCTGACCTTGAATATCTCCAGGCATGGGGCCTTGACTACCTGTTGTAGTGTTCCAGCACCTTCATGGTGCAGAACTTGTTCCTAACATCCAATGTAGATCTCCTCTAATTTCAAACTGTTGCCCCTTGTCCTGTCACTGCAGGTGTTTGGAAACAGTCCCTTGTAGCTCCTCTTCAGATACTGGAATGCTGCTATTAGGTCTTCCTGGAGCCTTCGCTTCTAGTTCTAAGTACCTGGATCTAATAATTTATATTCCGAGGGGAAGCTTATGTATCAAGGCTGCATGGGAAAGAAATACAGTCAGAAATTTTTCTCTACACGTTTTTCAGTGAAGGTGAGATCTGGATTTGCCTTGGTAGAGCAATACTCAGAGGCTGAAGCTCAATTCCTCAATCAGTGGTTTTATCATCTTCCTGCTCTGGAATGTTGCAACTGTCATTATCTGATACACTTTGCCTTCAGCTCAGACCATCAGGGCTTTCTCAGCTAAGGCAGCCCTTGTAGATCTATCAGTGGAGACACCCATCTGAAAAAAAAGGACAAAGGAGATGGAAAGGCACTTGGAAGTAGAATATATAACTTCATTAGTTTTACTGACTGATGGAAGCAGAGGGGCAAAGAGTATCATGCTGTCTTTACCCAGATCTTTGTATGTTTTGTTAATTTATGAAGATGTCCTGTGTGAAGGAAAAATCTTCCTTAAGAACTCTCAGAACAGAGATTCTAATCTTCATTTCTCATTATTCTTGCAAGAGATAATAATTTTCTTCCTCCCCCAGGGTGGAGTCGGCAAAAATCAGAGTAGTGGCTTCCAGCTTTTTGCTATTTTGTGTCATGCACTCTCGTGCTTAAGAATTCAGTAAAAATCCTTTCACTTCATTAGCAGAAGCATCTCAGGTACATCCAATCCCAACATCTACCTCCTTCCTAGTCTAATAATTATCTTTAGACGCTCTGGGACTGTTACTGGGAATGGAAAAGTTTCATTTGATTTGGAGTGTCACACAGATTTTAAAGTGTCTTAATTCTTCACTATGCTGGTGAGGTTTCTCCCATATAGTTCAATTTTATTTCTACAAATATGTGTAGTGGTTAAGGGAAAAATGCAATAAAACAACATGTAGTGTTCAGCACAAATTTCATAGCATCCTAGAATGGCTTTGTTTGGAAGAGCCCTTTAGGACTGTAGAGTCCAACCACTCTACACAGTCCCAGGATAAACCATGTTCCTTGTCACCACACGACTGTTTCTTTGAAACACCTTCGAGGGAAACCTGTTTCAGTATTTGAGAACCCTTTCAGTGAAAAAGTTTCTTCTGATATACAACCTAAACCTCCCTTGGTGCAACTTGAGACCATTTCCTCTCTCCCTAAAACTTGTTACAGGGAGAAAAGATAAACACCCACCTCGCTACAACCTCCTTTCAGGTAGCGATAGAGAGCAAGGTCACCCCTCAGAGAGAGCAGACCTATTTGCTTACAGAGACGTAAACCAAAAATGTTTATTTGTATTTCCTTTACTTGCACTCCTCCAGGAAGCAGTTTTCTTGAATTTGGTAAGACTTGAGTGAGAAAGAAAGGCAGGAATTAGATGGGTAAATGTTTGTGAGCTGATAATACAAGCAAACACTTGTTCAGAATAGGTGTAAACGTTTCGTGAAGGATTAAGGAAGCCGTTAACAGGGGCATTAGAATTTAATTTCAGCTCTTCAGTCAACAAAAGGCTCTTGTTTATCTGTAATGGGACAACACAACCCTTCTGTACTTACCTGGAGGCTCATAACTAATTCAAACAAGTGCTCTAAGTTTTGATCGGTGGCACAACCTTGAAATATGCTTGTGACAGATGACTTGTAAAAGAGTAGCCTGCAAGTCACTCTCTGAAGTGTTCACTTTTTTTCTGCTTGCTGATGTCTTTCCTATTTGAAGTCTGTAAAAAAAATAGATGTTTTAATGTTACTTAAACACACTAGTCTTAATCTGCTGTCACTGAAAAAAATAATTAAAAAAAAAGAAGTTCTCATTAGCAAGAGCTCAAACCTTTTACAGCCCTGGTATTTAATGTTATCCTCAACAATACTTCTCCAATATGTGTCATGTACTGATACAAGCAAGAGCTGTGGCAACATTCCTCCTGGGACTAAAGTGCTCTGGACAGATTATTGGTCTTCTTTGTGAGCAATAAAGACAAAGGAACACAATGTCTAACCAAACATTTATTTGGAATTTCTAATAGATTTCCAACTTAATTAAAAACCCTTTCATGAGATTTTTTTTTTTTGTTTTGATGGGAGCTAAATATAGGAAATGATGATAATATGGCCTTAATGGCACTACTGACCAACTCTGCTATCCATCCACCACCAGAAAGGGTTAAAATGGTGCAGCAGCAGCAGCAGCAGCAGCAGCAGCAGCAGCAGCAGAGAGGCTAATTGTCAGACAATTCAGTGAGAAACTGGTGCTCCTCCGTTGAAATCACTCTCTCCTCAGCACTTCAAGGCTGTTACTCACTGGAACACACAAATGTGCTCAGCTTATCTGCTCTGGTTTTCAAGTGAGGAAAGGTGAGGAAAGGACTTGCATCCTTTTTTTTTTTTTGATGGATAGCAGATAGGAATTTGTTTGCCTGGTCCTCAGTGAGGTGACCTGCCCTGTACAATGAGATTCTGCTTTTAGTAGCTCTGCTATGAAGATAGGCTGAAGGAGCTGGGGTTGTTCAGCATGGAGAAGACTCCGTGGAGACACTAGAGCTTCCTTCCAACACCTGAAAGAAGCCTACAGGAAGGCTGGAGAGGGACTTTCATAAGATGTCTAGAGAGAGGACAAAGGAGAATGGTTTTAAGATGAGAGATTGTAGGTTCAGACTGCATCTTAGGAAGAAGTTCTTCAGTACAAGGGTGGTGAGACTCTGGAATGGATTGCCCAGAGGAGTTGTAGTTGCCCCCTACCTCACTGGAGATGTTTAAGAGCAGATTGCATAAGGCCCTAGGCAACCAAGTCTAGCTGAGATGCGTTCCTGCCTATGTGAGGTTGGTGATGTAGATGATCTCTGAGCTCCCTTCCAACTTAAGCTGTTCTGTGATTTGCAGAGCACTGTTCACCAGGCTTTAGTGGAATTGCAGCCACTAGCAGCAGGGAAGGAAGGAGATGGCAAACAAACCAACTCTAAATGTCTTACCATGGCTCCAGCTCTGACAGAAATCCCTGTGGCATTGGTAGGAATTTGGGGTGCAGGATGATAGCAAGAGGTCTGTGAAATGAAAAATAAAATTTGAAACTATGAAAAGATCAGTTATGACCTATAACCTCAAAATTAATTGCTGAACTGGCTTTGATGATTGCTTTTAGTTAAGCAAGCCTAAAATCAAGTCAGAAATGTTCCTTGGCAAGTTTATAAATTAATATATGTGTGTATAACTTACATACTTTTTACTAAGTATAGTCATAAATAAGCTTTAAATCCTCACATACAGCTAGAACCACATAGCAGTGAACTGACATTCAGAGGTAATGCTCAGGTCTAATGGACACAGGTTTGCTGTCCCAAAAGAGTGGCTCCATTTCTTGATAAACAGTATTTGAAAAAGAAAGAAATAAAGCAAATTGTTTCTTTTCTTCTGCACAAGCAAACGCTGTCTGGAAATAGAATTGTAAGTTTCATATAAACCACTGAAGTCAACAATAAGAGCAGAATAAAATTCTCTCCTGACTGCCTGCTTAACTCATTCTACTCCTACAGAGATTTTCTTCTCCTTCTTGAAATGTAAGAAATCAGAATGAAGGATTTAAGGAATGCTAACTCATCTACGTTTGAGCAGATTGTCACTCTCTTTGGATTTGATACATGCTTTTTATATTAAAGTGGATGACAATGGAGATCACTGGATCGGTAGATTCCAAGGAACTTACCATTCTGAAACCTTTTGAACCTACAGACTGATAGGTAGTTCATGAAATGGAAAATAAAGGAAAGGAAATAATTTACCTAGTAATGTACCTAATTTATATAGATACCAAATTTTATACCAAGTGTGGTTGTCTAGAGGTAGTATTTATTACTTTCATGGTAACAATAAAATAAAGGCCTCCGTTCTCTTAACATATGTAAAATAATAAGGAAAAAAATAAGGGTTTTTAATGTTGGAAGATAGAGTAATTAATGTAGGGTGAGGACAAAAACCTTTGGTAAGTCCAGGCAATAATAAGTAATATCAGATTTTCCATTAGAAGGATCCTATTGTCTGTTCTTTGCTTTCTTAAACAATAAAGGATCATCTTATAGAAAAAAAAATACCTAGCAACTAGAAGGCCACTGTGGAGATTGTCAGAGATTGTCAAACTAAGGCATGGCTGTGATGCTGTGGTGGTTTAGCAGTTACCTGTGCCCCCCCCCAGCCCCCCCGCCTGCCCTGTTTTGAAGTAACCCAGGCTAGACTCAGATGGGCTGGAAGTTAATAAATGAAGCTTTATATTTACAGCAATATACAATATACAAGCAGATATTTACAATGTATAACAGATATTTACAGATATATACAGTGAAAAGGTACTGCAGAAACACCACAGCCCTCCCAGAGATCAAAAACCCTAAGAGGGATTTTCCAGCCACCCCTACCACCTTTCCCCCCTTCCCCAATCTTATCTCATCATCTGTTGATGAAGCAGATAGGCGGAGGTAGATCAGCCGGGGGGGTTAGCAGTAGGAACAAACTTAGTAGAATTATTAAAAGTCAGCTACAAAAGACAGAGACAAAGGAAGCATGCAAGTTGCAGCTACAGCCAGAGAGGTCTGAAACCATCTGACTTATCTATATTTGGGGTTCAACTCTTAAAACAATTTTTTTTCTTTCTCAGTAAAGATCTGGGTGAAGTGATACACTGTGTTTTCCTCTCTCCAATTAGTTCAAACCAGCACAGATGCTCACTGACACCATGGAGAGAGCCTCTGGGCTTACAACTTGCCTTCAAGCAAGAGATGAGCAACACACAAGGATCATGCCAGTGCTGACTGGAGGAAGGCAATTACAGAATCCCAGAATCCCAGAATCCCAGAATCCCAGAATCCCAGCATCTCAGCATGGAGGGATTGGGAGGGACCTCTGGAGGTCATGCAGTCCAATCTGCCTGCTAAAGCAGGGTCACCCATAGCAGGTTGCTCAGGATCACAATGTCCTGGCAGTTTTGGGATCTCTCCCCAAGAAGAGGACTCCACAACCTCTCTGGGCAGCCTGCTCCAGAAGTCCAGCACATTCACACCAAAGAAGTATTTCCTCATGTTTAGATGGTCCTGTGTTACAGTTTTTGTCTGTTGCCCTGTTTCTTGTCATGTTACTGGGCATCACTGAAAAGAGTCTGCGTCCATCCTCTTGACACCCACTCTTTAGTTCTTGCTGAGCAATGAGCAGATCTCCTCTCCAGCTGCTCTCCTCTAGGCTAAACAGCCCGAGATCTATCAGACTTTCCTTCTTGCAGACATACTCCAGGCCCCTCAGCATCTCTGTAGCCTCCACTGGACCACAGTAGTTTCTCATGCTTCTTGAGCTGGGAAGCCCATAATTTGACACAGTTTTTCAGATGTGGCCTCATTAGGGCAGAGCAGAAGGACAGGAGAACCTTCCTCAACTTGCTGGTCCCATTCTTCCTAATGGATCCCAGGATCTTTTTGTCCTTCCATTGCTGGATGTAGTTACTGCACCTATCTTTACAAACATTTGGAAAGATGCTTGAAGAAAAGTCAGGGTGCTCCATCTCATCTTGGTCCCTGGGTGTGGTTGTTCAGCAGTTACCCACCCCTGCCCCCCACTTTGAAATAACTCAGGCTAGACTCAGACAGGTGGAAGTTAATAAATGAAGCTTTATATTTACAGCTTTGCACAATATACAAGCAGATATTTACAATATAAAACAGATATATACAGTAAAAACAATACATAAACACCACACCCCTCCCAGGGATCAGAATCCCTAAGAGGGGTTTCTAACCACCCTACCACCTTCTCCCCTTCCCAATCTTATCTTGCCATCTGTCTTATGCAGCATATAAGTGAAGGTAGATTGGCCAGGGGGATTAGCAGCAGAAAAGCAGTTAGTGAAATTATTCAGATTCAGCTAAGAAAGCAGGGAGAGAGAGACAAGAACTGGGTGCAGTACACCAGGTGGAGTCTCTTCAGAGTGGAGTAGACAGGGAGAATCATCTATTTTGCATCTGTTGTTTTTTTTTTAACAACGTGTTTAGGGGGAAAAAAATAAAATAAAAAGGAGGATATTGAGTTTCTCCATTTGGCTCTCCATGAGCAAAACCACGAGGGTGCAGATACTTCAGCAACAAAATGAACTAATAACTTCTGTCAAGGGAGGAAACATATTGCAGAGATGGACAAATTTATGGCTGCTTAGCAGTCTCATTACATCTCCTTTCACATTTCTTGGGGTAAAGAGCAATATATGGACACTTACATTTAATTGGGTATATAGCAGTGCAGCAAGTGTAAGACTTTTCAGTATAGGTTCAAACTCATCTATTTTGTCCTGCAAGATTTGTGGGCTTGTTTGTTTTCTCCCCTTGGTATGGTGGCTGATCTGTCTGACCTTGTTTTAAGTAAGAGACTGAGCTCCATGTCCTTCAGGGGCCTCTTCACACTTAAATTATTATGTGATTCTTCACAATATTTGATGGTCCCTCAGGTTTCTAACCCTGCAAAAAGAGACCTGCTTTACTGAATTCCTAGCTGGATTGTGAAGGACTTGAAGAACTTTCTTTGGAGAAAGGAAGGTGTGAACAACTTATAAAAGTGAGTTGGGTTGCTGTCAAGCTCAGAAGGAACGATTGCTGTGTGTCCTGGTGGAAGAGACTGAGACAGCTATGAAAGTGTTGGGAAAATGACCTAAATCAAAATGAGTGACATTTAAGCAAGGCACAAACTCATCAGACAAAATCAAGTTACAGCTCATTATAAACTTGTTGAGAGAGGTTCTCCTCCTACTCTACTGTGCCCTGGGGAGGCTGTTTCTAGAATATTGTGTCTAGTTCTGGGCCCCAATAGTTCAAGAAGGATCTCAGGGAACTGCTTGACATAGTCCAGCACAGAGCCACAAAGATGCTGAAGGCAGTGGAACATCTCCCTTGTGAGGAAAGGCTGAGGGAGCACCAATTTTAGCTTGGAGAAGAGGAGCCTGAGGGGTGACCACATTCATGGTTATAAAGATGTGAAGGGCAGTGCCAGGGGAACAGAGCCAGGCTCTGCTCAGTGATGTCCAATAATAGGACAAGGGGCAATGGGTGCAAGCTGGAGCAGAGGAGGTTCCATGTGAACATAAGGAATAACTTACCCTGTGTGGGGGTGCCAGAGCCCTGGAGCAGGCTGCCCAGAATGGTTGTGGAGTCTCCTTCTCTGGAGGCATTCCAACACACCTGGCAAAAGGTTGAACTGGATGATCTTTTGAGATCTCTTCCAGCCCCTAACATTCTGTGATTCTATGAAACATGAGGTTTTGTGCAGGCCTTAACCTTGTATGTTTGTACATTATGTTTTATACTCCTTTTGCCTTTCATCAAAGTCTTTCTGCTCTGGAGTGTCTGTTCCAAAACAGTGAATCCCAAACTCTTGCTTCTCTTTTTATTGACCTGAGAGAAAAAAAAATCTTATGAAATACAGAATCTATTTTTTACAGAGTTAACAGGTGGAAGAATTTATTTGCCTGATAGACAGCTACATTTTACTGACTTTCAGTAAAAATTAATTTTGCAAGCTATTTTAACTTGTTGCTGCATATTTTATAAGGTTGTCTTTTCTTTCCCCCCCCCCTTTTTTTTTATTATTGATTTAATTTTATACAAGCTGCTTATATCCATGAGCACAGCTTAGGTTTTGTCCTCATAATGTTTTATGATGTTCTTACAGTTTGGCTGCTTTAATGTTAATAGCACACCTATTAAGTCAGTCCCCTGGCAAAGCGTTGATGACGATTGTTTGCCCTTACAAAAATGGTTAATAGGTTCCACTTAGCATAGATACAGCCCATTTTAAGTCTCCTGTTGCAAGGTCACATTCATCTCTGATTTTTGCCTGCAATTTGGAGGCGCAATTAATGGAAATGAAAGCTTTATCTCATCAGTGAAAGATGCAAAGCACAGAATTTAGAAATCACCCTGCAGATCTCAGTGTTAGGGATGTAAATTTATCCTTGGTGTTCCTAAGAGTTTACGCCCAGTAAATTGCATATGCCAGTTTAAAGATTATTTAATTTATTTTCAATGCTGATAAATATACAAACAGCGAGGGGCAAAAGGGGGAAGTTAGATTCTTTTTAGTGGTGCCCAGTGACAGGATAAGGAACAAACTGAAAGACAGAAGATTCCACTTAAACATAAGGAAGAACTTCTTTGCTGTGAGGGTCCTGGAGCCCTGGAGCAGGCTTCCCAGAGAGGCTATGAAATCTTTTCTGGAGAAGAACATGGACATTGTGATCCTCGGAAAGCTGCTGTGGGTGACCCTGCTTTAGCAGAAGAGTTGAACTGGGTGATCTTCAGACATCCCTTGTGGCTCTCACCATGCTAGCCTCTGTGATTTGATGTGCTTCATAGTAGCAGTGAATCAGCTGTGCTTAAATAGCCCTGAATCCTGTGGTGTCAACACGTGGTTGCAGATGTCAACTAAATTCAACTAAAATGCAGATGTGAATTCTAAATTCTGTAATTCTGTGGGTAGAGGAACCTCAGGGAAGGGGCAGGACTGGGGAGGGCTGTCCTCAGCACACTTGTTTGGAAAGTGACCTAGCTGGGGGGTGTTGCCACGGGGCCGTGGGGAATTTAAACGCACCAGATCACTCATTCCCGCCTGACAGCAGTGGGAGAGACTGCGCACTGAAGACTGCAAGTAGTGCCTGAGGAGTGGGAAAGAAAAACAAAACAAAACAAAACAAAAAACAAAACAAAAAAAAACCCATCCAACAAAACCAACAACCAAACCCACACACCAAAACCCTAACCTACTCATAACCTATACAACATCATCATAACAGGTAAGAATTATGGTCTCCATCCAGCAGAGGAAGGGCAAACTACTGATGCCAGCTAAGATGGAGATGGGAACTCAGACAAAGGCTAGTACAGTAACAGTGGGTGCTCAAACAGAGACCATACACAAGCACGCAGATGTTCAGGCAGCTGGCTGCAGTGAGTGCTGGAGCCTGGCACTTGATATGAAGGACAGCAGGAACAACACCTGTGATAGGTGTGAGCAGAGCAGTGACCTGATGAACATGGTAGCTGAACTAAAAGAAGAGGTGGAGAGACTAAGGATTATAAGAGACTGTGAAAGGGAAATTGACTTTTTTCATAACCTGCTTCCTACAGAACCTGAACTAGAGCTAACTCCTAGTGGAGCAGGGGGCCTGATTTCCTCCCAGCAGCAAGTCTCTCAGCCTCCATGCAGTAACCCACAGGAGCAGGGTGAATGGGAACAGGTCTCTGCCCGACAGAACAAAAGTAAAGGAGGCAAGCTGCTACTGTAAGAAACACACTGCTGGCAGTGAAATCCTAGAAACTGCACCAAAGACAGGTTGCCTTAGGCCAACCATCAAAACCCATTTGGAAAAGAAGCCTCAAAGGGTCATTGCCATAGGAGACTCTGTACTGAAGGGAGCAGAGGGCCCAATATGAAGATCAAATCCACTTCATAGAGAGGTCTGCTGCCTCCCTGGTGCCCAGGTAAGGGACACTGTAGATAAAATGTCCAACCTTGTGAGACCTTCAGACTACTACCCCCTTCTGTTCTTTCAAGTGGGTAGCGATGATGCAGGAATGAGAGGCTCACAATCAATTAAAAGAGACTTCAGGACCTTAGGGCAGCAGCTAAAGGGATCAGGAGCTCAGGTTGTGTTCTCCTCTATCCCTCTAACATCAGCAATGAACGAGGGAACATTTAGGAAGAGCCAACAGATCAGTTCATGGCTCCGGGGCTGGTGTCATCAACAGGGATTTGGATTCTACAATCATGGCTCCGTTTACAAGGCACCAGAGCTGAAAATAACTGATGGGAGGCACTGGAGCCAGAGAGGGAAAAGGATACTGGGTCAGGACTTGGCAGGGCTCATTGATAGGGCTTTAAACTAGATTTGAAGGGGGAAAGGGTTAACAGTCTCCTGCTGGCTGGTGACAAACAGTGAGGCAGCTCAGCAGAGACATAGGGACTGAGAGCTAAGGAGTGCCCTGAACTCACTACCCTGAGGCAAGCATGTTCCTGGATTGCATAGACAACAAATTCCTTCTCCAAATGGTAGAGGAACCAACAAGAAAAGGTGCTATGCTGGACCTTGTTCTCACCAACAGGGAAGGGCTGGTTACCAATGTGAGGCTCAGGGACAGCCTTGGTTGTAGTGACCATGAAACAGTTGAATTTAAGATCCTCAGAGCAACCAGGAGGATGTTTTCTAAGCTTATGACCCTAGACTTTAGGCATGCAGACTTTGATCACTTCAGGGATCTGCTGGCCAAATATCATGGGACAAAGCCCTAGAGGGAAGAGGGGCCCAGGACAGCTGGACAGTATTCAAGGATCACCTCCTCTGAGTCCAGGAGCAATGTATACCAACAAAGAGGAAAGCAGAGAAGAATGCTAGGAGGCCTGCCTGGCTGAGCAAGGAGCTCCTGGACACACAGTCACACAAAAAGAGACTCTACAAGGAGTGGCAGAAAGGACAGCTAGGATGGGGGGTATATAAGGAATCTGCTCCAGCAGGCAGAGCTCTGATTAGGAAAGCCAAAGCACAGTTTGAATAGAATCTAGCCAGGGAGGTCAAAGGGAACAAGAAGAATTTCTACAGGTATATTAATGGTAAAAAGAAGACTGGGGAAGGTGTGGACCCCCTGAATTGGTCACCAGTGACATGGAAAAGGCTGAGGTTCTCAATGACTTTTTTACCTTGGCCTACACTGCAACGGCCTCAAGCCAAGCTCCTGGAGCCAAGGAAGATAATGGCAGGGACTGGAAGGAAGAGCTGCCCATCATAAGTGAAGATCAGGTTCGTGATCACCTGAAGGACCTGAAAGTGTTCAAGTACATGGGTCCCAATGGGATACACCCACAGATACTGAGAGAGGTTGCTAAACCCCTCTCTATTTGTGGTGGTTTAGCAGTTACCTGCTTCTCACCCTGTGATATAACCCAGGCTGGAAGTCAAACCGGCTGGAAGTTAATAAATGAAGCTTATTTTTACAACAATGCTCAATATACAAGCAAATATTTACGATTTATAACATATTTTTAAAGATATATACAGTGAAAAGGTAATATGGAAACACCACAGCCCTCCCAGAGATCAAAATCTCTAAGAGGGGTTTTCTAAACACCCCTACCACTTTTCCCCCCTTCCCCCATATTATCTCACCATCTGTTGATGTAGCAGATAGGCGAAGGTAGATTGGCCAAGGGGGGTAGCAGTAGGAAAAGAAGTTAGTGGAATTATTGAGAATTAGCCACAAAAGGCAGGGAAACGGAGCCATACGAGGACAGCAGCCACATCCCAGAGCTGACTTATTTATATTTGGGTTACAACTCTTAAAACAATTTATTTCTTTCTCAGTAAGGCTGTGAGTGGAGTAGCATAATCTGTTTTCCTCTCTCTGCCTATAGTCTATTTTCTTACTCAAATCCTCCAATTAGATCAAACCAGCACACTATTATATTCCAAAAGTCCTGGCAGTCTGGTGAAGTCCCCACTGACTGGAAAAGGGGAAACATAGCTCCCATTCTCAAAAAGGGTAGGAAGGAGGAGCCAGGGAACTACAGGCCAGTCAGTCTCACCTCTGTGCCTGGTAAGATCATGGAGAAGATCCTCCTGGAGGCACTACTGAGACAGGAGAATAGTGAAGAGGGGATTTGGTCCAATCAGCATGGCTTCACTAAGGGCAGACCCTGCCTGACAAACCTGGTGGCCTTCTATGAACAGATTACAACATTAATAGATGAGGGGCAAGCAACTGATGTCATTTACCTGGAACTGAGCAAAGCCTTTGACACTGTCCTGCACCACATCCTGGTCTCCAAGCTGGTGAAACATGGGTTTGATGGGTGGACCACCAGATGGATAAAGAACTGGCTTGATGCCTGCACCCAAAGAGTGGCTGTCAATGGCTCCATGTCCAAGTGGAGACCAGTGACAAGCAGAGTCCCTCAGGGATCAATCCTGGGATCAGTCTTGTTCAACATCTTTGTGGGCGACACGAACAAAGACATTGAGTGCACCCTCAGCAATTTTGCTGCACCAAGTTATGTGGTGCAGCAGACATGCTGGAGGGCAGGGATGGCATCCAGAGGGACCTGGACAGGCTGGAGAGGTGGGCACAAGCCAACCTCATGAGGTTCAACAAGGCCAAGGGCAAGGTCCTGCATCTGAGTCGAGGCAATCCCAGGCACAAATACAGGCTGGGCAGTGACTGGCTGGAGAGCAGACTTGAGGAGAGAGACTTTGGGGTGCTGGTGGATGAGAAGCTCAACATGGGCCAGCAGTGTGCACTTGCAGCCCAGAAAGCCAACCAGATCCTGGGCTGCATCTGGAGAAGTGTGGCCAGCAGGTTGAGCGAGGTGATTCTCCCCCTCTACCCCGCCCTGGTGAGACCCCACCTGGAGTACTGCATCCAGGTCTGGAGCCCCTGTTACAAGAGGGATGTGGACATGCTGGAGTGTATACAGAGAAGGGCCATGAGGATGATGAGAGGGCTGGAGGACCTCTGCTATGAGGACAGACTGAAAGAGTTGGGGCTGTTCAGTCTGGAGAAGAGGAGGCTCCCAGGTGACCTTCTTGTGGCCTTTCAGTATCTGAAGGGGGCCTACAGAAAAGCTGGGAAAGGACTTTTTAGGCTCTCAGGTAGTGACAGGACTAGGGGGAATGGAGCAAAGCTGGAGGTGGGGAGATTGAGATTGGATGTGAGGAGGAAGTTCTTCAGCATGAGATTGGTGAGGCCCTGGAATGGGTTGCCCAGGGGGGTGGTTGGAGATGTTTAAGGCACGGCTGGATGAGGTTCTGTCCAGCCTGATCTAGAGTAGGGTGTCCTTGCCCATGGCATGGGGTTTGGAACTAGATGATGCTTGTGGTCCCTTCCAACCCTGACGGATTCTTTGATTCTATGATTTTAACTGTTGTAGTGTTCCGTCACCCTCGCGGTGCAGAACTTGTTCCCAACGTCCAATCTAAATCTCTTCTTCTCTCAATTCAACCAATTCCCCTCATCCTATCACTGCAGGCCTTTGGAAACAGCCTCTCTGCAGCCTTATTGTAGGCCCCCTTCAGGTACTGTAAGGCTGCTATTAGGTCTCCCCAGAGCCTTCTTCAGACTGAACAACCCTAAATCCCACAGTGTCCTCATATTATGCTCAGAGCTTTCATTTTAAAACAGAGCTGTATTTCTGTAACCTTTAAAGCTACCAGGAACTGTCCCATATATTCTCTTTAGATTAACAAACCTAATTTCTATTATTTAGTAGATGTGCTTTAACTTAACATACATAAAATGTTGAAGAAAGATATAGTTCCACAGAGTGAGATCTGCAGTGGTTGTCATTGGTTGAAAGAATGAGGCAGAAACATTGCAAACCAAGAATTAAGGAAAGATGATAGTAATGAAACATGAAAGGGGGGGAGGGTGGAGCATGTTTCCCTCAAACTGTAATTAATGAATGTACTTTAAAAAAAAAAAAGGCATTTTAAAATTTATGGTATCATTACAATCTGCAGCCCAATGTTAGAGGAAAGCAATCTTTTCCCTGGGGAGCTTAGATGTTGTTTTTTTAGTTTAAATTAAATGCTGCATGATCATGTTGATGATTGAAAGTTGGCTGCCTCTAGCAAGGGTTCTATCAGCCCATCTTCATGTGTGATAGAGGGAAGTCTGGCAGCATCCTGTCATTGCTGCTCTTCTTCTGGTATAGGAGATAATTCTGACTATAACTATCTTGTGCTCAAGGGCATTATGAAATTTATTCTCTTAAGACATTTCTGATTTCACATCTGTGAAATTAGATTAAACCTACCTCTGTGAAAGCTGGAGTAGTTACGCCTTCCACAAACCATCTTCATGAATTAGGAATTGATTCTGTAAGGTGTCTGATGCACTAAAAAAGAGCTAATCATTGCTTTACTAATGTACACACTGACATATTTTTCCTTTTTTTATTCCCCCCCCCCATGATGGTTTGGGAGTTACCCGCCTCCCCCCCACGTTTGAATTCACCCAGGCTGGACTCAGCTGGCTGGAAACTAAGTAATGAAGCTTTATATTCACAGCTTAGTAAAATATAAAAGCAGATATTTACAATATATTACAAATATTTACAGCTATATACAGAAATATACAAATTAAAAGTAATACAGAAACAAAATACCCCTCCCAGAAATCCCAAGAGGGGTTCCCAAACACCCTTCCACCTTCTCCCCACCCTCTAATCTTATCCCAGAATCTACCTTATGTGCAAGGTAAACAGGGAAGATCAGCCAGGGGGGTTAGAAGGAGCATTGATTAGTTGAGTTACACAGATGCAGCTTGAATCCAAGGAGAGAGAAATCAGACTCTGCAGACAGATAACACAGTGACACTGTCTTATCTATGTTCATGTCCCTGCTTTATCAGTAAACCTATGAGCGAAGTAGATATCACCATTGTTTTCTTTTCACAGCCTATTATCTATTTTTTCTTATTAAAATATTCCAGTTAGCCTCAAACCAGCACTCCTAATTTAAAATATCTAGGAAAACATTTATGTAGAAGTGGGATGTTGGCACATTTGAATTTTCATAGGTGGAAAATGTTGTCATCTTCTACATAAGACAGTAAGGAACTCTGGCACCTGACATGTAAATAAATCACAAAGATTTATGTCTTGCCATCACTCATAGATTCATAGAATGGTGTAAGTTGGAGGATACCTTAAAGGTCATCTAGTTCCAATTCCCTTGCCATGGGCAGGGACACCTTCCACTAGACCAGGCTGATCAATGCCTCATCCAATCTGGCTTCGAACACCTCCAGAGAGGGGGCATCCACAACCTCCCTGGGCAACCTGTTCCAGTGTCTCACCACCATCACTGTCAAGAATTTCTTCCTAATCTGTCCTGATTAGGACCAAATCTTTCCTCCTCAAACTTCAAACCATTTCCTCTCATCCTAGCACTACAAGGCCTTGTAAAAAGACCCTTCTTGGTTTTCTTGTAGCTGCCCCCTTCAGACAGTGGAAGGCTACACTAAGGTCTTCCCAGTGCCTTTTTGTCTCCAGACTGAACAGCATCAACTGTCTCAGCCTGTCCTCATGGGAGAGCTTCTTCAGCCCTCTGATCATCTTTTTGGCCTCCTCTGGGCCTGCTCCTGCAGTTCTGTGTCTATCATACATGGATAGGTAACATACAGCCAAGAGTATCGATTAAGAATGGAATAAATGCAGAATACTTGTTCCTTGTCAAGAGTAGTTTCCCTTCGCCTTCATGTGGTTGTTTTGCATCAGTAAACCACAGTAATGTTAAAATCAGAGCTATGGATGAATCCATCACAAGGCTAAGGTGTTCCATTCCTGCTGGCAATATTATAATTATGTAAAGATCTTGTTTCTGTGGAACCATTGGAACATTGCACTTGGAGTTAGACCTTTAAGATCATTAGGTCCAATCATTCTCTAACTCTGCCTCTGGGGCTAAACTACATCCCTCTCTCTCATTGAATCACCAGAGGTGGAGATTTTCCTAGTGACCTATTCCAGTCTGTAAGAACACCTTCAGTGAAGTGCAGTTTCTTCTATACTGCAACCCGAATCTCCCCTGGTGCAACCTGAAGCCATTTCCTTTCATCCTATCACATGATGCTAGAGAGAAGAGACCAACCCCAGCCTGGCTCCAACCTGCCCTCAGCCTTCCTTTCTCCTAGCTGAACAATCCCAGTTCTCTCAGCTGCTCCTCACCAGAACTCTTCTCCAGCTTTGTTGCCCTTCTCTGGACATGCTCCAGCACTTCAGTGCCCTTCTTGTAGTAAGGAAAAACATTTTCAGTATATCACTACTGAGGATATTTTCTGTATTCTTAACGTTTTCAATGTGCCAAGGAATAAATCCAACAGTCAATATAATTCTAGGTGTTTTGAAAGCATCCCCAGTCAGAAAAGCCTTACTTTTCTGGACAGCAGGTTTTCCATGGGACAGCGATGTGCCCTTGTGGCCAGGAGGGCCAACAGTATCCTAGGGTGCCTCTAGCAGGTCTAGAGAGGTTCTCCTTCCCTTCTGCTCTGCACCGGTGAGACCACAGATGGAATATTGTGTCCAGTTTTGGACTCCTCAGTTTAAGAGAGACAGGAATCTGCTGGAGAAAGTCCAATGGAGAGCTATGGGGATGCCTGGGGAACTTGCATATCTTCACTTGGAATAAAAACTGAGAGAGCTGGGGCTGTTTAGTCTGGAGAAGAGAAGGCTGAGAAGGGGTCTTATCAATGTCTGTAAATATCTGAGGGGTGGGTATCAAGATGAAGATGCCAGGCTCTTTTTGGTGGTGCCCAGTGACAGGAAAAGGATCAATGGTTATGAGCTAGAACACAAGAAGTTCTACCTCAACGTGCGAAGACACATCTTGACTGTAAGGATGCTGGAGCACTGGAACAGGCTGTCCTGAGAGGTTGTGGAGTCTCCTTCTCTGGAGTCTTTCAAGACATGCCTGGGTGCCTTTCTGTGCAGCCTGCTGTAGGTGATCCTGTCCAAAGGAGCGAGATCTGTTCTTATAGATTTCTGTGTTATGAAATCAAGGTGTGAGTGAGACCAGGTTGTATTGGTTTACGCCCAGCTACCCTGAGCTCAAAGCCCAAAAGAAAACTCAAAGCGGTTTGGAAGTGAGAATGGGGAATAATGCCTTTAAACAATGAAATACAGGGAGAAAAAGGGGGTTTTTTTTGCTTCTTACAGGAAGCGGGGGAAAGGGATACAGAAAGCCCAGGAGGAGGGGGTAAGGGAGAGGAGATACCACCGTGGCAGGGTTTTTAGTCCGAAAAGCAAAGTCGCGGTCCCGTAGTTGCTGGTGCTGAAGAACAGAAGCAGGTTGCAGAACGCAGCTGAGCAGTTCTC
>VWZI01021179.1:10057-29291 GCA_013396835.1 Psilopogon haemacephalus | reverse complement strand
AAGTGGGAGTGTTCAACCATGCCACCTGGGAGGAACGGGGCCAGACCACCTCTGGGACAAGGCAGGGGGTCCCAGGTGGCTTAACCCTTTGCACAGGTATTTATTAAAGGATAAAGTTGAACAAAACAAGAGGGAGAGAAGGGGAGAAAAACGGAGAGGGACAAGTGGAGAAAATAGGAGAGATAAAGAGCAGGGAAGGAAACGAGCAGGGATTATATTACATCAGCCAGAGATTAAGGGGGGGGGGGGGNNGGGGGGGGGGCTGGGGGGGGCAGGGAAGAGAGAGAGAGAGAGGTGTGCAAGGCCCAGGGATGTTCTTCTGTGGAGTTCATCTGGAGTTCTGGTGGAGATACTTTGTGGCAGTTGTTCCTGGAGTTCTTCTTGGCAAGCATTTCCCAGGTCTTTTTATACAGTTTATTTTGTAGCTTAGATCAATGTCCAGGTGCATCTCTGTGGGAATCCTCCTGTGCATTCTCCTGCATTTGCAGGGCAACACTGGGAAGGGCCTCCACACCCTCCCTGCTCTACTTACCTGTTCATACCCTGAATACACATATTCCATAAGCCTTTTCTCTTCAGCGTAGCTGATGTACACGTTCTAGGCATTCAAGCCAGGCTGAAATCTAGGAAGGCCATAAAGGTGATGTATCTCTGTTGATCTGCATACCTGAGCTATCAGCCAGGCTCATTGTCTGAGTCCAGGAAGGTAACAAAGTCAATCTTTATCTTTGTTGATTCAAAAACAGGGGAGAGACAGATTTTGACTCTTGCATCCTGCTTTGGCAGGGAGATTGGATTCATGATTTCTGAAGGTCTCTTCCAACCCCTAACATTCTGTGATTCTGTGATTTGCTGCCCTGCAGGTGATGATGAGTGTGCTAGTAGCTCAGTTAAGCTGTGCCTCACCATGAAGCCACTTTCCCAGCCCTGTTTAGATGTCAGCTGTTACAGCAAATAAAGAGTAAAGGTTCTGTGCATTGTACATGTTTGTCAGTGCCCATTTGGGTCCTTAAAGCCCAAAAATGCAATTCTATCTATTTAACTGCTTGCCTGTTGAAGTGCTACAGTAGTGGAACACCAGAGTGTACATACAGAAGACAGCTTCAGTCAGTCCTGCCTAGTGGTATTTATCCTTTTACTTCTTGGAGTAAGTAGAGTAATTCTGAGATGTTACAAACTCAGTATCTACATCAGAAGCAAAGTAGCTTAATGAGGAACCAAGAAGGAGCTGCTTGTTTGCAGCTACTGGGTTGTCACGTACATGTCAATTAATTATTCTGCTACACACAGTCTTTGTGTGATTAAGCAAATCATTTCATCTTTGTAGTTGTTTGTTCCATTGACAAATTTGAAATAATGGGAATTATTTGCAATCTTTAACTTCCAAGGATCTAAAATAAGAAAAGAAGCTCCACAGTCTTTCCATGTACTCAGGGGAGAGGTGTTTTTACAAACAATCCACTCTGAATCAGTCTCTGTATATTGAATTTTCAGACTAAATGAATGATGACTTAAGTGCAAAACTAACTAGATACTATGCAGAAACACATTCTGGTGTTCATTACAGTGCATCTGTCAGGACATAAGAATGATTACTTGCTGATACTTTTGAGACCACAGCTGGAGTATTGCATCCTACTCTGGAACCCCCAACAGAAGAATGGCATGGAACTGTTTGAGTAGGTCCAGAGGAAATCACAAAGATGATCCATGGGCTGGAATTTCTCTCCTGAGAGGAGAAGTTGAAGGAGTTGGTGATGTTCAGCCTGGAGAAGAGAAGGCTTCAGAGACACCTTAGAACAGCCTTCCAGTATTCAAAGAAGGCTGCAGAAAAGGTGGGGAGAGGTCTTTTTACAAAGGCATGGAGTGGCAGGATGAGAGGTAATAGCTTTAAACTGGAAGAAGCTGGATTGACATTAGATATGAGGAAGAAATTCTTCCACTTGAGGGTGGTGAGACACTGGAACATGTTGCCCACAACGATTGTTGAGGCTCCAAGCCTGGCAGTGTTGATAGCCAGGTTGGATGGGGCTTGGAGCAGTTTGTTCAAGTAGGAAATATCCCTGCACATGGCAGGGGTTTGAAAGCAAATGGCCTTTGAAGGTCCCTTCCAACCCAAACCATTCTCTGACTCTACAATCATTGTAGAGATCTAGCTAGAGAGCATGTGTTGGTGGACATGCCATTTTGTAAACATAGCAAAGAGCTGTTGGGAACCCAGGAAAGCGAGGGGAAACTCAGTTCACACTTACTGTTTCTTAATTATCAGGAAATGGTCTTAGTTCCAAATTAATGATGCAAAATAAACTCCTCCAAAACCGTTCACTCTGAACATACTAGAGCATATTTGCCCCAAATTGAGCTTAACTGAGAGAAGTGCACAAATTTCACCAAAGTTGAGCTGGTAGGTTTAAATCTGTGGTTTAAAATCCTCTGAGAGTCAAGAATTCTTGTAAATGAAGAACCACCTTGCAGAGCTGGATGTCCATTATTTGCTTGTCCACAACGACATGCAGTGTCTGGACTGCTTTAAGCCTTCAGTGTCAGTCTAATCTCACCCTTGAAGGTTATGATCCTGTGTACCACCTCATATATCTGTAGAGTGCTTGTTCCAAGGGAGTTTTAGATACATTTTGCCTAATTGAGATCAGAGCCTGGATTTGCCTAAAGGAAATGCTTGTCATGCAATGCCTGTTAAAGTGCAGTTCTCGTTCACTCATCAATCTTGATCCCTTTGGAAGGACACCGTGTGGATATAAATTATGAGGTCTGTCAAGAGAAGGTTCATAGATAAATGGGTTCGGTCACTGGAATGTTACTTCCTACAGGACTGACTGCTGAGTAACAGTAAATTGCAGGACCTGGGGAAGTTTGTAAAAGCCAGATTGACTTGATTGCCTCCCTCTTGGATCAACAGCAGCATATGCAGAAGCCAAGGCCATAGGGTGTCACGTGGTGGGGTCAACAATGCCACATTGACAATTGCAATTTAGTTGCAGATTGACAATGGGATAAAATGCAGCACTGATACAAAGCTGACAGGCTTTAGAACGTCAGACTTTTTTGCCCAGGTGTTATGTGGCTGCATGAAAGAGAATACATTACAAAACTGCACCTTTCAAATTAAATAAACATATTTTCTACCTTGCTTTCATCCAATATCATCTGAATGGTGAGACCCCCCAATTTTGACAGCTCCATTTGTGTGACCTCTTCCCTTAAATTCTTATGTTGTAAAGAGAATGTGTCCTGGTTTGAGCTGAAAAGAACCAGTTCTGCTCAGTACTGTCAACTTTCAGCTCAGGCTCTGCTCACTGAGGTGCTTTCTGCAGTTCAGGCAGGTTTTCACAGCCAGGGGATGCTTCTATCAGGGAGAACACTGATGGGGAGATCTCCTGCCAAGGGCACTGCCACATCTTGTGCTCCGCATGGAGGTCAGAAGTGGCCCCTACAGGGAAGAGTGGACAAGACAGGTGACCCTAAACTGCCCCAGAAAGGATCCATCATCTGGACGCCATCTTCAGTATCAGGATGTGGGATTATGAAGGTCCAGCTCTCTTCTTTTTCATCTTTGATCCTGATCTGTGAGTTCCAGAATCCATCTCCTGAATCTGGTTCCCATCTGCTGCTGAGTTCAGTCTGGGACATCCTCAGTGCCAGCCCACGGCATTAGTGGTGTTGGTGGCATCATTGCCATCAGGGGTTGGGTTCCATGTTGGTTTGTGTTTTTTGTCTCTTTTTCATTTGATTGTTCCTCTTTCCATCTCGGCTGGTTTAGTCTCTCCCTTCTTTCCTTTCTCTTCCTTATGGGAAAGCGAGGGGTTCAAAAGGAACCTCTAGTACTCATCTTGTGGCCAACCCAGCCCTAAATCTTGACAGTGAGCTAGAATAATTGTGCTTTTGTTTATCTTTTGAAATTCTTTCAAAATGTACAATATGAGAAATATTTTACATAGTTTCTCAACTCTACTAAAGAGCATTAACTTTGATTCCTCCCAGCCTAATTTGAAAGCTCAGGAGACATTCTTTGTGTTGTCTTTTTTCTGGTGAGCTAGCTGCTTGTATGTTTATCTTCTCTTGGATGAACAAAGAGGTAAGAAACAAGATCTTTCACGCACAACTCTTTTCAGTTACTCACAGAAAGAGCCTCATACAGTTTCCTTGGATACTCTCCAGCATGCACCTCAGAGTGTGGTTTGCTTTTCAGATGTACATTTTTTTCTTCCAGAAGCAGGTGGTATGTCCTATTATTTGCTAAGAATAATGGGATGTGGGTGTTTTTTCTGGCTTTCTGGCATCTACTGTTCAGAAAGATTGAGGTGCATCTTGAGTCTCACAAGGCAGAAACACTTAAATAACAGTAATTATCTTGGCATCTCACTCAAGGGTTATAGATTGGATTTTCTCTAAATAGGGCTGCAGCGAGTTTACCTGGGCTGTAATGCCAAGGACAAACACAAAATCCTTATGGAATCAATTTCACCTTTACGTGTTTGTCTAAGAATTTTGCTGATGCAAAATTTGTTCCTTCTTTTCTTCTGTAGCTTGGGTAAATAATCACCTACTAGATTCAAGGGGTTTACAAAAGGAGTGTAGAGGAAAAGAAACTGAGTAAAAGGAGAACAGAGCCAATTTAAAGGGAGACACTGCAATTCATATTGCATGTATGATTCAAATTGGGACTAGTCTAATGGAGAAATAGCACTCTATAGATTTAATTTGCAGGCATTTCTAAACTGAAGGAGTGCAGTTTATCTATAAAGTCTTTGTTTTGTGGTTTTTACTGAGATTCCATGTAACTGAGTATGTGCTCTTGTGACCAAGAAGGTCAGTGGCACTAGAAGGCATGTTAGTAGGTCCAAAGAGGTTCTCCTTTCCCTCTACTGTGCCCTCGTGAGGTCACACCTGAAATATTATGCCCAGGTCTGGGCCCGTTAGTTGAAGAACAACCTCAGAAACTGCTAAAAAAGTGTCCAGTGTAGAGTCACAAAGATGCACAGAGATTTCTGAATATAGATAAAAGCTCCAATTCTATGATAACCTAAATCATAACTGACCACATTAATTTTATGTTTCCTTACTCACAGAAATTGGATATTCCTGAAGTTCAGTGGTTTCATAGAGAAAACAATATTGATGAAATATTTTAAAAGGGCTTGTAGTAATGGGACTAGAGGGAATGAATTGCACCTTGAGTAGGGCAGATTTAGATTGGACATCAGGAAGACATTCTTTGCAGTGAGGGTGGTGAGACACTGGAACAGGTTGCCCAAGGAGGCTGTGGATGCTCCCTCCCTGGAGGTGTTGAAGGCCAGGTTGGATGACACCTTGAGCAACCTGGTCAAGTAGAAGGTGTCCCTCCCTGTGGCAAGGGGTTTGGAACTAGATAGGCCCCTTTCAACCTAAACCATTCTATGAATCTATGAAATATTTTTAATCATGTTTGTCTTTTTCCTGATTCTCTCTTCACAAGTGCAGAAGCATGGAGCACTCAGGTGGAGGACAGACATACTTTTGTTCTGCTTCATTTTGCCTTTAAAAATGGTATCAGAAGTAGGTAAATAAAGGGATCCTGCTACTGGTTTTCCCATCCATGTGGGAAAGGGGCATAGAAATATGTTTCACCCTTTTGTTTCAGGAGCAACTCTTTCATCTGCAGTAGCTTACAATAGCCATTATTATGCGCTTTTCACTGAGACACGTTTGCAAATGACACTTGCTTCTTGCTACAAATCTTCCTTACAAGATTTATGGATTTCTCTCACTTTTCCTTTCTGTCTCCTACACTAGATAAGACATTTTGTCCCTGAACTGTGTCCTAATTCCGTAAAAACAGGAAAATGAAAAAATATTCATGGCAAGCCCACAACATAATCCCTGTTTTCAAAATTGCATTGACTCGCCCACCTCAAATGACTCAACTAGTGGGTAGCAGTGGAGTCATTTCAAGTGGCTGGTTTCCAAATCACTGATTACTTACCACATTTCACTGTGGGCTTTCTTCTTGCAGAAGGTATATTTTAAAACTCAGAAACAAAAAGGTAACATCAGACTTGAATCACAACTGCTATGGCGTTCATGTCATTAAGCTCTGAATGGTGGTACAGACATACCAAAACTTAACTCTCTCTTTGGAAAATCCAGTGGTCCATAGATTCATAGAATAGTTTAGGCTGGAAGGAACCCTGAAGATCATCCAGTTCCAACCTCCCTGTCGTTGGCAGGGACACCTTCCACTAAAGCAGCTTGCTCGAAGCCTCATCCAGCCTAGACTTGAACACCTCCAGGGACGGGCATCCACAGTGTCCCTGGGCAACCTGTTCCAGTGTCTCACCACCCCCACTGGAAAGAATTTCTTCCTAATCTCCAATCTAAATCTGTCCTCAAGCTTAAAGCTCTGCCCTCTTGTCAGGATGCTGTCAGGCACAGTATTTCCACACAAAACGAATTTCTGCTGAGACCCTTCCAGGAGTGGAAGGACAGAACCTGTGCTGCAAGCAAGACTTCCATGCTGTGAGATTGACTATTGCCTTTTTAGGCTGTGTGCATCTCCCTTCTTCAGAACAAGGAATTGTGCTAATTTTTGCTATATTGCACGCTTAAGACTTCCCTAATACCTACAGATGTCAGTGGAAATGCTGTGATCAAGCAGGGTGTGGAGCAGTTCTCTTTTTAACAGTGTTAATAATGTTGCATTGATGCAAGATGTGGATCCAGGTGCAAATACGACTTTCTGAGTTTTTGCAATGAGCAAAAATCCCATAAAATTGGAGAAGCTGTAAATTTAGTTTAGTTTGGAGGCAATGTATGAATTCAGTAACGTTAATTAAAGAAGTGGTAGCAGAATTTAACATTCCTAACATGCTTTGAGGATTGATTAGTAAGGGCAATACTTAGCTGGCACAATGCAATAATTTTCACAGAATCACAGAGTATTAGAAGTTGGGAGTGACTTTGAAAGATCATCCAGTCCAACACCCCTGCCAGAGCAGAATTATCTGGAATAGGTCACACAGGAGCACATCCAGATGGGCTTGGAATGTCTCCAGAGAAGGAGACTCAATGACCTCTCTGGACAGCCTGTTAAGGGGCATTGGCACTGTTCCAGTGAGTCCTTCGAGAGCCAGGGAACGCACTCACACATGGGTACCTCCATCCAGGTACAATTGCAAAACTTTGTTATAGCTTAAACACTAAAAACATAAGGAGAAAGGTATGCTGGAAACCACAATACTTAAAGTTCAGGTACTAAAATCATAGAAAGAAAGGTATCTGACAAGGAACACTAAGTAACTCTGTTGATCAAAGAGCAGGTTATACTCACCCTATCCAACTGACCAGCAAAACTCTTGAGCTGTGTAGATGGCAGGGCTGGCTGGCACCCATCCTCTCAAGGCAGGCATTCCCACCAAGAACTGCACTGTCATGGTGATCCTAACTGGTGCCGCTCCAACCCAGCCACCTAGGCACTCAGCATATCTGGGTTCGGAGTTCTGTGTTGTATACCCAGGACATCCCAGAAGCCTGAAAACAGGAGAACAGAGCCCCTCCTTTATTCTAGAATAATCTGTTAAAAATCATCTCTCCCTATTGCTCATGCACATACCTGCAAGCCCCTAGTCATCATCAGCCTGTTGTAACTTCTGGTCAAAAGCACACCAACTCTTCCCTCTTATAGGCACCCTCACAGAGAACAAGGTTTTCTTTGTGTTCATGTGGAACCTCCTCTGCTCCAGCTTGCACCCATTTTCCCTTGTCCTATCGTTGTACATCACTGAGCAGAGCCTGGCTCTGTCCTGATACTTGTTCCTTGAACAAGTCGAGCTTGAACCCTTTGGGTTTGGCAATGCATGGTAGAACAAATATTGCCAAAGACATTTGCCTTCCTGAAGGGCAGGACTTGTGTAATGAAGAAAGCATTTGGGAAACAATGCAAACCAGAAGGAGTGACTAGAGGAGATTTGGGTTTGAAGGCAAGAGAGGTGGTATATGCCCAGTCCCTGGAACCATTCCAGGTTGTGTTTGGGAATCTGAGCAATTTACTCTAGTTTCAGATGTCCCTGCTGACTGCAGGGGGGAGATGTGGGTGGGGGATGGGGTGTTGAATTAGATGACCTTGAAAGGTTCCTTACAGCCTAAAGCATTCTTTGATTCTCTGAGTCCATCTGTGATGGCAAGATTGACATGGCATCACTGTACTCATTAACAGACAGCAAATTCATTAGTAAGTAAAGTCACTGCAGCTGTTGATGAAGTTATTATTGGGTCTTTACATGGATTAAAGGATAATAAAATAAGAATTTTAATAATATAACTTTTAATATACACAATAACGTCTAAAAATAAACATTCCAAGGGAGTTGCAAGGCAACTAAGAGACAGTCCCAGTGGTTTGTTACCATAAAGTCATTACAGGCTTATCTCACAGGCACCTTACTAGATGCTCTGCTAGAAGAAAATGAGAGCAGCAATTTCTCATCTCTCCAAAGACATCCAAAATGAAGCAAGTTTCTGTTTGATGTGAAATAAGCTCAATAAACTTCTATACAGGAACTTTATATGAGAATATTCCCTGAGGTCTGAACCTAGGACGGTTTATCCATGAAGACAAGCATCTTCAAATTGGTCTGGGTGAAACCTGAGATGGAGCTGAGCTTCCAAATGACCTTCCAGGACTGAGGTGCTTCTGCACATCCTCAAGTGCAGGAAGGGACTTTTTTATAAGGGCTTGTAGTGATAAGATGAGAGGGAGGATCTTTAAGCTTGAAAAGGGCAGATTTAGACTGCTTAGGATCAGGAACCTAATCAGGGTCCTGATCGGGACTGATTAGGAAGAAATTCTTGACAGTGACAGTGGTGAGACACCGGAACAGGTTGCCCAGGCAGTTTGTGAATGCCTCTGTGAACACGGTCATGGCCATGAGGCCTTGAGCAAGCTGGTCTAGTGGAAGGTGCCCCTACCCATGGCAGGGGGGTTGGAATTAAATTATATTTAAGGTCCCTTCCAACCCAAACCATGCTATGAATCTATGATATACAGATAGTTTTAATATTGAAAAGCAAATATGAGATGCAGTTTCACAGGCTTAGTTTTGGACTTGAGTCCCAAGTGTTGTTATTAGTCTTGAGAGATGGGATTAGGAGTCCCAGCTGAAAATGAACAGGTAGCTGCTGGATATGTACTTAGTTGCTCTAAAGGATAAGAGAACTTACTCCAAGAAAATGAATTGCAGAGATTAAGTTGGCTCTTTTAGTGTAGATACTTAGGAAGAAGTACTCTGAATAGGAAAGATGTGTTTAATTTAGGAATTGTGTATTTTTAACACACAGTAGAATGGAAAAGATATATTTGGGGCTTTAGACCTGAGAAAGTGAACAAGAAAATTTGAAAAACCTCCAGGTCCTTCTTTTTCTCTTTTCTTTTTCCCTCTCCTTCCTTTTTTAATTGTATCCTAAGACAAGGTCAAGTTCCACTAGCTTATGGGACAGAACTTTATTTTTTTCTAGGGCTTTGAAGTGAATCCTTTCAACATGGGTAGGCTCAGCTTACCTCTGCTTAATATGCTATTTCATTCTTATATATGTGGCCTCTCAGATAAGAGTAATTGAACAGATTAAATAAAAACAATCAAGCAAATTAGTGTTTTACTATTGATATAACTTATGGAGAGAATCTGAGAGAGTTGGGGTTGTTCAGTATGGAGAAGACCTCATAGCAGCTTCACAGTGTTTGAAGGGACAGCTGGAGAGAGACTTCTCACAAAGGCATGGAGTGACAGGATGAGGGGCGGTGGCTTCAAAGTGGAAGAAACTCAGCTGAGATTAGACATTAGGAAGAAATTCTTCCCATGATGGTGCTGAGGCACTAGAACAGACTACCCAAAGAAGTTGTGGAGATGCCAAATCTGGAGGCATTGAGAGCCAGGTTGAATGGGGCCTTGAGCAACCTGGTCTAGTGGAAGGTGCCCTTGCCCATGGCAGGGGATTCAAACTAGATGATATTTAAGATTATTTCCAACCCAAACCACTTCATGTTTCTGTGATTCTATAGTTCCTGGCAACTAAAAAGGGTGGCACAGCAATAACAGAATGGAGTAAAATGAAGTGACCCTTAAGGTGTCATCCAGCAGCCTGTTAACTGGACAGTCTGAAGAACAAGAAGGCTGAAAAGCAGCCTGACATATTTCTGGCACTATTTTAATGTGACCGATTTATGGATTTGTTATTTTGTTTAGAGGATGAGAAAGAACATCAAAGTAAACATGACGGAGAGGGCATCTACTTAAGGCTAAGGTCAATTACTCAAGGGAATAAGTGCGTGTAATTTTTTACCTGATAATTAACAGCATAAATGAATCATAAATGGCAGCCCTTTTATTCACACAATTATTCTAATAGAAGGTTGATTATTTGTATTTATTTCAAGTACTTATGATGATCATCCTCACAGTGATACAGGAGAAGTACAGACTGGTGTTTCCTTTCTCATGAGTTGATAACTGGCATTGTGGAGAAACCTTTTATAGGCTAGGGTAGACAAACAGTTTAATTTTGCTGGGGAAGATTTTTAATTCCCAGATGCCTAGATCAGAGAATCTTCTGGCATCTCAAGTTGCTGAATAAAAAGCATCTCTCTGTCTTGCTAGTTCAATGATTTTTCATTAGCAATTCTGCTTTGCAGCTCTCCTCTGTTCTTAGCATAACTGCAGTGATTAAGAAGCAGTTTTTAAAATTCCGTGTAGGAACTGAACTTGATTCAGAGGTTGCTGAGCTTGGGAAACTGATTTCTGTCAGGCAAACTGGAGGACCAGTGCTTGCATTCTAGGCCAAAATCATCACTGCCCAATAGTATTAGCATCCCCAAGCAGCACAAGTGCAGTTCTGGAAGCAGTTGCTTCATCAGGTTTGTTCTTCTGTGGCATATATTTTTTGTTGTGGGATGTTTGAGGGGATGAGGTTTGAGGGGGTGAGGGCCTGGCAAAGGCACGTTGGCAAGCAATAGAGACTGCACAGAACTAAAATAATCTCCAAAAATCAGGCTGTCCAGGGTAGTCATGGCTGTTCCCTCTGTGGAGGTATCCAAGACTTGGTTGGATGAGGCTTTGAGCAACCTGGTCTAGTGAAAGGTGTCCCTTCCCATGGCAGAGGGGTTAGAACTACACAACCTTTAAAGTCTCTTCAACCCTAAACCAGTCCCTGAATCTATGAACTTTGTGTGGTCAGGCATTTTCATCTCCCAGAGAAGATGCAATGTTTGTTTTCTCCTCCTAGACTTCTGCACATCTCCTGGCTGCCTCCAAGTCAAACTCTGCAGTCCAAATGTGAAAGCTCTCATATATTTGAATAACTTTATAGATCTACTACACAAACACATGGAAAGATAACAGGACTGTTCATAGATAATAACTGTTTATAGTTCAGCCTTGTCTAAATTAGTTTTCTGTTTCATTCTGTGTCTCTATTATCTATTGCAGATAAATACAGGCACATTTTTCACTTCTCTCTCTGTTTTCCTGGTATGCCACTGGAACTACTCTGCCTGAATTTTGTGTACTTTTTGTCTCTTAATGATTTTGGCTAATGTGAGCTATAGTTCTGAGTTATGCCCATAGAATTCTTAACCTGGATATTCCACTTCTTCTCCAGAACAGAGGAACTTTATGATGGTTATTAACTAAGCCCACAGCGCAATACCAAGACCTAGATAAGCTTCAGGTTCAGCTTTATCAAAGACTACTGTGGCCTCAATAAACTGACTGTATCCAAACTTTTCAACAAATTTTATAGGAACTAAATTTTCCTGCCTTCACTATTTGCTTTGGTGACTAACCCTCTGAAATCTCTGAACTGCAAAATGTTAGGGGTTGGAAGGGACCTTGAAAGATCATCAAGTACAGCCTCCCTGCCAAAGCAGGTTCACCTAGGGTAGATCACACAGCACCTACTCCTTGAATACTATGTTTCTTCTGCATCCAACAAAGACCATGAAGCTGTGTGGTGCAGTGCACTCGCTTGAGTGTCTGGATGCCATCCAGAAGGATCTTGACAGGTTTCAGAGGTGAGCCTCACTTCATGAGGTTCAGCAAGTCTAAGTGCAAGGTCCTGCATCTGGGTCAGGCCAACCGCATGCACAAATCCAGGCTGGGTGCAGAATGGTTTGAGAGTAGCCCTGAAGAAAAAGACTTTGAGGTATTGTTTGATGAGAAGCTCACCATGAGCTAGCAGTGCACTCATGAAGCCTGGAAGGCAGCCATGCACTGGGCTGCACCTAGAGGTGTGTGGTCAGCAGGGCAAGAGAGGGGATTCTGCCCCTTGACTCTGCATCCAGTTCTGGTGTCCTCATCATAAGAAGGACACAGAGCTGTTGGAACAAGTCCAGAGGAGGGCCACAGGATGATCCAAGGGCTGGAGCAATTCTGCTATGAGGATAGGCTGAGGCAGCTGGGGTTGTTCAGACTGGAGAACAGAAGACTCTAGGGGAACCTCACAGCTGTCTTCCAATAGCTGAAGGGATCCTAGAGGAAGACTGCAGAGGGACTTTTCATAAGGATGTTTAAAGACATGACAAAAAGTGTTCTGGTTTCAGGGCCACGAGCTACCCGGTACCAGAGGACAAAAATTATGTTTGCTCCTTTTGGGGAGTAGAAGTAAAACCCTGCACACTGATGGGAAGTTTAAAGGGAGATTCGATTTACAAGTCCAGAAGGCATTCAGGTAGAATGGACACATTCACAAACTAGGCCAAGTCTAGTGGACTACAACCTTCTAGAATCTTGCACCCCCCTTGTGTTGGTTTGAGCTAATTGGAGAATTTGAGTGAGAAATTAGACTATTGCCTGAGAGAGAGAGTTAAACAGACCGTGTCACTTCACCCAGTTCCACTGAGACAGAGAAAAAAGAATTGTTTTGGGAATGTTCCCAAAACATCCAGATAAGCCAGTGTGCTTGCGGGGCCAGTCTGCTCTGGGTCCGTGCAGGCTTCAGCAGCTCTTTTCCTTTGTCTTTCTGCCTTTGAACTAATTCAGAGTTAAATCACTAAAACGACNGGGGGGTTTGGTTTTCCTCTCTTGGGGATTTTAGTCTCCAGGAGGGGTGTGGTGTCTGTATTCCCTTTTTACTGTATATTTCTGTAAATATCTGTTATATCTTGTAAATATTTGCTTGTATATTTGCATTGCTGTAAATATAAAGCTTCATTTATTAACTTCCAGTGTGTTTTCCTGAGTTTTAGCCGGGGTTTCTAAAGGTGGGGGGGGCAGGTCACTGCAAACCCTCTACACCCATCCAAGCTCAGGAGGCCTGAGAGTAGGCCAAACCTGCCCTCCCCGTCTCAGGCCTCAGCAGGCCTCATGGCACATCTCACAACTCCCTGCCGGCTGGAAGCAGCCTGACACACACAGCCCATGAGGTAAGCAGGGACCCTGCTCTTCCTCAGGAGGGAAGCGAAGGGAAGAGGAGAGAAGAGGGCAACCTCAGCCAGGCAATGCTTTATGAACTTTCATATCGGAAAATGAAATAGAATAACAACGTTACAATATCCTGGAGTGACCAGGTCCAGCCCATGGCACTCTCTATCTCTTTCTGGAGACTTTGTCTTTGTGGTGTTCTTGAAGTCACCTGGGCCCCAAAACCACCACAAAGGGGAGTGTTTTGAAACTGAGGGTGAGCAGGTTTAGACTGGATCTTAGGAAGGTGTTGTTCAATATGAGGGTGGTGAGTCTGTGGAATAGATTCTTCAGAGTGGTTGTAGATGATGTGATCGGATGAGGCCTTGAAGAGCTGAGTCTAATTGAGAGGGGTCCCTGCCCATGGTGGGGATGTTGGAGTAGATGGTCTTTGAGGCCCCTTCAACCTAAGGTATTTTATGATTCTGTAATTCTTCTCAGCCCTCCTTTTGTTGCTGATGTATTTGTAGAAACGTTTCCCATTCTCTTTAATGTGTTTTACCCAATGTCCCCTCTTCATGGAGCTGACGACCAGCAGGGCACAGGAATGTATTTATTTCCCTTGGGTTCCCCTAAACTATTTCTTGGTCTTTGAATACCTAGCTTGGATGGGATGCATCCTAACAGGATTGTGCTAGAACATCGTTTGAGGATTTGTTTTCAGGATATTAAAAAGGAAGGAATTTTTGACTTAGGAAAAGGGGAAATTCTCAGCCCTCTCACACACAAGTAGTGCTCTTATATGACAGTTATATTCTGACTCAAGACCCAGAAGTGTTGAAAGTCAGGTTGGATGGTGGCCTAAGCAATTTGATGTGGTTGAAGCTGTCTCTGCCGATGGCTGGGAGCTGGCAGTATATGATCTTTAAGGTGCCTTCTACCCCAAATGATTCTTTGTATAGTACAGAAAAACATTGCTACTGCAGGGATCAGAAAGTGCTTACGTCCAACAGAAAAGCAGACACACAAAGACACATTCTGAAGAACAGCAACACGATCAGGAAGAAAAGTAAGCAGCCTCTTGACCATTGCAGATTTTTTTGCTGATGATAGAGAGATTAAAACACTTTAAAGAGAAATGTGACTCATTCACAGAAGGAGAGGAAGAAGTGAAAAAAAGGAAAACAAGGATCAGGTAGAATTTTCAGCCTGGAGATTTTGCCTGTGCTAATGTTCACTAAAGGTCTGTTTGTGTCTGGTTGTGTTCATTTACCTTTTATTTTCCATTACTAGCAATCGAGCTGGTAATGTTCTGGTGACAGAAAACTGTGCAGTTCCACATCTGTCTCTTAGTGAAGTGATTCAGTAATGTTAAAAATAAATGAAGATAATATGCAATTTTTATGGATATAACTTTTTAGAGAATCACAGAATAGTTTGGGTTATAAGGGACCTCCAAAGGTCATGTCGTCCAAGCCTGCTGCAGTCAGCAGGGATACTCTGCACTAGATCAGGTTGCTCGGAGCCTTGTCAAACCTTACCTTGAATGTCTCCAGGCATGTGACCTCAGTTACCTCCCTGGGCAACCTGTTGCATTCTTCCACCACCCTTGTGGTACAGAACTTATTCTAACATCCAATCTAAATCTGCTCTTCAAAACATTGCCCCTTGTCCTATCACTGCAGGCCTTTGGAAACAGCCCCTCTTCAGCCATCTTGTATCCCACTTCAAGTACTGGAAGGTTGCTATTAGGTCTCCCTTGAGCTTTCTCTGCTGCATGCCAAACAACACCCAGTTCTTTCAGCCTGTCCCTGTAGGGGAGGTGCTTCAGCCCCCAATCATCTTTGTGGCCTTCTTCCTGACCTGCTCCATCAGGTTCATGTCCTTCCTGTGTTGAGGGCTCCACAGCTGGACACAGTACTGCAGGTCAGGCCTCACCAGAGCACAGCAGAGGGATAGAATCACCTCTCTCTCTGTCCAAGCTTTTTTTGATGGAGCCCAGGATTCCATCGGTGTTCTGGCCTGGAGATGCCTGTTGTTGCCTCATGCCCAGCTTCTCACACAGCAGCACCTTCAAGTCTTATTCTGCAGGGCTGCTCTCAATCTCATCATCCTCCAGCCTGGATTGATATCTAAATTTGCCCTGACCTAGGTGCAAGATCTGGTACTTTCCCATACTGAGCCTCATGAGGTTCTCCTCAGCCCACCTCTCCAGCCTGGCCAGGTCACTTGGGATGGCTCCCATCCTGTCCTTCAATCTTACCAACTGCTCCATTCAACTTGGAATCATCTGCACACTTAATGGGTGCGCTTTAACGCTTCTTTTCCTTTGTTCTGTGTTCTCATTCGATTTCCCCAGTAACTACTAGAGCTGTCATGCTATAAGCAAATGCAACTCACAGCTGTCTATTTGTGTCAATGATTTGCTTTAATTCAGGAAATAATTGGGGTATTACAGATTGTAAATCACATAAGAAAAGGTCTAGATGAGATCTGTGACCAGTGTCAATGTGTTCACAGCTCTCATTTAAAGTCACCATCTGAGAGATGTTTGGAACAACTGCTATTAAAAAGCAACACCTCCAGTAACAAAAGGAAAAGAGCTAGTAGGCATATGCCCAGATAACTTCAGCATCAGAATAGGAATAATTATAAATCATTGTTCACTAAATAGAAGGGAAGTTAAGCTTGCCATAATACCTTTCATCTCTCAGGGTTTGTAGTGCATAATGGATTCTGTGCCAAAAAGAGCCTGGGAGATACCCCAGGAAGCAGAGCAATAGCTTAGAAAACAGCTGTAAAAATCAATCTGTAACCTGGGGGGAGTTTAGATGTGTTGAGGTTTTTTCCCCCAATATAATTGCATGTTGCAGTCATGCAGAGTATTCTACACCAAAGCATACATTCTCTTCACTTACTTTTAAATACTAGGTTTAGAATTCTCCTCTGCTATTTTCTAATTATTTCAGGTGAGACTATTGAAAAAAATTAAAGAGAAACTCTTGGAAACAGGTAAATAATCAAGTTGAGCCTGGCATGAATAAGCAAGATGCAGATGACTGTAAACTGAGAAGATGATTTGGGAGGAGTGAGGGTTTCCTACTTGAAGCCAAGAAATCATAGAATCACAGAGAATCACAGAGTGCTCTATGTTGACAGGGACCTTTAAAGATCATCTA
The DNA here is from genome assembly GCA_013396835.1 of Psilopogon haemacephalus. Taxonomy (NCBI): domain Eukaryota; kingdom Metazoa; phylum Chordata; class Aves; order Piciformes; family Megalaimidae; genus Psilopogon; species Psilopogon haemacephalus. The sequence continues at coordinate 12,727 of VWZI01021179.1, read as the reverse complement.
GACCAACCCCCCACAGTCAGCAGGGACATCTGCAACTAAAGCAGGTTGTGCTGATACCTGTCTAACCTCACCTGGAATGGTCCCAGGAGTTGGACGCTCCCCACTTCTCTGGGCAACCTGAGTCAGTGTCTCACCACCCTTACTGTCACAGAAGGCCCTGCTAAAACAACTGTACCCATCTTCCTTATCTGCCCATTTAAGCACTTGTAGTGGTTTGAGCAGTCACCTGCCCCCCTACCTTTTGAAATAAACCCCAGCTAGGACTCAGAAACACTGGAAGTTGATAAATGAAGCTTTATATTTACAACAATACACAATATACAAACAAATATTTACAAGATATAACAGATATTTACAGATATATACAATGAAAAAGTAATACAGACACCACAGCCCTCCCAGAGACCAAAATCCCCAAGAGGGGCAACCAACCACTCCCTACCACCTTTCCCCCTTCCCCAATCTTATCTCATCACCTGTTGATGCTGCAGATAAGCTGAGGCAGATCGGCCAGGGGAATTAGTAGCAGGAAAGTAGTTAGAATTACTGAGAATTAGCTACCAAGACAGAGAGAAAAAGGAGACCATGCAAAGAGAAGCAGGCGCAGCCAGAGCAGTCAGAAACCATCTGATATCTAATGTTTTGGGTACAATATTTAAAAACAATTTTTTTCTTTCTCAGTAAAGCTCTGGGGTGAAGTGACATACTCTCTCAGCCAATAGTCTAATTTCTCACTCAAATTCTCCAATTAGTTCAAACCAGCACAGCACTGAAAAGCCACCAGAAGGTCTCTCTGGAGCCTTCTCTTCTGCAGGCAGAATGACCTCAACTCTATCAGCCTGGCCTCACAGCAAAGGTGTATCCAGGTGTGGGTGATGCAAGGGGTGAAATTACTTTTCTTCCCAAATGAAACCAATCCTTTCCAGGGATAGTATTTGCAGAGATGTTTTGGCTCTCCAAAAGCAAACTCATTTCCCCCTCCAGTTCTGTATAAATAGCCAGGCAAATAACATCCAGATTCTCAATTACTAAATCTCAAATAAAATTCTTCTTTAAGTGCCCATTTTATTCCGAAGCTTCCTTTATATATTGAGAGTCCTGCATAAAGAAGATACTAAAAATCCAATGTAAAACTATATATTATTTACTTATTATTTATACTTAGTGTCTACACATAAAATATAGGCATAGATCTAAAATTTGTTGCATCATCAGAAGCTGTTGTGAATTATCATGACTCCATTTTTGTGGATGGGTATATGTCAGTTGTAATGGCTGAGGATTTGTCTACAGTTCATTAAATATTCAAATAAACAGCAATTTTTAAAAATTTAAAACATGTGGACAACGTATTCTAAATATCCAGTTGCCTTTCTGCAACTAGAAATGGCTTTAAGCTTGAGGAGGGCAGATTTAGATTGGAGATTAGGGAAGAAATTAATGACAGTGAGGGTGGTGGGATACTGAAACAGGTTGCCCAGGGAGATTGTGGATACCCCCTCCATGGAGGTGTTCAAATCTAGGTTGGGTGAGGCCTTGTGCAACCTGGTCTAGTGGAAAGTGTCCCAGATCATGGCAGGGGAGTTGAATCTAGATGATCTTCAAAGTCCTTTCCAACCTAAGGCATTCTATGAATGCGTGAAAAGATCTAGTTGCAGAAGAGGCTGAAAGGATGTTCCAGAGCCGGTAAGAGTTTGAGTATGTTCTGCAGACATGCTTATAGGAGACATTTCTAGTGTCAGGGAGAACTTCTAAACAGAAGACATACACACAAAGAGAAGTGTTTTCCTGGAAAATCCCAAGTGATGAGAAACACAAAAATATTTATGCTCCTTGGGTAAAAAATGTGTTGTGTACTGAGCCTCAAAAGCTACAGACTGTTTGGGAGACCAAGCAGCCAAGGCTGTTAGAAGGCAGCACTGCACTAACATTTGTTATAAGGCTTTATAAATGCTGTGGCAAATAACCTAATTCTGATGCTGTTAGCATCTTCCTCATGGACTGTCAGAGTGACTCCCTGGGAACACTTTTGTCTCTCCCCTTCCTCCCAAGCTTGGAAGGAAAAGATATTTCTTCTTTCTCCTGAAGAGCATCAGTAATTCTGTCAAGAGCCCTTTATCATTGTGGGTGTTTGGATTGCTGGAACCAGCTACCTGTTCCCTTTCATATACCCAAAGGCTCATGCTACCCTCTCCTCAGATTACTCATCTTCTTTCCTCATTGTTGCCTACAACCTCAGGCAAGGAGCCTAAGGGCTGCATTGTGGAAAAGAGCAGAGTCCCAAGGACATTCAGAGGGAAGACAATCTCAGAAAACAAAGCAGAACTTGGTAAAATTTTATCATTTAGGTTGGGAAAAAGACCGTTAAGATTGTAGAATTGTCTAGACTGGAAAAGACTTAATAGATCATTGAGTCTAACCATTACAGTAGCACTGCCAAGTCCACCACTAAACCATGTCCTTCAGCACTACATGCACATGTCTTTTGGATCCCTCAGTAAAGCCTGTTCCAGTGCTTGGCAACCCTTCCAGTAAACATACTTTTCTTAATGTCCAACCTAAATCTCCCCTAACACAGTTTGAGGCTGTTTCCTCTTGTCACTTATTACTTGATGGTTTGAATTTCAAATACTAAGATCTCTGTTAATATTAGAAAAAAAAAAAAGAGGA
>VWZI01021178.1:29147-40272 GCA_013396835.1 Psilopogon haemacephalus | reverse complement strand
TCTGCCCCTGTACTCAGCACTGGTCAGGCCACATCTTGAGTCCTGCANGGGTTGGGCTCTGCTGCCAGGCACCCAGGGAGAGAACAAGAGGACAGAGGCTCAAGCTGTGGCAGGGCAGGGTTAGGCTGGATGTTAGGAGGAAGTTGTTGGCAGAGAGAGTGATTGGCATTGGAATGGTCTGCCCAGGGAGGTGGTGGAGTCCCCATCCCTGGAGGTGTTCAAGCAAAGCCTGGATGGGGCACTTAGTGCCATTGGCTAGGACGGGGTGCTAGATTGGACTGGATGAGCTTAGAGGTCTCTTCCAACCTGGCTTTTTCTGTTCCGCTTTACTCTACTCTACTCTACTCTACTCTACTCTACTCTACTCTCCTCTACTCTATTCCTCTATTCTACTCTACTCAACTCTACTCTACTCTACTCTGTTCTACTCCACTCTACTCTACTCTACTCTATTCTAATAAGTACCCTTCATCCCAAGCTTTCCCCCCATCCTCTGTAATTCCCCTTACCTAAAATAGCTTCTTTTTATTGTTAAAGTCTTTTATGTTTGTTTTTTTGTTTGTTTGTTTTTTACTTTCAAATCAAGTTAAGTCTATTTATTGAGCTTTTAGGCTATGGGGGGCTAGCTTAAACTAATACAAGCTAAAGGAAAACTTTTCCCTAGGAGCACTGTATCCACCAAGGAGGAAAACTTAACTGGCAGAGGGGGGGATTTAAATGGGATGTTAGGAGGAAGTTCTTCACAGTGAGGGTGGTGAAACACTGGAGCAGGTTGCCCAGGGAGGTTGTGGCTGCTCCCTCCCTGGAGGTGTTCAAGGCCAGGCTGGATGAGGCTTTGAGCAACCTGTTCTAGTGGGAGGTGTCCCTGCCTGTGGCACAGGGGGGTTGGAACTGACTGAGCTTTGAGGTCTCTTCCAACCTAAACCATTCTATGATTCTGTGAAAAAGATCTATAGTAAACCTATGCAGACCATAGGATTTTTATTTTTTTTAACTGACTACATTTTGGACAGATTGAAGCTACCAAATAAACGAGTTAGAGCACTTGATCACATCCTCCTTGCACTGCAGAGTAATTCATTTAGTGCAGATAATTCATTTAGTGTAGGCACAGAAATTCAAATAGAAAAATGCAGGGCACAACATCAGGGGTTTTTGGTTTTTGTTTTGTTTTTTTTGATGCAAGATAGATCATGACCACGCAGGAAATTATTCTGTAAAGTACAGAATCAGGGCTAAAATATTGTTATAATCTTTTCCCCCAAATCTTTGTCCCTGCCTATGGCACAGGGGGGGTTGGAATTGGATGATCTTTGAGGTCTCTTCCAACCTAAACCATTCTATGATTCTATGATTTTTTTTCTCTTAGATGTGAGAAGGAGAATGCTGGCTTAGAAATCGAGAGGGGAATGCAATGATTTTGGGGGGGGGGTTTTATTTGCCCTTATGCTAGCAAAATAAAAGGCAAGGCAGGATGAGCCTCATGGTAGCACCGAAGTCGCAGTTTTCTGGGCTCCTCCCATTCATAACCACTAAACTGCAGAAGTCAACTCTAGCAATAAATTCCCTTGCCTGAGCACAGACGAATTTCTCCAAGTTCTTGGCTTTTGCTGGCTTTCAGCTGCTCAGTGTTAAGGCAGGGACAGTGTGCCACGAGCTTACCACAGGGACAGGCAGTTCTAGCAGCGAAGCACATCGTGTTCCAGTTCCCATGCGAAACAATGTGTTGGATTCTTGTTGAGATTTTCTTATTTCATGGGAACTGGGATAAGTAGGAAAAGGGAACAGTCACAGAAGCACCCTCAGAGGTCATCTCGTTCGACCCCCCCCCTGCGGTCAGCAAGGACATCTCCAACTAGGTCAAGTTGATCAGAGCCACGTCAGGTTTGAGCGCCTTGAGGGTCAGGGCATCAGCCACATCTCTGGGCAACCTGTTCTAGGGTTCCAGCACCCTCGTTGTGAAGAACTTCCTCCCTCTGTCCAACATAAAGCTACCCTGCTCTAGAATCATAGAACCAGGCAGGGTTGGAAGGGACCACAAGGATCAGCCAGTTCCAACCCCACTGCCATGCCCAGGGACACCCTACCCTAGATCAGGCTGCCCATAGCCTCTGCCAGCCTGGCTGCAAACACCTCCAGGGATGTGGCCACAAACACCTCCCTGCAGGGGCAACCCATTCCAGCCTCTCACCACTCTCCTGGTGAAGAGCTTCTTCCTCATATCCAATCTGAATCTCCCCACCTCCAGCTTTGCTCCATTCCCCCTAGTCCTCTCACTACCTGATAGCCTAAAAAGTCCCTTCCCTCTAGATTAAAACCATTGCCCCTCATCCTATTGCTACATTCCACTCATCCTACGGCTACATTCCACTCATCCTATTGCTACATGCCCTCCTAAGCAGTCTCTGCCCAACCTTTCTGTAGGCCACCTTCAGATATTTAAAGGATGCTATAAGTTCTCCCTGGAGCCTTCTCTTCTTCAGGCTGAACAGCCCCAACTATTGCAGCTTGTCCCCATAGCAGAGCTCTTTCCAGCCCTCTGATCATCTTCATGGCCTCCTCTGGATGCACTTCAGCAGGTCCATATCTTTCCTGTGTTGAGGACTCCAGAGCTGGGCATGGAGTAGTCCAGGTGTGGTCTTGCTAGAGCAGAGTAGAGTAATAGAATCACCTCTATCTGCTGGCCACTCTTGTAGCCTAGGATGCCACTGGCCTTCTGGGCTGCAAGTGTGCCTTGCTACTCATGCACCACCAGCCCCAAGTCCTTTTCTGTAGGGCTGCTCTCACTTTTATCATCCCCCAGCCTGTGTTGGTACTGAAAACTAGCCCAACCCTTGTGCAGGACCTTGGACTTTGCCTTATTGAACCACATGAGGTTCTCCTCAGCCTGCTTCTCTACCCTGTCTGTGTCCTTCTGGACGTATTTTTATGGCTTTTGGCTGAAACATCTACACGAAGCACAGGAAACACTTTGCATTTCAGCAGGAGTCTCAAAAAGAGCTTAAGGGGCTTATGCCAAGAATTTAACAAGAGTGAAAGTGGAATTAGGTAGTGACAGGACTAGGGGGAATGGAGCTGGACTGGATGGCATTTCAAGTTCCCTTCACACCCAAACCATTCAATGACTCCATTACACTCAGGAGATGCTGTGGTGCAGCAGGCAGGCTGGAGGGCAGGGATGGCATCCAGAGGGACCTGGGCAGGTTGCAGAGGTGGGCACAAGACAACCTCAGGAGGTTCAACAAGGCCAAGTGCAAGGTCCTGCAGCTGGGTCGAGGCAATGCCAAGCACAAATCCAGGCTGGGCAACAAATGGCTGGAGAGCAGCCCTGAGGAGAGGGACTTGGGGGTGCTGGTGGAGGAGAAGCTGAAGATGAGGCAGCAGTGTGCACTTGCAGCCCAGAAAGCCAAGCAGAGGCTGAGCTGCAGCAGGAGCAGTGTGGGCAGCAGGGCCAGGGAGGTGATTCTGCCCCTCTGCTGTGCTCTGCTGAGAGCCCACCTGGAGTAGTGCATCCAGTGCTGGAGCCCCTGGGACAAGAGGGATGTGGAGATGCTGGAGGTGTGCAGAGAAGGGCCCCGAGGATGCTCAGAGGGCTGCAGCAGCTCTGCTGTGAGCACAGCCTGAAAGAGTTGGGGCTGTGCAGGCTGGAGAAGAGGAGGCTCCCAGGTGACCTTCTTGTGGCCTTCCAGGATCTGAAGGGGGTCTACAAAAAAGCTGGGGAGGGACTTTTGAGGGTATGAGGTAGTGCCAGGACTAGGGGGAATGGAGCAAAGCTGGAGGTGGGGAGATGGAGATTGGATGTGAGGAGGAAGTTGTTGAGCATGAGAGTGGTGAGAGGCTGGAATGGGTTGCTCCTGCAGGGAGGTGTTTGGGGCCAGATCCCTGGAGGTGTTTTTAGCCAGGCTGGCAGAGGCTGTGGGCAGCCTGCTCTAGGGTAGGATGTCCCTGGGCATGGCAGGGGGGTTGGAACTGGCTGATCTTTGTTGTCCCTTCCAACCCTAATTCTATGATTAAATTAGTTAATTAAAATAACCCTTGTTGGTCCCTTAGATTGGATAAGTCACATTTGTATTTTTTTGAGCCCTGAGTCTATGATTCTATTCCATGATTCCATGTTCCAGCTTTCACCATCATTAAACCTCATGCAACTGACCCTAACCCACTGACCCAGCTTATCCAGATCTTTCTCTCCGTATCTCTCTAGAGGAGGCTGCAATTTAAGCCCAGATTCTGATGTTAATGTAGTAAAGTAAGAGAACCCACAGGGGTCTTAGAAAAGTTGGGACAATGAATTCAAAAGCTGAAAACAACTATTGGCAATTGTTTGTATGTGGAAAGCATACAAATCATAGAATCACAGAATGGTCTAGGTTGGAAGGGACCTCAAAGCTCAGCCAGTTCCAACCCCCCTGTGCCATGGGCAGGGACACCTCTCACTAGAACAGGTCACTCAAGGCCTCATCCAACCTGACCTTATATATATATATGAAAGACATAAAAAGCAGAGTGCCCCTTGTAGGTACTACCTATAAGGTAGTACCACCTGTAGGTACTACCAGAGGCAGTCAGGCAGCTGTGATTGTGCCCTTGTGGCTGCAGTTTCTCTCTTCCTCCTCCATGCTTTTGTAATCTTGGTCTCCTTTCAATATTTTTTTTCCCCCCTGGGTTATTCTTGACACTTCTGCCAACAATAGTTCCAAGTTCATTTAAAAAAAAAAAAAAAAAAAAANAAAAAAAAAAAAAAAAAAAAAAAAAAAAAAACACAACCAAAGAAAAAAAAAAACTTTTAGCACTCATTCTTTTATATATTTAGTGCATCTTCATTCTGCTCCTGAAAATGACCCAACTGTCAGAGGGACTGAACTTGGTAGAACATCGTGTTCCACGAGACCTCTAGCCCGTGATTCATCTCCTGATGTAACAGTCAGCCTTCATTCACTTGCTGTGTGATTCCCAAACACAGAAAATAGAACAGCATCAAGGGGGAACTGCTTTGTTGTCTAGAAATTGTATTCTGCATATTCAATTGCATACTTTTATTTTTAGGCTGGTTGTCCGCGCTGCTGCCTAAGTTATGTTTTGCTCGTCCTTTGTACGTTGGATAAATCCAATGCCTGGGCTGGGAGGACTGGCTGAGAGAGTTGGGTTTGTTCAGCCTGGAGAAGAGAAGGCTCCAGGGAGACTTTCTTGTGGCCTTTCAAATGCTGAAAGGGGCCAATCAGAAAGATTGGGAAAGGCTTTTATTTTAGCAGGGTTTGTTGCGACAGGACAGGGGAGTGCTGGTTTGAAAGCAAAAGAGGAGAGATTTAGATTAGAGACAAGGGGTGAAGGTTTAAAACTGGAAGAGGAGGGGTTTAGGTTAGATACAAGGAGCGATGGTTTAAGACTAAAAGAGGAGGGATTTAGGTTAGAGACAAGGAATAATGGTTTAAAAGAGGAGGGATCTGGATTAGAGACAAGGGGTGAGGGTTTGAAACTAAAAGAGGAGAGATTTAGAATAGATACAAGGAGTGAGGGTTTAAAAGTAAAAGAGGAGAGATTTAGATTAGAGGCAAGGGGTGAGGGTTTGGAACTAATAGAAGAGAGATTTAGATTAGAGGAAAGGGGTGAGGGTTTGAAACTAAAAGAGGAGAGATTTAGATTAGAGTCAAGGGGTGAGGGTTTGAAACTAATAGAAGAGAGATTTAGATTAGAGACAAGGGGTGCTGCTTTAAAACTATAAGAGGAGAGATCTAGATTAGATACAATGAGTGATGGTTTAAAACTAAGAGGAGGAATTTAGGTTAGATACAAGGGGTGAGGGTTTAAAACTAAGAGGAGGAATTTAGGTTAGATACAAGGGGTGAGGGTTTAAAACTAAGAGGAGGGATTTAGGTTAGAGACAAGGAATGATGGTTTAAAACTAAAAGAGGAGAGATTAGGTTAGATACAATGAGAGATGGTTTAAAACTAAGAGGAGGGATTTAGGTTAGAGACAAGGAATGATGGTTTAAAACTAAAAGAGGAGAGATTTAGAGTAGATACAATGAGTGATGGTTTAAAACTAGAAGAGGAGGGATTTAGATTAGAGACAAGGGGTGAGGGTTTAAAAGAGGAGAGATTTAGATGAGAGACAAGGAGTGAGGGTTTAAAAGAGAGATTTAGATTAGATACAGATTAGACCTCACATGGCCTTGTTGAACCTCATGTAGCTGGCATTGGCCCACTTCTCGAGCCTGATTGGATATTAGGAAAATGTCTTTATTGAAAGAGTGGTCAAGCATCAGTCAAGCATCAGAGCAGGCTGCTCAGGGAACCTGTGGAGATGTGTGGATATGCTGTTGTAGGACATGAGTGTTGTTCTCCCAAGTAACAAGAGGTGTTGCGTGATAGGTTGGACTTGATGATCTCAAAAGGTCTTTTCCAACTTGGTTAATTCTGTGATTCTGTGGCAGGATGGCAGGAAATGGCCTCAAGTTGCACCAGGGAGGGGATTAGATTGGATATTAGGAAAATGTCTTTATTGAAAGAGTGGTCAAGCGTCAGAATAGCCTGCTCAGGGAACCTGTGGAGATGTCTGAACATGGTGTTGTAGGACATGGGTGTCGTTCTCTTCTCCCAAGTAACAAGAGGTGTTTGGCAGTTGGTTAGACTTGATGACCTCAAAAGGTCTTTTCCAACCTGCTTAATTCTGTGATTCTGTGGCAGGATGCCAGGAAATGGCCTCAGGTTGCACCAGGAGGGGTTTAGATTGGGTATTAGGAAAATGTCTTTATTGGAAGAGTGGTCAAGCGTCAGAACAGGCTGCTCAGGGAACCTGTGGAGATGTGTGGACATGATGTTTTAGGACATGGGTTAGTGTTTATGGTGGTGTTGAGTTTACAGTTGGCCTTGATGTTGAGGGTTTGTTTTTTTTTTCCCAGCCTTAACGATTCTGTGATTTTTATAAAGCTGGTTCCAGACCTTTGCTGCTTGGCAACAAGATTAAAAAACAACAACAAAAAAAAAGACACTAAAAAGCAGGTAATTGCTTAAACAACGACCCAAGAAAACAAATAAGACCTTTAGGTTTACAACAACAGCAGGATGAAGTTTCAGGATGCCAGTCTTGTACTAATACACCATACAAATAGCACAGCTTGGGGTAGCATTGAGTAACTGAGCAATCCAGCAACTTTTACTCATTTAAGTGTGAACAGATGATGCTCAGTGTTGGTTTGTTGGGGTTTTTTGTTTGGTTTGGGTTTGTGTTGTTTTTTTGGGGGTTTTTTTTGGTTTTTTTTTTCCCATAAAACAATAAAAATCCTGACAAACCAACAGTAGCTTCAAAATTTACTGCTGATCCGGGGCAAATCTGTTCAAATGCTCCTGCCTGAGTTTCAGAAAGGGGGGGGAAAAAAATAAATAAATAAATAAAATCAGAGTTGTATCTCTTGGAGCAAATGGGTTGTTTTGTTGAGCTTAATCCGAAATAAATCTTCATGCTATTTGCTGATGTTCTGCATGGATCTCACACTTGAAAGGAAGCGAATCTGCCACGGAGCCCAACGGTAACCACATGAGAGGGGAGGGCTTGTTTGTTGTTGCACTCTGTTTTTCCACTGCGGGAACCACAATAGAAAGCATGACTAGAAAGGGACCTCGACATGGAAGAAAGGCACAGCCCAGCGTTTCTCCCAGCCTCAGATCTGCAGCTAGTGCAAGAGATAAAAAAAAAAAAGACGACAACAGAGAAAGGCAGACTGCTCAGCTTCCTCTCCTTGTAAGTAGAAACAAGAATTAAGACACCAAAAAAAAAAACAAACCAAAAAAACCAAAAAAAAAAACCAAAACTGCTGAGGCATTCTTCCAGGAAAGCTTTTTGCATCTTTTTTTTCACCCTCCAATATAAGCTGGTGAGACCCTGGCTCAGGTTGCTCAGGGATGTTGCAGATAACCCCCTCCCTGGAAGGGTTCCCCCCCAAGGGTGAGATTATGCAACTGGACTCATAGAATCATAGAATCATAGAATCATAGCATCATAGAATCATAGAATCATAGAATCATAGCATCATAGCATCATAGAATCATAGAATCATAGAATCATAGCATCATAGAATCATAGAATCATAGAATCATAGCATCATAGAATCATAGCATCATAGCATCATAGCATCATAGAATCATAGCATCATAGCATCATAGTATCATAGAATCATAGCATCATAGCATCATAGAATCATAGAATCATAGGATCATATCCAACCTAAACCTCAGCCAGGTTGGATGGGTCCTTGAGCAACCTGATCTACTGAAAAGTGTCCCTGCCCATGGCAGGGGGTTGGCACTAGTTGATCTTTAAGGCTCCTTGCAACCTAAACCATTCTATGAAGCTATTAATGTCTGAACAAACTTCTAAGTTTTGCCTCAGATTCTCATTATGGGCAAACCCCTCTACAGATGTCAACCCTGAGGATCAAATTCTTCTTATTGCCAAGTTGCTCCTGTATTTCTATACTTGATGTTTACTGTATGCAGTTCTGCAGCCCCCAGCCAACACAAGCAGGACATGGAAGTGTTGGAGCCAGTCCAGAGGAGGCCACCAAGATGCTGAGAGGTCTGCAGCAGCTCTGCTCTGAGGACAGACTGGGAGAGTTGGGGCTCTGCAGGCTGGAGGAGAGAAGGCTTCCAGGAGACTTTGTAGGATGAGAGTACACTGGGGCAGCCCTGGGTGGGACAGTTCATTTCTCTGAGTCTGCATTTTGGTTTCCAGCTGCCTTTGTGACCCTGTGCTCCGCTGAGCTTGTGGTGATGGACATTTAATGGACTGCTGGCTCCTCTGATGGGCCTGGGAGCAGCAGAGGCAGGACTTACCACAACCTCCCCGCATCAGGAGCAGTGTGGCCAGCAGGGACAGGGAGACCCCACCTGGAGTACTGCATCCAGTGCTGGAGCCCCTGGGACAAGAGGGATGTGGAGATGCTGGAGGTGTGCAGAGAAGGGCCAGGAGGGTGCTGAGAGGGCTGCAGCAGCTCTGCTGTGAGCACAGACTGAAAGAGTTGGGGCTGTGCAGGCTGGAGAAGAGGAGGCTCCCAGGTGACCTTCTTGTGGCATTCCAGTTTCTGAAGAAGGCTACAAAAAAGCTGGGGAGGGACTTTTGAAGCTCTGAGGGAGTAACAGGACTACGGGAAGTGGAGCAAAGCTGGAGGTGGGGAGATTGAGATTGGATGTGAGGAAGAAGTTGTTGAGCATGAGAGTGGTGAGAGGCTGGAATGGGTTGCCCAGGGAGGTGTTTGGGGCCACATCCCTGGAGGTGTTTGGGGCCAGGCTGGCAGAGGCTGTGGGCAGCCTGCTCTAGGGTAGGGTGTCCCTGGGCATGGCAGGGGGGTTGGAAATGGCTGATCCTTGTGGTCCCTTCCAACCCTGCCTGATTCTATGATTCTATGATTCTATTATCCTGCCTGGCACAGAGGTGAGTCTGACTGCTCTGTAGTTCCCTGGGTTTTCCTTGTTTCCTTTTTTTTTTTTTTTTTCCCAAATGGAGGCTATGCTTCCCCTTCTCCAATCCCTGGGAACGCTGCCAGGCTGCCACCACTTCTCAAACATGATGGCCAGTGGCCTAGTAACCTCAGCTTCCAGGTCCTTTATGGAAAGGAATATCATAATTCTATAAATGAGCAGCACTATAAAAGTGCCACTGGATGCAGTTCATTAAAAAAATAAAATAAAAATCGATGTGCCTTTATTATTATTTCTTTTGAATAACTGGAGAAAGAGGGAGGAAATGTTACATGAACTTAATTCTCCACACCAACAACTAGACTGGGGCAAGTCTCCCAAGCCCTTATGTAACATAGAACAGAGTGTTCCTTGAGTAAGGTTCATTACAGCCAGCAGAGTTGAGTACTCAGAGGAAAAATGCAGCAGCACAAAGCAGATTTAATATTCTTCTCTCTCAGATTCAGGTTGAGTGTGACCAGTAGGATGAAGGAGGTGATTCTCTCTCTCTATTCTGCTCTTGGGAGACCCCACCTGGAGTCAGATGTCCAATTCTGGGGCCCTCAGCATAAGAAGGACATGGAGTAAGTCCAGAGGAGGCCATAAAGATGAGCACCTCCCCTGTGGGGACAGGCTGAGTGAGTAGGAGCTGTTCAGCCTGGAACAAAGAAGGGTTTCAGAAAGCCTTTCAGTACCTAAAGGGAGCCTACAAGAAACCTGGGGAAGAGCTTTTTACAAGGGCTTGTAGTGGTAGGGTGAGGGATGATGGCTTTGATTTGGAAGAGGGGAGACTTAGACTGGATGTTAGGAAGAAATTCTTTACAGTGAGGGAGGTGAGACACTGGCATAGGTTGATCAGGGACATTGCAGATGCCCCCTCCCTGGAACTGTTACCCCCAGGATGAGATTCTGCAACTGGACTCATAGAATCATAGGATCATATCCAACCTAAACCTCTCCAGGTTGGGAGGCCATTTCCTCTCATCCTATCACTTTCTTACTTAGAATCATAGAATCAGGCAGGACTGGAAAGGACCACAAGGATCAGCCTGTTCCAACCCCCCTGCCATGCCCAGGGACACCCTACCCTAGAGCAGGCTGTCCACAGCCTCTGCCAGCCTGGCCAAAAACACCCCCAGGGATTTGGCTCCAAACACCTCCCTGCAGGGGCAACCCATTCCAGCCTCTCACAACTCTCATGCTCACAACTTCCTCCTCACCTCCAATCTGAATCTCCCCACCTCCACCTTTGCTCCATTCCCCCTAGTCCTGGCACTACCTGATAGCCTAAAAAGTCCCTCCCCAGCTTTTTCGTAGCCCCCTTCAGACACTGCAAGGCCACCAGAAGGTCACCTGGGAGCCTCCTCTTCTCCAGCCTGCACAGCCTCAACTCTTTCTGTCTCTCCTCATAGCAGAGGAAGGTCATAAGCAAAGATAACACTGATCCTCGGGGAGGGGATTGGAACTGGATGATCTTTGAGGTCTCTTCCAGCCTAAACCATTCTATGATTCTCTCCTTGGCTTTATTGTTTCCACCATCCTAGGAGTTAACCGTTCTGAGAATAACACAGCAGTTTGCATCCCCTCAGCGCCCAAATTTCATCCCCACCAAAACCATTCCCTACCACTGCCTCCACCATCAGCCAGTACCAGCCTGGAAGAAAAAAAA
>VWZI01021178.1:11605-23128 GCA_013396835.1 Psilopogon haemacephalus | reverse complement strand
AATAATAATAATAATAATAATAATAATAAATTAAGAGAGATTAATCCTGCAATGTTGGTTTTCTTTTCCAAAGCATGTTAAAATGAAGACTTCTCAGAGCAACATAGGAAAATTTCCATCCCTTTGGCTGCTTGGTAGGCCACTCTGCAAAGGCCACCATTCAAAGCTCCTGTCTGCAGGACTTCCTTAATAAAAGAGGTTTGCTCTGAGGCAAAAAATAAATATATATATTCTGAGTGATATTTTTCTTTCTGTCAATCAGAACTTCTTTAATTCACGCATTTCAGACACGCACCTGAAACTTGCCAGAACCTGCTGACCACCTGCCACTGACTTAATGGCACTTTTAGCTCTCCCCACCTCCTCAAAACCTATTCACACAATCACAGAATCAACCAGGTTGGAAAAGGCTTCTAGGATCATCGAGTCCAACCTAACACCTAACCTCTTCTAATTAACTAACCCATGGCACTAAGTGCCTCATGCAGCCTCCTCTTAAACAGCTTTTAAACAAAGGGGACTGGTGCCTCACAAAAGCATCCTGATCACAGAAGCACAACATTAACCAAGTTGGAAGAGGCCTCTAGGATCATCGAGTCCAACCTATCACCTAACCCCTTCTAATTAACTAGCCCATGGCACCAAGTGCCTCATCCAGCCTCCTCTTAAACAGCTTTTAAACAAAGGGGACTGGTGCCTGGTGCCTCACAAAAGCATCCTGATCACAGAAGCACGACATTAACCAGGTTGGAAGAGACCTCTAGGATCATTGAGTTCAACCTATCACCTAACCCCTTCTAATTAACTAGCCCATGGCACCAAGTGCCTCATCCAGCCTCCTCTTAAACAGCTTTTAAACAAAGGGGACTGGTGCCTGGTGCCTCACAAAAGCATCCTGATCACAGAAGCACAACATTAACCAAGTTGGAAGAGGCCTCTAGGATCATCGAGTCCAACCTATCACCTAACCCCTTCTAATTAACTAGCCCATGGCACCAAGTGCCTCATCCAGCCTCCTCTTAAACAGCTTTTAAACAAAGGGGACTGGTGCCTGGTGCCTCACAAAAGCATCCTGATCACAGAAGCACAACATTAACCAGGCTGGAAGAGGCCTCTAGGATCATTGAGTTCAACCTATCACCTAACCCCTCCTAATTAACTAGCCCATGGCACCAAGTGCCTTATCCAGCCTCCTCTTAAACACCTTCTAAACAAGGTGCACACAATCACAGAATATACAAAAGCATCCTGATCACAGAAGCACAACATTAACCAGGCTGGAAGAGACCTCTAGGATCATCAAGTCCAACCTATCACTTAACCCCTTCTAAGTGACTAAACCCAGGGCACTAAGTGCCTCGTCTGGCCTCCTTTTAAACACCTTTTAAACAAGGGGACTGGTGTCTCACAAGGTGCCCCACAATCACAGAATCACAACATTAACCAGGTTGGAAGAGACCTCGAGGATCATTGAGTCCAACCTATCACCTAACTCCTCTAATTAACTAACCCACGGCACCAAGTGCCTCATCCAACCTCCTCTTAAACAGCTTTTAAACAAGGGGACTGGTGCAACTATAGACAGCATGCCTGGTGCATGCAATAACCATGGCTCAGGAGAAAAGAGACAACCACAATGCCCACATACTGGCCAGCAAGGGCCAGGACCAGTGTGACCTGCTGCCAAGCCCCCTCCAGATGCAGAAGTGCTGATCGGGGCTTGAATCTGTGGCTTGCAGAGACTGTATCTAGTCCACGCTTGGATGACCTTCACCAGCAGCAGGTTGGGGACCACCTGCAGGTTGAGGGCCACATCTGGCTGGTGTAGAAGACAAAAAATGCTCTTTGCAACCATACCCAGAGCCTTCCCATGTGTAGACACCTAGTCCCAGAGGAGTACTGCTGGGTGGGATCTGTTAATGCAGGACACACATCACCAGGTCAGCTGTTTCCTACAGCTTGCTTAATCTGCTCTACATCTGCCCTGGAAGATGTCCTCACTCTCAACAAACATATTTGTGTCTATCTGAAGCACATAGAACCACAGAGTCATAGAAGCATAGAATCATAGAATCAGTCAGGGTTGGAAGGGACCACAAGGATCAGCCAGTTCCAACCCCCCTGCCATGCCCAGGGACACCCTACCCTAGAGCAGGCTGCCCACAGCCTCTGCCAGCCTGGCCAAAAACACCTCCAGGGATCTGGCCCCAAACACCTCCCCGCAGGGGCAACCCATTCCAGCCTCTCACCACTCTCATGCTCAACAACTTCCTCCTCACATCCAATCTGAATCTCCCCACCTCCAGCTTTGCTCCATTCCCCCTAGTCCTGTCACTGCGTCACAACCTAAAAAGTCCCTCCCCAGCTTTTTTGTAGCCCCCTTCAGACACTGCAAGGCCACCAGAAGGTCACCTGGGAGCCTCCTCTTCTCCAGACTACACAGTCCCAACTCTTTCTGTCTCTTCTCATAGCAGAGGAAGGTCATAAGCAAAGATAACACAGATCCTCGGGGAGGGGGTTGGAACTGGATGATCTTTGAGGTCCCAGATCCTGGACGGCCACAAGAAGGTCACCTGGGAGCCTCCTCTTCTCCAGCCTGCACAGCCCCAACTCTTTCAGTCTGTCCTCACAGCAGAGGTGCTGCAGCCCTCTGAGCATCCTCCTGGCCCCTTTCTGGACACACTCCAGCATGTCCACATCCCTCTTGTCGCAGGGGTTCCACAATAAGGTCACCTCGGAGCATCCTGACAGGTTTTTCCTTTGGCTTTGTTCGGTTGGTTGGGGCTTTTATTAAATTTATATTTTATTTAATATTTGGCTCAGGTTCTCTTTCAAAGATGCACTGTTGGAAACGCCGCCCCAGTTGCGTTTAAAGCCTGTGACTAATCTGTAATTGACCTCAGACGCAAACAAGGCTTAGCCTACAGTAACAACAGGGATTGGAGAGGAAATACAGTGAGATGAAAAACCTGTTTCCATCGAGCATCTCCCCCACCCCCTCCCCACCCCCAAAAAGAAAAAAAAAAGTCCTTTCCTCTCAGCGGATGCGGGCGTTGTGTTTTTAAAGGACACATATGGCCCTATCGAGCAAACAGGCTAAATATAGTGCTAAAGGGCAAGAGGCACAGGAATGCGTGACCATGACGTAGCTCTGATAGTTTGCTTTGTCGTATTCCTTTCTTCCTCCTGGAAGGAGATTCTAAGAAGCAGAACAAGGTTTCCTGTAATTCCTCTGCTAGGCGACACGGGACCCATCCTGGGTTGCACGGAGCTTTGGTCATCGGCAGCTGCAACCTTCAGGCACGGGCAGCAGCCGCCCAGGCAAACGTAGCCTGGGCAGCAGCCACCCAGGCAAAGGTGGCCTTGGGAGCAGCACCCACTTAGAGCAGCTGCTTTGTAAACTATTTCTTAAAAAAAATAAATAAATAAAATAAAAACCTTCAAAACCTTTCTTGATCGCTTGGTGCAAAAAAAAAAATAAATACGCTCGAACGTGTTCCAGCCTCTGCTGCTACAGCATGAGAGTGGTGAGAGCCTGGGATGGGTTGCCCAGGAGGGTGGTTGGGGTCACATCCCTGGAGGTGTTTGCAGCCAGGCTGGCAGAGGCTCTGTCCAGCCTAATTTAGGGTAGGGTATGGCAGGGGGGGTGGAACTGGCTGATCCTTGTGGTCCCTTCCAACCCTGACTGATTCTGCACTTGCAGCCCAAAAAGGCAACCAGAGCCTGGGCTGCATCAGGAGAAGTGTGGCCAGCAGAGCCAGGGAAGCGATTCTCCCCCTCTGCTCCATCCTGGTGAGACCCCTCCTGGAGCACAACTCCACCTGGCTATAATCTCCCTTCAGGTAGCTGTAGTTAGCAATGAGGTCTGCCTTGAGCCTCCTGTTCTCCAGGCAGCAGTTAGCAATGCCTAAATCACACAAGGCCTTCTTTTCAGGGAGGAAGAAGAATTAAGAGAAGCTCATGAAGGAAGGATGATAATCTTCAGAACACATGGGGCTGGCAGTCCTGAAGTATTTGGGAAGAATCATAGAATCAGTCAGGGTTGGAAGGGACCACAAGGATCAGCCAGTTCCAACCCCCCTGCCGTGCCCAGGGACACCCTACCCTAGAGCAGGCTGCCCACAGCCTCAGCCAGCCTGGCCAAAAACCCCTCCAGGGATCTGGCCCCAAACACCTCCCTGCATGGGCAACCCATTCCAGCCTCTCACCACTCTCATGCTCAACAACTTCCTCCTCACATCCAATCTCAACCTCCCCCCCTCCAGCTTTGCTCCATTCCCCCTAGTCCTGCCACTCCCTTATACCCTAAAAAGTCCCTCCCCAGCTTTTTTGTAGCCCCCTTCAGATCCTGGAAGGCCACAAGAAGGTCACCTGGGAACCTCCTCTTCTCCAGCCTGCACAGCCCCAACTCTTTCAGTCTGTCCTCACAGCAGAGGTGCTGCAGCCCTCTGAGCATCCTCCTGGCCCTTCTCTGCACACCTCCAGCATGTCCACATCCCTCTTGTCCCAGGGGCTCCAGCACTGGATGCACTACTCCAGGTGGGCTCTCAGCAGAGCACAGCAGAGGGGCAGAATCCCCTCCCTGGCCCTGCTGCCCACACTGCTCCTGCTGCAGCCCAGCCTCTGCTTGGCTTTCTGGGCTGCAAGTGCACACTGCTGGCTCATCTTGAGCTTCTCCTCCACCAGCACCCCCAAGTCCCTCTCCTCAGGGCTGCTCTCCAGCCACTGGCTGCCCAGCCTGGATTGGTGCTTGAGATTGCCTCGACCCAGCTGCAGGATCTGCCTCATTTTGCGTGCCTGAAGAAGTCTGAGGTAAACAACAGTTGTGTGAACATCTGAGTAAATGGAAGATGACTTTCAATAAAGCGGCCGAACGACTTTTTAACAGCGCTCCGCCGAGCGTGACCTCATCCCTCCTTACAGATCAAAGAGCTCATGTGGGGAAGAAATGTTGCAAAGTCCCATGCACACCACGGAAAGCTCTTCCATGTGAATTCTCCTGTGTCTAAGGAGGGGAGAGCTTCTAATGGGGTTCCTTTCTTCGGAAGGGGAATCGCCTCCTACTTTCATAAACCTCCTGAATTTCTCCATGCAGAGGGAGGAGGGCGCAGAGGGGGAAAGAGTAGGTGTGATGGTTGGAACTAATTGGAGGCTTGGAATGAGAAATTAGGCTATAGGCTGAGGAAGGCAAACACTGATGGTGCTGCTTCACTCATAGCTTTAAAGAGAAAGAAAAAAAAAAATGTTTTAAGAGTGGTAACCCAAATATAGATAAGTCAGAATGCTTCAGACTGCTTTGGTCTGTGGCTGCTCCTGCATGGATCTTTCACCCTTCCTAGCTGGATCTGAATAATTTCATTAACTTCTTTCCTGCTGCTAATCCCCCCTGGCCCATCTACCTTCACCTGTCTGCTGCATATAACAGGTGGTGAGATAAGACTGGGGAAGGGGAAAGGTGGTAGGGGTGGTTGGTGACCCCTCTTAGGGATTTTGATCTCTGGGAGGGCTGTGGTGCTTCTGTATTACCTTTTTCACTGTATATATCTGTAAATATCTGTTATATATTGTAAATATTTGATTGGATATTGTGCAAAGCTGTACATATAAAGCTTCATTCCTTAACTTCCAGCTGACTGAGTCATAGCCTGGGTTATTTCAAAGTGTGGGGGGGGCAGATAACTGCTGAACCACCACACTAGGAAAAGAATATATTAGGTAAGCTTCGTTTCCATAGGTAAACAAACCAGAAACTAAGAACTCTAATAGAGATTAGACTCCTCCAGACTTAAGTGCTACTGGAGTGGGCCTGCACCTTGAAACTTAGAATCATAGAATCAGGCAGGGTTGGAAGGGATCACAAGGATTATCCAGTTCTGACCCCTCTGCCATGCCCAGGGACACCCTACCCTAGAGCAGGCTGCCCACAGCCTCTGCCAGCCTGGCCAAAAACACCTCCAGGGATCTGGCCCCAAACACCTCCCTTGGCAACCCATTCCAGCCTCTCACCACTCTCATGGTGAAGAACTTAGGTCCGGACAGAATCTGAAGCACAGAAGATTCTTCCTCAGGTTTTCAACATGGAAAAACTGTGATACAGTTAATGAAAGTGATGCTAATAGGTGAACTAATTCCAAACAGATGTGGCAATTCCTTGATCAGTTAGAAGAACTAAAAATGCACTTGGAAAAAGGTCTATAAACAAAAAGGTAACAAAAATCGCTTTAGAAAAAGTAGAGCTGTCAAGAAGCTTCTATTGAATCTCCATAAAGCAAAGCCCACTACTCAACTCTGCCCTTGTGAGACACCCCACCTGGAGTACTGCATCCAGTTCTGGAGCCCCTGGGACAAGAGGGATGTGGAGATGCTGGAGGTGTGCAGAGAAGGGCCACGAGGATGCTCAGAGGGCTGCAGCACAGACTGAAAGAGTTGGGGCTGTGCAGGCTGGAGAAGAGAAGGCTCCCAGGTGACCTTCTGGTGGCCTTCCAGGATCTGAAACGGGGCCATAAAAAAGCTGGGGAGGGACTTTTTAGGCCATCAGGGAGTGAGAGCACTAGGGGGAATGGAGCAAAGCTGGAGGTGGAGAGACTGAGATTGGATGTGAGGAGGAAGTTGTTGAGCATGAGAATGGTGAGAGGCTGGAATGGGTTGCCCAGGGAGGTGTTTGGGGCCAGATCCCTGGAGGTGTTTTTGGCCAGGCTGGCAGAGGCTGTGAGCAGCCTGCTCTAGGGTAGGGTGTCCCTGGGCATGGCAGGGGGGTTGGAACTGGCTGATCCTTGTGGTCCCTTCCAACCCTGACTGATTCTATAATTCTAAGTAAGAAAGTTATAGGATGAGAGGAAATGGCCTCCCAACCTGGAGAGGTTTAGCTTGGATATGATTCTATGATTCTAAATGCCCAGCCATGGCACATTGGGTAGACCTCACTCCTTACATCCACCACAATCTAACCATTGACCAAATACATTGTGTTTTTTTTTTAACTACCTGCATTCCCTCAGACCAGCTCCCAGTGGTGACCCAGACAAAGGCATTTGTAACATGTTAAGCATCCTATACATCCTTCTAAGCAAAGGCTGCCCCTTTAGTCCATTCAGAAGCCATCATGCTGCTTGCTTGTGTCGATGAATTAATACCAGAAGTCTTGTTTCCTTCTAACAAAAGAAACTCTTTCTTTGACTTGCTCTTTCAGCCAAAGGTCTCGCAGCACTTTGCAGCTGTGGCATATCATAATCTTTCACTTCCTAAGAATGTGTTGCTCTTAGGTCAGTACACTGGGACCAAACAGACTTTATTCCAAAAGGGTTCCGTCACAGGCTTCCTATGTGATCACAGAATAAAAGAATTATAGGATTGTTTTGGTTGGAAAAGACCTCTAAGGTCATCAAGTCCAGCCATCAACCTAAGGCCACCATGGCCTTTAAGCCATGCCCTCAAGTGCCACATTGGCTGCTTTCTTGAATACCTCCTGGAGTGGTGACTCCATCACCTCCCCGGGCAGCCTATTCCGTTCCCTGACCACTCTTCCAGGAATTATTTTTTTCCTAATAAATAATCCTGGCACAATTTCAGTCCATTTCCTCTCATTTCAGCCAGTTCCAACACCCCTGCCATGCCCAGGGACACCCTACCCTAGAGCAGGCTGCCCACAGCCTCTGCCAGCCTGGCCAAAAACACCTCCAGGGATCTGGCCCCAAACACCTCCCTGCAGGGGCAACCCATTCCAGCCTCTCACCACTCTCATGCTCAACAACTTCCTCCTCACATCCAATCTCAATCTCCCCACCTCCACCTTGCTCCATTCCCCCTAGTCCTGGCACTACCTCACAACCTAAAAAGTCCCTCCCCAGCTTTTTTGTAGCCCCCTTCAGATCCTGGAAGGCCACAAGAAGGTCACCTGGGAGCCTCCTCTTCTCCAGCCTGCACAGCCCCAACTCTTNAAAAAAAAAAAAAAAAAAAAAAAAAAAAAAAAAAAAAAAAAAACTTCTAAGCAAAGCATTTCTTGATGCCTGCACAAGAAAAAGGCTTTGTGAAAGCTGAAGCGTTCTGTGCCCCCGCGAGTTTCACAACTATCCCATGAAATGCCACAATTTAGCAACAGCAAACTGTCTGCTCCCCTCCCAAATGACAAACTAATGTTGTCCCTTAAAGCCATCTGAATACACCACGTCTTGGGCTGAAGAGGCCTCCCCCCCTTTCCCACTCAACACTGCAGGGCCTGCAAAAGGTATTTCCATGTCATCTGGACACAGGGACAAACACCTGCGTGTGGTTTCTCACATCCCACTCCATAAGCTCAGGCCTGGGGTGGAAATGCATTCATAGAATCATAGAATGGTTTAGGTTTGAAGAGACCTTAAAGCTCATCCAGTTCCAACCTCCCTGTGCCATAGGCAGGGACACCTCCCACTCGATCAGGTCACTCAAGACCTCATCCAGCCTGGCCTTCAACCCCTCCAGGGACGGAGCAGCCACAACCTCCCTGGGCAACCTGTTCCAGTGCTTCACCACCTTCACTGTGAAGAATTTCTTCCTAACATCCCATTGGGATGTGTCCCAGCCTATGGCACAGGGGGGGTTGGAACAGGATGATCTTTGAGGTCTCTTCCAATCAAAACCCTTCTATGATTCTATGATTCTATGACATGGGCAGAGGAATCAGTGCAGCCTCTGCAAGCCTGCAGATGGCACCAAGCTGTGTGGCACAGTCAACTTGCCAGAGGGCAGGGATCCATCCAGAGGGACCTGGATAGGCTGGAGAGGTGTGCCCAGGCCAACCTCATGACATTCAACAAGGCCAAGCGTGGAAAAAGAATAGAGGGAGAAGCCAGTATGGTGAGGGTCCACATTTTTCATTCCTCCCCAGCTTCCTGTGAGTGACAGGCATGATTTTGGACCAAAGGGGCTTGAAGCTCTTTAACTCATCCATTTAACACTTGGTTTCCCAGGGAAAGAAAAAAGTGGCAAAAAAAGAAGCACTTATTTTGGGGGGGGGGTAGAAACTAAGAGAGAGATGAACTCTTAGAAAGAAAAGTTTGTCTTGACATATGAAGCATCCTCAGGCAGCTGAAGCAATCAGTTCCTACACAGACAGTCTGCTTCTGGAAACATGATTTGCAGGACCCGTCCTGGCTTTGCTGAGCTGTCTGAAGTGGTTTCACCTCAGGCCAAGAATTACAGATTGGGATGTGGAAAAAAAAAAAAAAAAAAAAAAAGAGTTTCTGAAAGAGGTTTACTTCCTGGCTTACTTCATCAAATATTTTGAATAAAATATAAACAAGGGCTGTGATGCTTCAACTTCCAAAGCGCAGCCAAGCCAGGAACTGTATTTCCTATTCAGCAGCCGCAGCCCAACAAACAAAAAGGTTTTCCTCTCCCTTCAAATGAAATGATTCTTCAGCCCTGCCCAAAGGGCAAGGCACTCGTACTAGTCACACTCCTCTTGGATTCAACATCACCAGGTAATGGTGCTCACCCCACTTTCACAGAATCACTGAATGGCAGAGGCTGGGAGGGACCTCCAAAGCTCAGCCAGTCCAACCCACCCTGCCAGAGCAGGAGCTCCTGGACCAGATCACACAGGAACACATCTAGGCAGGTTTTGAATATCTGCAGAGAGGGAGACTCCACAACCTCCCTGGGCAGCATGTTCCAGTGTATTTGAGAATTCACAGGGGCTGAAGGGACCTCCAAAGCTCATCCAGTCCAAGCCCCCTGCCAGAGCAGGAGCTCCTAGACCAGATCACACAGGAACACATCCAGGCAGGTTTTGAATAGCTCCAGAGAGGGAGACTCCACAATCCCCCAGGGCAGCCTGTTCCAGTGCTCTGTCACCCTCACAGGGAAAAAATTGCTCCTCATGTTTACATGAAACTTCCTATGCCTCAGCTTCCACCCATTGCCCCTTGTCCTGTCCCTGGGCATCACCCAGCAGAGCCTGGCTCCAGCCTCCTGCCACTCACCCTGCACATATTGAGAACCATTGCTGAGGTCACCTCTCAGGCTCCTCTTCTCCAAGCAGCTCAGCCCCAGGTCCCTCAGGCTCTCCTCCTAACAGAGCTGTTCCATTCCCTTCATCATGTTTGTGGCTCTGTGCTGGACACTCTCAAGCAGTTCCATGTCCCTCTTGAACTGGGGGGTCCAGAACTGGACACAGTACTCCAGATGTGGCCTCAGCAGGGCAGAGTAGAGGGACAGGAGAACCTCTCTTGACCTACTAACCGCAGCCCTTCTAACCCACCCCAGAATGGCATTGGATGAGAAGCTCAACATGAACCGACAGTGTGCACAGGCAGCCCAGACAGCAACTGTGTGCTGGGCTGCAGCAAGAGCAGCTGTGGGCAGCAGGGCAAGGGAGGGGATTCTGCCCCTTTGCTCTGCTCTCCTCATACCCCACCTGGAATACTGTATGCAGTTCTGCAGCCCCCAACATAGGAGGGACATGGAGCTGCTGGAGAGAGTCCAGAGGATGGCCACGAAGATGCTGAGAGGGCTGCAGCAGCTCTGTTCTGAGGACAGGCTGAGAGAGTTGGGGCTCTTCAGCCTGGAGAAGAGAAGGCTGCCAGGAGACCTTAGAGTAGCCTTCTAATATCTGAAGTGGGCTACAGGAAGGCTGGGGAAGGACTATTGACAAGGTTTTATGACAGGACGAGGAAAAATGGGTTTGAACGGGCAGAGTGGAGATTTAAAGGGGATGTTAAGAGGAAGTTCTTCACAGTGAGAGTGGCGAGATACTGGAACGGGTTGCCCAGGGAGGTTGTGGCTGCTCCCTCCCTGGAGGTGTTCAAGCCCAGGCTGGATGAGTCCTTGAGCGTCCTGTTCTAGTGGGAGGTGTCCCTGCCTATGGCACAGGAGGGTTGGAACTGGCTGAGCTTCGAGGTCTCTTCTAACCTAAACCATTCTACGATTCTACGAAATTCCCGAGAAGGGTCTGGACTGGTCCAGGCTGAAACCAGAGGAGGAGAAATGTGCACATCCCTCTTGCTTTGCAGCTTTCCGCCAGCAGGTGGCGCTCACGGTAACGGCGTGAGCCAAGTGACGGCGAGGAGAAAGGGGAAGGAGAGCGCAGATGAATGGATGGGGAGGCGAGGAGGGGGGACACGGGGGAGGAAATTATGAATGCTTAGCTCACACAGAGTGCGTGAGAACGAAGGCAGAGACGCCGGCGAGCGCTGAGTAAACGTGCAGAACTAAGGCAGGCAAAGATACGTGATGCGGGGCAGCCAAGCCGCCAGCCAAGCTGGACGAAGGAGGATGGCAAAGGACAAAGCAGAGATGTGGCACACAACGGCACAGGAAGGAAGGCTCTGAATGCCACCCTGACTGTCAGAAGCAAGGGGGGTGGGGGAAAGGGAGAGAAAAAAAGAAAGAGAGAGAGAGAGAGAGAGAGAGAAACGAGAAATGAGCAGATACAGCAAGGATGAAGAAAAATAAAGGAGCGTGCTGAAAAGCTCAGGCAATATGCACTGGGATGGGACACTACAAGATCTTGTTTCAAAAAAAAGAAAACAAACCAAAAAAACCCCA
>VWZI01021177.1:468724-493394 GCA_013396835.1 Psilopogon haemacephalus | reverse complement strand
TTTAGAAAAAAAAAAAAAAAAAAAAAAAAAAAAAAAAAAAAGAGGAGCAAACAGAAAGAAAAGGACAAAAAAGAGAAGAAAAGTAAATAATAGAAGTCAAAAAGGAAAAAAAATTGGGGAAAGAAGAAAAGGGAATAAAAAAGAAAATTAAGAAAAGAAAATTAAAATTAAAAGTGTGGTTAAAAAATTATTAAAGATAGAAAAAATGGAAAAAAGGAAAAAGGAGTATAAAAGGGGAAAAAAAGAAAAAATCAAGGGAAATGAAAAGGAATAAAGAGAGAGAAAAAAAGAAAGAATGATAAAAAGGAATGAGAAATAAAAATGGGGAAATGAGGAGAAATGTAAATCAGTGGGGAAATGTAAAAAATGGAGAAAATGTGAAAAAAAAAAAAAAAGATGAAAAAATAAGAAAAGCAGGGAAGAAAAAATAGAGAAATAAAAAACAACAAAGACAATAAAAGGGAGGAGGGGGTGGGGGGAGGGGTGAAGGTGGAATGGAAATGTACAAAGGCCAGGGAGACACTAGTTTGTTGCTAAAAACCTTCTGTAAATAGCTCTAAAAATCCCCATGGAAGGGAGCAGAACACCAATCAAACAGGAGACAACTCCACTCTTGCAGTGGCCAAACAGGAACCACGCAGAGCCTGGAGCCACTGGGCAACAAGACCATCAGCAAAACCCTCCTGCTTTATCACCTCTTGGATGGATTAAGGCTGGAGGCACTTCAGGCCTGTCACTCTAGAAATGCATTAAATGAGTCGGGGATTTTGATCACATTGTGATTCTCATTAGTAAATCTGAATACAAATAGGTTTTAGCCTAAATAAATATTGTTTTGTCCACGTTGGTTTACCTAACGTGTTACATTAGGAGAAGTTAATTTTATATGACTAAATATAATCAGAAACACAACATGAGGCCTGTCAAGTTGACATGGTATGATAGGTACCTTAACACTTCTCAGCAGGTAACGTTGTTTGCACACTGCTTAAACTTGTTCATCAATGACTTCTTGCATGATAACCAGAATATTAACAATACATTGAAGGTGGCACCAGCCTTCTGACACATACAAATGTCTTTCACTGGAGATACTATACTGTGTCCAGTTCTTCTGCATCAAGCATAAGAAGAACATCAAACTGTGGGAGCAGGTCCTGAAGTGATGAAAATATCAGAAGGCTGGAGCACCTTCCCTGTGAGGACAGGCTGAGACAGAGAAGAAAAGGCTCTGAGGAGACCTTAGAGCATCCTTCCAGTATCTGAAAGAGGGCTACAAGAAAGCTGGGTAGGGACTTCTTATAAGGGCTTTTTGTGATATGATGAGGGGCAACAGCATTGGGTTGAAAGAGGGGAGAATTAATGTGAATATTATGAAGAAATTCTTCAGAGTGAGGGTGGTAAGACACTGGAAAAAGGTTGGCCAGGGAGGTTGTGGATGCTTCCCTCCTTGGTAGGCACCTTGGTAGGGTGTCCCTGCCCATGGCACGAGGGTTGGAGCTAGATGATCCTTGTGGTCCCTTCCAACCTTGACTGATTCTATGATTCTGTGTTCAAGGCCAGGTTGGATGAGGCTTTGAGCAATCTCACCTAGTGTAAGGTGTCCCTGCCTATGGCAGTGGTATTGGAACTAGATGATCTTTAAGGTCCCTACCAACCCTAATCATTCTATGATTCTGTGATATTCACTTTCAAAGGAAGATCAGTAGATTGTTTGGGGATTTTCTTCCTGCTCTTTATCCTCTCTCTGTTTCTTGCCATGTGTTTAGTTAAACCACATCTACTTGAATCAATAGCACAGGCTTCCCAGAGAGTTGGGAGATGTGCCATCCTTGGAACCATTCCAGTCAGTTATTTGGAGTTTTGAGTAACCTGCTCTAGTTACAGATGTCCCTGCTGACTGCAGGAAGGCTGGACCTTCAAATATCCTTTCCAGCCCAAACCATTCCATGATTCCATGGTTCCATGATTTTGATATGCTCTTCATATATCATAGGGATTTCAGGCTATTTCTGTAGATTTCTGGGTGACCCACAACCTTCTGAACTATTCAATCTACTTTCTTATGGAGGTTATTTCCATCCTAATCAATACCTACTGTGTAAAACAGAGGTGGTTAGGTTTTGATTACTTTCTTCAGCCAAAATTTAAGAACCTGCTGTTTTAGGGCATTTGTACCTTGCAGTATGTGGAAAGTCTTTCCTTATGGGTGAGGACTCCATCCAGGGCCAGCCTTGAGTTGTTTTACTTCAACCTGTGCTCCAGGTTTCCTCTCACACCACCACTCTCACTGACATGCCCTTCAAATAGAGGCAAGATCACTACCTACACAAAAGCCTAAAAATGTTTTCACTCTGCTGTGTTGGAGCTTCCTTGTAAGATATTGAGGTACTGGAATGTGTCCAGAGAAGAGAAACAAAGATGGTGAGGGGCCTGGAGTCCCATGAGGAGAGGCTGAGGGAGCTGGGGTTGTCTAGCCTGGAGAAGAGGAGGCTCAGGGGTGACCTCATTGATGTCTAAAACTACCTAAAGGGAGGTTGTAGCCAGGTGGTCTTTTCTCCCAGACAAGCAGCAACAGAACGAGGGGACACAGTCTCAAGTTGTGCTGGGGGAGGTATAGGCTGGATATTAGGAAAAAGTTCTTCACAGAGAGAGTGATTTGTCTTTGGAATGGACTGCCCAGGGAGGTGGTAGAGTTACCATCCCTGGAGGTGTTGAAGAAATGACTGAATGGAGCACTCATGCCATGAACTAGTTAATTGGATAGGGCTGGTTGATAGGTTGGAGTGGATGATTGTGGAGGTTTCTTCCAGCCTGGCCTACTCCTATTCTATTCTATTCTATTCTATTCTATTCTATTCTATTCTATTCTATTCTATTCTATTCTATTCTATTCTATTCTATTCTATTCTATTCTATTCTATTCTATTCTATTCTATTCTATTCTATTCTATTCTATCTTCTATATTGTCTTCTTTTCTCTTCTCTTCTATTCTAAAGCTAAGTGCCAGGTCCTGCACTTGAATCACAAGAGTCCCATGAAATGCTACAGGCTTGGGACAAAGTGTCTGGAAAGTTGCCTTGAGAAAAGGACCTGGGGATGCTGGCTGACAGCATCTGAACATGAGCCACCAATGTGCTCAGGTGACCAAGAAGGCCAACAGCATCCAGGCTTGGGTCAAGACTGGTATGGTCAGCAGGAATAGGGAATGACAGTGCCTATAGGCACTTGTGAGGCAACACCTCAAATTCTGGGTTCAGTTTTAGGGCCCTCACTCCAAGAGGGACATTGACGTGCTCAAGCATGGAGAGAGATCAGCAAAGCTCAAGGGTCTGGCAAAAAGATCTGGTGAGGAGCAGCTGAGGGAACTGGGGTCATTTAGTCTGGAGAAGAGGAGGCTGAGGGGAGACCTCATTGCTCTCTAAAATTCCCTGAGAGAAGGTTGGAGCCAGGTGCACATTGGTCTCTTGTCCCTACATCAGGTAATAGAGTGAGAGGAAATGACAATATGCCAGAGGAGCTTTAGGTTGGACATTAGAATCAATTTCTTTGCTTCAAGAATTGTCAGGCATTGGAACAAGCTGTCCAGGGAGGTGATCGAATCATCATCTCCAGAGCTGTTCAAGAAACACGTGGACACGACACTTCAGGACATTCTTTAATGGCCTTGTTGGTCTTGTTGATAGTTGTACTTGATTTCAGAGGTCTTTTCCAATGGAAACCATTCCATGATTCCATGATTCTGATTTTCAAAGCTGGAGCAATGGTCTAGGATGAGGAGCTGAATCTGGATCTGATTGGAATAGGCCTGTGGGAAAATTGAGATGTCAGAGTCCACAGAGCTGCTTGCCTGTGCTCTACTAAGCCTTGTGTTTTCCCCATTAAAATATAGCACCTATCTATTTTAAACTAAAGCTATGCCATGTATTTTAATTGAGGCTCTGGTCTCTAGCTCCCAATACTTATAATCAGATTCTAGTTTTCCCAGCTAAAGCTGTTTATTGATGTCCTACTTTTTTTTCCGCCATCGTAGCATGTCAATAAATTGGAGAATAGTTCTGTATGTTAGATTTCCCCAAGCTTTCTGAGGAAATCCTTTGACAATTTGCTATATAAAGCCAGTTAATTGCTTTATATAGCAAAGCAATAGCAAGTATTTAGACATATCATATGACAGACATTTGGAAAATATGGGAAAGACATATTTGTCAATAAAACAAAGGCTGGAAAAGCAAATTATTTTATTATGGGAAAGTTTTGGGTTTAAGCGGAGTTATCTTGATTGTCCTAATAACTGACATGCCTTAACCAGCTGTCTGAACAACAGAGAGAAACAGCTTCTCCTTCGTTGACTGAACCTTCTCAGGACCTTCCTGTAACCAGCCTGAAAGGAAATCTCAAGATGCTGTAGAATTTAATACAAAAAAAAAAGACCCCGAAAAAAAAAAAAAAAAAAAGAAAGGAGAGTTCAAATTATATTTTATTTGGAGTTGGATAGGGACATAATAGAAAAAGATCATCAAAAAACAATGAAAAGAAATAATTGTTAATTTCTCCACTACCTTGCAATGGAAGCCCCTGAGAATAAATAGAATAAGAATACTATTAAAATTTCCTCTTTTATTATATCTTCTCTGCCAGAGTAATTGTTGCTGTGTCCAATATATGCAGAGGACAATTTACTAGCTGTTTTCTATTAGTTTTTAGCATTAACATATAGAGAAATAAAATAGAGAGTGAGCTTTCCTTTGGTTAATTAAATGACTGACAAGTCACAGATGTTGCTGCACCGACTCTTCCATATGATTTAAAACAGAAAAAAAAAAAAAAAGAAAAAAATCAAAATCAGCCCTGGCAAACAAAAGAACAGTGGAGCAGCAGTTCTAAATGGTCTCTTTATTAAGTGAATATTGATGCTACATTATGATTTTTTTTTCTAATTTTATTTTTATGAATGTGAAGAAGGTAGAATACTTTTTCCTTCTCCAAGTTTTATATTAAGATTTGAAAAGCAAACCCATTGCCTACATAATTCCCACAAAGGAGTTCAGAAGATGGTATACTGGAGGAATGACCTAATTTATATGAGGTTCTGCTTCCTCAACATCTATCAATAAATTGCACTTTTATTAGCAAGATACATATCTTTAATTTTTTTTTCCCCTCAAGAATAATTTTAATAGAATTGTGGTAGCTAAAAGACAGCCTTGAAAAGAAATATTCCTTTGTTTTACTAAAAATCTTGAACAGATTTTATGGAAATATTCATTGCATAAGTGTATTAAGCTGCAGCTCACTCCCTTCCTACCTTCTCCCTACTTTATTTTCATTAATAGTAGGACACCTCTTGGAGTTGAACAGAGCTTCTTTCTTCTTTGGTATCCCTAGAGCTGGACTCAAGATAGCCCATCCATAAATAAGGCCGAGAGACCTGGTGGCTGTTTAGTCTGGAG
This sequence comes from Psilopogon haemacephalus, assembly GCA_013396835.1. Lineage (NCBI taxonomy): Eukaryota > Metazoa > Chordata > Aves > Piciformes > Megalaimidae > Psilopogon > Psilopogon haemacephalus. Next base: position 487,940 of record VWZI01021177.1, on the reverse strand, counting down.
AAAAGAGGACTGGGAGGGAGGTCTTACCAATATTTATAAATATCTGAACTGTGGGTGTCAAGAAGAAGGACCTAGTCTCTTCAGTGGTGTCCTGTGATAAGACAAGGGCCAATAAACACAAACAGGAACACAGAAAGTTCCATCTCAACATGAAGAGAAACTTTTTTGCTGTAAGGGTGACAGAGTGATGGAGGAAGCTGTCAGATAGGTTGTGGAGTCTCCTTCTGCAGAGAGATTCCTGGACATTGTGATCCTGATCAATCTGCTCTGGGTGACCCTGCTTTATCAGGGAGTTTGGACTAGCAGGTGTCCAGAGGTCCCTTACAATTCCCACCGTGCTGGGATACTGTGATATGCTGTTCATAAAGTACAATAACCCATCAAGTAGCAATGCCAATGGGATGATGGAATCCCTAAAGGGATGATGCCACCAATGCTACAAGTAGTAAAAACATAGGAGCTGCAGAGACAGGTCACAAACACTGTGAGGAAGTTTGGGATAGGAATTGAAGGAGAATAATTCAGCAAATGAAACCAGTAAAGAATTTAAAAAGACAGGACATAATTGCTGATGATGGATTTAAGCCAGAACATTGAGACTGGAAACAATATGCTTGTGTAAAGTGCCATATTTAATTAACAGGGGTAGCTAGGTATAATATTTACATATTTGTAAAACACTTCATGAGCACAGAGTCTCTTTTCCAACAAGTGAGAGCTCTGATGCAGGATTGAATTACAAGAAAAAACTAATATACAAGAAAATCTCCCCACATACCAAGTGAAGCATTTTGCAGTGATTGGACATCAGCTGAGATTCCGAATTTTGTTACTGAGCAGGACTTGCTCTGATAACTTTAAGAGACCTAGACAGAGCATATCTTCAATCTTCAATTTTTAGATATCTTCTTAATAAAAGATTAAATAGATGTGATATTCGTGTTATTTAAACATTCTTCCCCAGTCTTTAATTGCATCACAAAAGTCAGCATATCTTCTCCTCTAGTCCATGGTGTTGCCCATCAAAATCCTGCAGGGATGAGCCCTAAAGTGACAGTAAATTCACTCTGGCTGTAGATAATTCAGATTATTCCTTCCTAACCACACCTGGCAAACTACCAATCACCACATAATCCCAGGATCTCAGCATGGTTGGCATTGAAAGGAACCTCTGGAGATCATCTACTCCAGCCCCTCTGCTAAAGCAGGGGAACCCACAACAGGTTTCCTAGAATTGCAATGTTCATATGAGTTTGGAATCTGTCCAGAGAAGGAAACCCTACAGCCCCTCTGGGCCACTTTTCCCAGTGTTTCCTCACATTAAAGTGGAACTTCTTGTGTTCCAGTTTCTGCCTGTTTCCTCTCATCCTATGACAGGATCACAGATGTCAGGGGTTGGAAGGGACCAAAGATATAATTGAGTCCAACCCCCTTACCAGAGCAGGACCATGCAATCTAGCTCAGGTCACAGATGAGGTCTCAAGAGGGCAGCGTAGAGGGAGAGGAGAGCCTCCCTTCATCTGCTGGACACACTCTTAATACACCCCAGGATCCCATTGGCCTTCTTGGCCACAAGGGCACATTGCTGTCCTATGCATAACTTGTTATCCACCAGCCCTCGAAAGTGCCTCTCCACAGGGCTCCTCTCCAGCAGATCACCTCTCAAACTGTACTGGTGCAGTTTATTTTTCCTCCTCAGGTGCAGGACTCTGCACTTGTCCTTGTTGAACCTCATTTTGTTCCTTTGTGCCCAGCTCTCCAGGCTGCACAGCCTTCAGCTGTATCAGCCAAGCCTCCCAGTTTGGTGTCATCAGCAACTTGCTGGGCAGACTCTGTGCCCTCATCAATGTCATTGATGAAGATGTTGAACAGGACTGGACCCAGCACTGATCCCTGGGGGACTCCACTGGTTACAGCTCTCCAGCTGGACCTGGCATCATTGATCACCACTCTTTGAACTCTATCTTGTAACCAGTTCCTAATCCACCTCACTGTCTGATCTTCCATTCCACACTTCCTGAGCTTGCTTACTAGAATATCTTAGGAGATGGTGTCAAAGGCCTTGCTAAAGTCAAGGTAGACTACATCTACTGGTCTCCCTGAATCTACCCATTCAGTTATATCCTCATAGAATGCTACCAGGTTTGCCAAGCATGATTTCCCATTGGTAAATCCATGGTGACTACTCCTGATAACCTTCTTCTCTCCCAAGTGCCTTGAAATGCTATCACTGGGCACCACTGAAACCATCTAACTGTCATGTTAACTCCACGCCACCATGCAGCACCAGCTGTTCCAGAGGTCAGAGTGGCAATGGGAATACAAACACTGGGAAAATGGGATCCTTATAGTATGGGACTGAGAGGATGTTCTAGAATGATCCAAGGTTTTGAAGAGAAATGCAGAAATATTGAGTTAATTCAATAGGATAAGGCAGCTGAACTTGCTGGAGCTGAGACTACTGCATAATAAGGTTATGTAAAGGTATCATCATTGTGCCGTGAAAAATGCCACTCCTGAAAGTAACTCTTTCAACAGACTTACAAATGTTTTATATCTGGTAAATGGGCTAATGAAAGCTTTAGGTTTAGAAAGCAGTAGCCTAGGGATTGTAAGAGTAAATATTAAGATGTTTTCTGACAAGCTGAATATATGTGGTTTCCCACAAAATCCCACAGTGCTTTGCACTCCATAAATATCACTCCTCTTCCCTCACAACTTTTACTCTGTGAAATATGATGCCAAAGTCCACTAAAACATAGCCGCACTTTCACTGGGCTGGAATCTGCAGTGCTCATTTATTTACATAGTTTGAACACTATTCATCACCCTGGTAATTAATGCAGTCAGTCAGGAAGGTGTGAAGTATTGCCTTTGCCATCCCCTGGTGAAGCAAGACACTGGACTTTTCACAGAAGTCAACACTACAACCTCTTCAACTTAAAAAATAAAAATAAAAAATATATTTTACAGGGCTTTGTGCTTTTGTGTTGATCAAAAATAGCCAAAGACATTGAGTTGAAGCTTCAAAACAATCTAAAGAGCTATATAAGGTGTATAAGAGAGAGTGAATGAACGAAAGGCCAGCAGGTTGATGGAGGTTCTCTTCCCTCTTCACTTTGCCCAGCTGAGGCCAGAGCTGGATTATGGTGACAGCTCTTGGGCTCCCTAGTTCAAGTGAGACAGAAAACTACTGGACAGAGTAAGGTGAAAACTATGAAGATGCTGAGGGGCCTGGAGCATCTCTCTGAAGAGGAAAGATTGAGAGATCTGGGGCTGTTTAGCCTGGAGAAGAGCAGCCTGAGAGAGGATATTCTCAATGTTCAGCAAGAGCTAAAGGACCTGTAAGGGGCAAGATAATGAGGCCAGACTCTTCTCAGTGGTGCCCAGTGACATGGCAAGGGGCAGCAGGCACAAACTGGAACCCAGGATGTTCCACCTGAACAGAAGGAAATACTTGTTTGGTATGAGGATGCTGGAGCTCTGGAACAGGCTGCCCAGGGAGATTTTGGAGCCTCATTCTCTGGAGACCTTCCCAAACTGCCTGGACAATGTGATCCTGGGCAAGCTTGTGTGGGTCATCCTGATTTCGTGGGGGGTTGGACTGGATGACCTCCACCATGTTGGGATTTTGACATTGTCAAGAGGAGTATCTTGATTTTACTCAAAGTCTAGTTTATAGAGCCTTGTTACCCACTGTCCTCCTTTCTCCATTTGCTGCCCCATAGTTGTGGTAGGCTGCTTCTTGTGCCCCAACTGATTTCCTCACTCTACAGCTCACAATCCACAGAGAAAAAAGCTTTTATTCCCTCCTGCCAGTTTGGGGCTCCAACGATTTTATGATGGGTAGTTTTATAAATTGAAAATAAACAAATATCTCTTAAAATCTAAATAAGGATGATATTTGTTTTGGTCAAAATAAATATTTTTCACTCCCATTGCATGCACAATATGTTACATTAAAAAAGGTTAATTCTATATTAAATATAATCAAAAACACAACATGGGGCCTGTCATGCTGACATGGTGCAATAGGTACTTTAATGCTGCTCAGCAGGAACCCTTGTTATATTTTTTTTTATATGTTAGTAGATGTCTACTTAGAATTGATCAAACCTTTCCTTCTGAAACATATATGCCAACACCTCCACAACACACTATAAACTAGACTCTCAGAAAACAATAATGATGCTTATCAGTCACTCGCCTTGAGTTTGCTTGTGAAAAACCTCTAGCTGGTATGCTAGTGGAGCTCTTAAAACATAGATCTTTTTGCTGCACTGATAATTCACTCACAGCTTGAGATTGATGACTATGTGAAGTCCATAAAAGATGTTACCACTATATTTTCTTCTTATGATTTATTTTATCATGTTGTCAAGGTTTGCAGAAAACAAGAAACAAATCAATGAATGTCATGCTTAAATATTAAAGAAGGCTGTAATACACAATTTTATTCAGATGCCTTATTCAATCTTGCAGCCCTGAAAAGGGTAGCAGCGGCAAAGCTTTTATTTGAATTACTTTTGGAAAAATTAATTTAGTGGGGATGTTGAATGGTGAATGGCAAAAGGGGAGCTAACCTTATTTGTTTAAAGAGGAATATCAAGGCATTTGTTTTGAGGTTTTTGTTTGTTTGTTTGTTTTGTTTTGGTTTTGTTTTGTTTTTTTTTTATCTGACAAAGGTTTAGAGAACCTGGGGAAATTTGCTGGCTTTTCAACTATGGAAACTTTGGAGCTGGATTGCTTAATGAGCTCCCACTTTCTAAATTAATGAAAGGTTGCCTTAGCAAGGGGAGGGAGAAGTGTTGTAGAGGTTTATAGTCGGATATTGATATCAGCAATCCTTAAGTGTTACAAATCTAGTTAAATTTAAAAGAAACACAAAAAAAACCCCCAAAAACCAAAAACCTGAAACAACACACACACACAAAAAGACCTCTCCCCTTTCATTCCCACAAAACTAAGCTGATGCCTCACATTTTGGTTAGGGGAGGGAGGTGATAGCCTCATGCTGCTCCTGAACTGCTTCTCCCTGTCCCAATGCCCTTCTCTGTGCTTCATTGGGACTTGGATACAAAACAGCAATTAAACTCAGCTTGTTTTGGTTTTAATTTGTGATTTATTATTTTTTGTTGCTGTTCCTCTGTGTGTTTCATTTGATTTAGAATTTGTTGATTTGGTTGGTTGTTTTTTTTTGTTTGTTTTTCATTGTTTATTTTAAGGCACAGTATCACATCAGAATAGTTTCTTGCTTTTTAAAAACATTGTTTTTTTTTAAAAAATCATAGTAGGTTTAAAACAATGGAAACAATGTTTTTCTAAGCTTTTTACTCTATTTTCTACTTCAAGGAAGAGCTCTGGTGACCATTTTAGCCTTTCTAATGAAATGGATAAGGCTGTCTTATCCTTCCAGGAGCAGCTGAGAGAGATCTGAATAGGCTCTGCTCTCATGTTATCATAGAGCAAAGCTGACTTTTTATCAGCTTCTTTTACCTTTTTATTTCATTATTTTTTCTGTAATTATATTGAAGATAGGACCAGAAAAAGGAGAAAACAGAGCAGAGGTGGTTTCTGGTCCTACATCTGGAATCAAGAGACCTGCCCTTATCTTGGATAAGCAAAGCTCCATCCCTTGGTGGTGATAAGCATCAAAGCCTTGCAAGGGGATGCTTGTCCCCACATTTGAAGTAATAAAATCTGTCTTTTATGAAGAAATACTATCTTTGGTGTTGTCCTGATTCTCAAGTTGCACCAGGAGAGGCTCAGATTGGATATTAGAAGAAATGTCTTCACTGAAATTTTTCTTAAACACTGTAACAGGCTGCCCAGGAGATACTTGAAACCCCATCCCTGGAGGTGTTTCAAAGAGGCAGAGTTGTGGTGCTGAGAGACATGGTTTAGCACCAGACTTGGTTGAGTTAGAGGATCGTTGGACTTGATGATATTAAAGGCCTTTTCCTATCAAAATGATCTCATAATTCTATCCATATTTCAGCCAGATGTGTAAATAGTTTTGTACAGCTATGCTACCTCAACTTGCATGTCTCCAGCACCAGAAAACTATTGAATGCATGGACAAGACCATTGAAAGTGCCTCTAACTGACCCTGTGTGAAACAGAAAAAAACCTGTGGCTGAATTTAGGAAAGCAGAAAAAAACTTTAAATATAGTTTGAATAAATCTTGCTGTGGCAAAATAGAAACTGTCTTGCAGAATCCCTGAATAATGTCTCACCAGGTATGGAAGGGTCCAGGTTGCTAATGGTCGCTACGACTGCCTCTTGGTCAGGGTTCTGTTCATGGGTCAGTGGTGGGACTTTCAACAATTTCAGGAGCCACAGAGGAAAATTGTGGTGAGCATTAGTCGTGGGTGACTTTGGGTGCAGAGTTTCTCTCCTTCATCAAAGGACCTCCAAGCAAGTCTTGCATTCCCCATGTTTGCTTCTGAAACCTGGACAGAAACAACAGTGCTGTCATGGCTGAGTGTCACCACAAGATTTTTGTGCATCCTTTTCTTGCAGATCAACTAGTAGAAATGAATGTGTGGTGAATGTAAACCTGTAGTGAAGGATGGGACAATGCATTGCCTGGACTCACCAAGATTGCCCTGTCCAACACAGTTCCTCTGCAGAATAAGCATGATTAAGCCACTCAATGAACCTTTCACTACTGGCTAAGGCCAAATGTAATCAAGTTTTAGTCTTGCATTGTGGACTTTTTACACTTGAAGGTAGGGATCTATAGAGTATGCAAAAACGTAGAACTCAACATCTCATGGGCTGCTGCTCTCCCCACCAAACCCCATTCACAAACTCCATTAATTACAACCATGTTTTCTTGCTATGAACTTTTGAGGTGAGTTATTTATGTGGAAGGCAGAATATTTGGTTAAACTGTTCTCTTTGCTGTGTCTCAAGTCTTGTTAGCTCTAGAGAATACTTAAACTGTTTCAAGGAACTTGGTTTTTTTTTTTTTTCTGCTTCTCTGCACTATATTTTAGTGCTCACACCTTGTTTGTTCTCCAGTGAGTGAATTAGGCAAAATCACTGTTGCCTGCCCCAAACAGAGTAGACAGTGAGAGCAATGAGTTGGTTTCTAATTAATTCAAGTTGACGTTTTAATTTAACTTAATACTCTGAGTGCAAACATATATTTTATTTGCAACTTTCATAAGTATGAATATGTTTTTAACATAGTATTTAAAATATAATAAGTTTGTTTACTTGGCTTTTTTTTTCCAAGTATGTTATTTCAATTAACTTTAAAACAATTTGTTGAGAGTCAAAGTTCTATCACAGGAACCAATTTTATCAATGTATTTTCTGCATATCTTATTGTTTAGAATCATATAACTGTTAGGGTTGGAAGAGACCTTTGCGATCATCAAGTCCAGCTACTCACCTAAAGCTCTCAATCCCACCACTACCACTAAGCTACTACCACTAAACCATGTCCCTGCAGAACAAGATAGACATGGAAAACAAATGTAAACTTGATCAGTTTCTACTCTCCAGCTTGTCTCCCTTTCCCTGCCCATCAGGATGTAAAAACACAGACAGATGAGAAATACACAGTCAGGAGCAGGATTATCTAAGAGGAGACACCAAGACACCATGAGCTTGAAAACTTTATTTCCCCAGGAATCATGGTATCTTCTGTCCTTTGAAGTGTTGCAGCATTCAGAGAATNCCCCCCCCCCCCCATTTATTTGTTTTGGCAATCACTCTGCATACAATTCATCCATCTGCAGATGGCAAATATAAGCCCCATGATCTTAAATCTCATGTAAAGTCTTTTACTAGAGGTGGGATTGCTAGTGGTGCCTCGGCTCTGTGGTAACCTGAGACTCCTTCCTTTGAGACTCGAGCTTCTGTTACCTTCACATTTGCCAAGATTTTTTCCAAGGCAAAGTAGCTGCTTCAGCTTTGTTTGTTTAACTGGAAATATCTTTTTGAATCGTGGTTTATCTCTGTAATGGTTAGGTACAAGTGCGAGGCAGTATTTTGAAAATTAATTAGTTCATTAATTTTGTTGTTCAGAAACTTGCTACCAACCAGTATTTTTAATAATAATCGGTTTTTCACACAGTCATGAAAACATTATACAGAGGGAGATAAACCGGGAATCTAGAACACTTAAGAAACATAACTAGCAACAATAGGACAAACATCAAACTTAAAACTGGGAAGATGGTCTTAGTTTCAATTGTACCTCTTACCCAGCAGGGGACTGAAAAGGCTCCTTTCTGCTGCTAAGACAGAAGGTATTCAGATTCACTTCAGAATTTACAGAATTTTGCTAAAGATTTGGTAAGAGGCTTTTGAGTGCTTTCTCACAAAGTAGTCTCTCTGTATTTCTGAGGCTGCATTATAGCATCAGATAGTACCCAAAGCACATGGAGGGGTTGCTGTCAGTGGTTTCAAAGCCTTTAGGGGCTTTGGAGTTTTCCCAGACTCTTTTTTAAGGAAGTTGGGGTTTAACACAGTCTCTCGACTCCAGATTCAGCAGAAGACTTGCAGAGGGGCAGGCAGGATACAATGAGGCAGTAGCACAAAAAGTATGTTGAGGCAAAAAAAGCAATGGCAGCATCAGCCCATTCTGTTACCTGCTTCTCTCTTTTATCCATGTAGCCCAAGTCTAATGGGCCTTTGGACACGGATTAGCCAATCAGAATGGCACTTTGTCAAGCTTGACTATATTAGGTGAAACCAGGGCTTTTGTTTTCCTTTCCTGTGGTTGCTTCCCCCAGCACAGAAGGAAGGGGAGCAGGGGAGCATGTCTAGGCAGTCTAGGACACATTCAGGCCTATTTTGGCCTATTTAGGCCCACCATGACAATCTCAACCTTTCAGACAGGACTGGATAGGTAAAAAGAAAGTAATTTTGCACTTGTTAAAGATTTTTGGGGATTAAATTTTTTCTATTGATAGTAGCTGTGAAAATTGTTACTGGGAAGGCTGATTAGAAAAATACCAGCCCGTGGGTGTCACAGAATCACTGAATGTTGTGGGTTGGAAGACACTTCTGGAAAACATCCAGTCCAACCTCACTGCTAAGCAGGAGCACCCACACAAGCTTGCCCAGGATCACAATGTCCAGGAGAGTTTAGAATCTCTCCAGAGAAGGAGACCTGCTCCAGAGCTCCAGCACCCAATCAACAAATAAGTTTTTCCTCCTGTTCAGGTGGAACGTTCTGGGTTCCAATTTGTGCCTGTTGCCCTTTGTCCTGCCACTGGGCACTAGTGAAGAGAGTATGGCCCCATCCTCTTGCCCCCCAGCCTTTAGCTCTTGGTGAGCATTGATAAGGTCCCCTCTGAGGCTGTTGTTTTCCAGGTCTCTCAATCTTTCCTCCTCACAGAGATGTTTCAGTGCCTTCATCTTCCTCTTAGCACTCAAATTGACTATCTCCAGTAATTATTTGTCTCTCTTGAACTGGGGAGTCCAGAACTGGACCCAGTACTCCAGCTCTGGCCTCATCAGAGCACAGCAGAGGGATAGGAGAACCTTCCTCAACCTATTAGCCACACACTTCTTCATGCATTTTGTGAATGCTCTTGTTTGATAAACAAACAAGCCCCCCAAAACCCAACCAACCAATAAATCAATCAAACCATACCAAAAAAAAGTTAGAATTTACTTCTCTGCAATGATTTTGGAATTTGACTTATTATGATCTGTGTTATTACTGAGGATGTTTCTTTTAATATTTTTCTCCCTAAGACTTTGAGTAAAACAAATATTGGATTGATTTTTAATGTCTTTGATGGCATTTGGAGACCCCTTTTTCAAGTTTTAAAGAGATGATTAACAGAAAGAGGAAAATCATTGAAAAAGTTCCAGTTGTGTTGGAAACTATTACTTGAACTTTTCATCAGGTCATCTCCATTCCCCATCCCCTCTGGAAAGTCCAGGCAAGCTTCCTTGCACTGTTTCTGGAGGAAACGTTGTGTTAAAGATCAAGGAACATACTGCTGTGACTTGCTAAAATGCCTTGGGCTGGAACCGCTTCATTGCACTCACATTTACTGCAAAATTGCCTGGAATTTTCCCTCTTGTGCTGTTTCCCCTTCAAATAGTTGGACTGTAGCTTGTGCCTACCCTCACCATGCCTTAAAAATGCATTTACAAGCAAAATCTGGGTGCTTCGTGCTGCATGGATAATTCTATTTACTCTTGATAGGTGTTATGTTGCACCACTTCTTAGTCCCTGTGCCTGGGAGAGGTTTTGCCTGGACAATCATAGAATCATCATGTGTTTTGGGTGGGGAGAAACCTCTAAAAATAATCTGTTAAAACACTCCTACAGTCAGCAGGGACATCTTCAGCTGGAGCAGGTTGCTCAGAGCCCCAGACAATCCAATCTGGAATGGTTCCAGGGATGGGGCATCTACCTCTTGGCAACCTGGGCCAGGCTTTCACCAGCCTCAGTGTCAAACATTTCTTCCTTCTCTTTAGTTTGAATATCATTCTTTTAGCATAAAACATCACCTCTTGCCCTGTCACAACAGACCCTGCTTAAATGTCTTTTCAATCTTTCTGATTGGCCCCTTTAAGTAATGAAAGGCCATAGGAAGGTCGACTTGGAGTCGTCTCTTTTCCTAACTGAATAATACAAAGTGCTAAACCAGGCTGGTAGCTGAAGTTGCAATATGAATTATCCTAATAATAAGGACAAATTAGCTTTGGTATTACCGGACCCAGGACTTCCCCCAGCATTTGAAAGGAGATGCTGTCTCCAGCTACAAAAACCATTAATAGAAACTGTTAACTTCTTTGCAGAGACCACAGAGAAAGAGTTGGAAGAATAAAGCATTCCAAAGTGCTCTGAACAATTAACTCACCCAAATTCGCTAGAAAATAAGAGGCTGATTATTTAGGTGGAAGCCAATTTCTCTAAATATCTGACTGATCTCATTCTGCTTGTCCATAATCACCCATGGAAGATCTTACTTTAGTTTCTGTATTGGCATGTGGCTGCTGATTTAATGGAGTTGTACCAGTGCTCTGAAGAATTAGAGAAGGCCCCAACCCAATGTGCATATGTGCCTGAAGATAGAATTTTGAAAAATACCCTTATTTACACAATGAATGCAAAGTTAATGTTTTGGCTTTCTTCCGGGACAATCTGTAAAAGCAAAACTAGAGCTGGGGATTAAAAAGAGTGTGCAAGTAATGTGTAAACCATGAAATTCAATTAGTTCCTCTTAGGAAGCCAAATTTTGGTGAATACTGTAGAGAAAAGGTAGGGATAAAATGCCTAAGCCAAAGCTGTACTTAATAAGCTTCAGTAATTAGTTATAAATGGCTCGTTAAACCTGGAAAAGCATCTCTTCTTTTGCCCATGTTTCTGAATGCTAAGGAAGGCCAAGGATAGGGTTCAAAAATAACTTTGACGACTTTCCATCCCAAGTTTTCTAAAAACATGGTCTTTGATGGTGTTGGAAGATGGCCACAGAGAAAAGATACATAGTGTCTGACCTGGATGTGTGGCATGGCAGGGGGCACCAGGCACATGCATTCCCACCACTTGTGCTGCTTCCCAGACTATCCCAATGATTATGAGAGAGATTCCCTGAGAAGGGGGTATCATAGAATCATGAAATAGTTTGGGTTGGAAAGGACCTTAAAGGTCATCTAGTTTCAGCCTCCCCACTGTGGCCAGGGACATTAGGTTGCTCAAGGCCCTGTCCAACCTGCTCTTGAATATCTCTAGGGAAAGAGTATCCACAGTCTCCCCAGGCAATCTTTTCCAGTGTCTCAGCACCTTTACTGTAAAGAATTTCTTTCTAATACGCAATCTAAATGGATATGCAAATGGATGTTTAAAAGGAATATCGGGAAAAGAGGCACCAGATCTACTGGTGAAGTCTCATTTAAGAAGCTGAGCAGGAAATTAGAAACATTGTACTGTTATTGATGTGTCCCTTTTTTACCTCCAGATCCTGACATTTCTGCTATTATCCAGTAAGAACTTGATATTTGAATTGTCCAGCAACTCTTCAGAATTGGAAAGGTAAAATGTAAATTGTGCTGCAGTGGGTGACAGATTAATTGGTAAATGTTCCTGTTATTGTTTCTGGGAGCTCTGCATCCACCTCACTATCCTGGTCTCTGCAATGGCTCCCTGAGCTCAAAAGCAACGATGAAAATACCGACGTCCAAAAACAGAGCCACAGCTCCTGCTCTGCAATTCATCTTACAATCAAAGGTCCTTTGCTGTCAGTACAGGAACTGGAGCAACAAATACAAGCATTGACAATTTCTTTTCTTGCTCCCTCCCCCTGCTCCCTCCAGAATAGACTGAAATCCCACTCTAAACCATACTGTGAACAGTAAACACTTTTGACCTATAAACTCCTTTTTTTAAGAAAAGTGTTTTCCTGCCTGCATAGTCCTAATCTCCTCTTTATATACTTTTTTTCCCCCTGATTCTTCATTACTTTTGAAAGGTTGGCTAACACCTGAAACATTTCCAGCCTCATCTTGTTTCAGGGGGAGTGGGTCAAACTGAAGTTCCTTGATCCATTGTTACTTAATTTCTGGGTCAGGTTCCAGAAAGACCCCTTCTTCCTCTTTTTGATTCAGATGGAAAACACTCAAGAATTGATTTTCTGCTGGGAAACCTGCATAAGGTGGTGGAAATTTTATGAGAAACACAACTCTCCTGCTTCCCTAGATGGTAGAGCTCCCTCTTTTGGGGCCACAGCCTTCAAAGTTACTTTTTCAGCTTTACAAGGGTTTGTAGTGATAGAATGAGGGGAAATGGATTTGAGCTGGGAGAGGGAGATTTAGACTGGATTTTAGAAATAAATTCTTCACAGTGAGTGTGGTGAAACACTGGAACAGATTGCCCAGGGAGGTTGTGGATGACTTCTCTCTGGAAGTATTCACAAAGAGGTTGGATGAGGCCTTGACTAACCTGGTCCAGTGGAAAGTGTCCCTGCCCATGGCAAGGGTGTTGGAACTAGATGATCTTTGAGGGCCCTTCCAACCAACCCATTCTATTATTTAATGATTTTTTAAATTCCATTTTGTCTTTAACTACAATTATTGCTATCACAGTATTGCAGGAGGATCTGAACATCTAAAAGAGGGATGGTGGATGAGGGCCAGCAAGTGTGACCCCAAACAACAGCTGACTCTTTTCTTCTTGGTCTTGTAGCAGATCGTTTTTGAGCAAGTTAACGGGCTGTTCCAGATAATGAGTACTAAGACAGAAAGCTGTTTTATAATAGAATCATAGAGTGGTTTGAGTTGGGAGGGTCCTTAGAGATCACCTAGGTCCCAGCCTTGTGTGATGTGAAAGGACACTTTCCCTAGACTACATTGCTCAACCTGGCCTCAAACACTTCCAGGACTGAAATCTCCCCAGCTGCTCTGGGTAACTTGTTCCAGTGCCTCATCACCCTCATCAGGAAGAATTTCTTATAGAATCATAGAATACATCAGGTTAGTTACAGGAGTGTTTATGATGCCTCCAAGATGGTGACTTCTCTTCAGACTCTCTTTTCTGCCTCTTGTTAACTGACTGGAAGAATGCCTCCAACTCCTGCAGAAAGAATGGGACTGGGTTTGGAGTGTTTATGCCCTTAAAGACCTCTTCTGAAACCTTTCTTTGTAGCCTTGGACATGACACTTAACCTTGCTGCCTCAGACTCCCTGTCAAGAAGGGGATAATAACACTTGCTTATCTACTCCAGACCTGGCTTTGAGGATTAATTAGTTAATATTTGTACAGTGCTTTGAACATAAGTGCTTGGTATTATCATTCTTACTTCACTGCTCCAGGCTCATTTTCTCTTTTGGCCTGATGTGCCTTCCTGCTCTTTCAGAACCTCTTAGTGCTGCTGTGCTTTGCCCTTGCCTTGCCTCACTGCATGCTCTGCATTCTCCCCTTCTGGCCTCTGGGTATACAGAACATATGCAGGACAAGGGCTGGTACTTGCTGCCTTCCTCCTCGTGTTCACAGCGTTTGCAGGGAGTTTTTGTGGCTGAAGTGATGGCAGTGGTCACTTAGATACTCTTTTCACTCCATCACCAGTGTAGCTCACAAAAACAACAAGCGTGTCAGGTGGACATTTGGCATGGTGTGCAGATATCACTGTACTTTGTCAGTCTTTCTATCTTTTCTTAAAAAGGAACAAAGGGAAAGAAGGAAAAGACTGGGGGATTACAGGAGAGAAAGAAAAGCACAAAGCTTTGAAAACCTATTCCCAAACCTTTGCTTCTGCTGTCTTGAAATATGCTTCTTGGAAAGCATTCCAACCTAGCTCCATCATGAAGATGGTCAGTGGAGCTGGCAGCAAACAGAAAACATTTTGCCATAAAGCCATATAAATTTCTGCAGCTGATGAGCTTTATACTCCTGCCCTGCACAGCAACCCATGTCCACATGAACATTTGTGTCCAGTTGTCCATTTTTCCATAGGAAGCGGGTCTTGCCTCCTGGCGAAATGCTACTCAGTGGCACCAAAGCAGCACTTCCTCAAGGCACGCCAGTGACTTGGTGGTTCTGTACATCCTTTGGCCTTGGCTCTGTCCCTGTCTCTGTGCTCCATAATCATCTCATCATAGGATGGTTGGATTTCAGTGTGGAAGTGTGACAGCGGTCGCTCTTGTCCTTGCACTGGCACCAGACTCCTCATACAAGTACCTCCTAGCTCTTCTAGCAGCCAGCAGCAGCTGCCCCTCTGGAAGCCTCTTCTTAGCAGCAGTGTCCAAATTCTTTATTGTAGAATTTCACCAAGAACAATGTTGTGGCTAAAACCTGAGCAAGAAAAAGCTCAAAGATATTTTCATGTTGAAAAAATTTTCTAGGACAGTGGACAGAACCATCAATGGCTGAACATTTCACCTCATTTTCCCTCTGTTAATGGATTGGGTAGGAACTGTCTTTTCCTACATGTGCTTTCAATGCCCAAGAGCTCCTATTTCTCCTTTCTGCCTGTTACTGCAAGAGAAAACTGTCTGTATTGTCTGAGTGTCTTTAATGTGCAATTCCACCAGCCTAATGGGCACCTGATGGTACAGATAGATTTGATTCCAGATTTGGATCTGCTGACATAAACCTTAATGCTTTTTATTGTGTGCCACTTTGGGAGATCCTGATTAACAGCAACAAAGAGATAATTATGCAAGATGAAGACAGTGTAGTTGTTTTAAAAATAATGTATATCAGACAATTAATGCTACTTTGTCCTATATCAAAGTCACACTACCTGCATTAATCATACATCCTCATAGTTTCTAAACATTAATAGCAAGAAATAAAAGGAAGAGCTCTGAATCCCGAGGAGAGTCACAATAACTCGGGGGTTGGGTTTCTTCTGAGCTGAAGAGATGTAATGCAGGTTTTCAGACAAAATGGAGAACATAAAACTATGTCTTCTAGAAAAAGGGTTTGAAACAAGTTCAGGAGCTGTAATTAATAATTAATTTAATTTAGTCCTCCTTTAGTAAAGGTGGTTCTTGAAATAAGAAATAGGATTTTACCTGTTTCTGACTTTATAAATTAAATTCACATAGCCAATATGTGGTGCATGTGACATGTTTCAGTGGTGGACTCCACAGTGCTGGGTTGGACTTCATGATTTCAAATATTTTTTCCAGTCTAAATGATTCTATGATTCTATGTACATGACTGAGCTGCTCTGGTGCCTTGAGATAATCTCTTCTGTCTTTGGAAATTTAAGGAGATGTGGAAGCTGCACAAAATGAAGTAGTTTTGTTGGACTTGATAATATTAAAGGTCTTTTCCAGTTTAAATTATTTAGTAATTCTGTGTGTGTGGCTGATTTTCTCTGATGTCTAGAGATTCTCTCTCATATCTTTGGAAACTAAAGGAGATGTGGAAGCTTTGTGATGGTACATATGGATGGGGTACATTTCCTACCAGCTATGGAAGGTTTAAGACCTTAAAGTCTGACAGAGGAGGACTAGGAATAGTTGAATGGATGGATTTATACATTACTTCTAAAAGAAACATTGGGAAATTTTAATTTAGCCCACACAAGGGACGTTGTCCTTTGGGATTTCTTCTGGACTGACTCATTTTGATCTCATCATCATGGGTAAAAAGAGGCCAAGGACTTAAATCTAGGTTTAAACCTGTTGTCCCACCATTTCTGTCTCTGGGTGATGCAAGGGCCTGATTTACTCTCCTCTATCACATAGCAACATCTACCACTCCTATTCAACTTGGACAGTACTCTTGGACAAAGTTCTTCCCTCTCCTTTTCTTGCCAGAGTCCTTTTCCCTTGTGCAATTAGATGGGCATTAGGTTAGGCTGGAGTTGGGGGAAGGTGACCCAGGATCTTTCCCTGACCTCCTGCTCATCCACCAGGATTTGGTACTAGCCAGAGGACTTGAAGAACTTGTCTTTTCATAGTGGTAAGCTCCAGCAGTTCTGGTGTAGGTGAGTTGCAGCCCTGGGCTAATTTGTGCTTCCCCTGAGAGGATGTAGCACAGACATTATCAGTCTGGTCTTCCACATGGCAAGAGATAGGACAAGAGAAAACAACCTCAAGTTGTGGCAGGAGAGGTTTAGGTTGGAGGAACAATTTCTTCCCCCATATTGTTGTCAAGGCCTGGGACAGACTTCCCAAGGCAGTGGTGGCTTGCCCTGACCCAGGTGTAGGACCTTGCACTTGACTTGGTTGAGCATTATAATGTGGGCATGGGCTCTGCTCTCCAGCCTGTCCAGGTCTCTCTGGATGGCATCCCTTCCCTCTAGTATGTGAACCAAGCCACACAATTTAGTGTCATTCACAAACCTGTCTTCTATTTGCATCTCACTCCCAAAGGCTGTTTTATTTATCTGTAATTTCCTCAAATACTCTTGCAAATCACAACTGGTTTGTGTCACTGGTGGCTTCTGGGCTGTGGGAATTAAGAGAAAGGTTTGGGTGTGCTGGTTCCATTACCTTCTGCAGAATGGATGGGGCTATACCATATGTGCATCTGCAATTAGACGTTTTGATTTCCAAAGTATTTAGTTACCATTTGCTGAACCATTGAGTAATTACCACAGCAAAATTGCACAAGCTGTCAGTACGTCAGCTAAGTGTGCTTCTGGACAGCTTTATGTGCACCTTCACCAGTGCTGAGCTCTCTCTGTGCCTCCTTTGGTTAAACCTGAGTCCTTTTGGAGGAGAAATTTCTCACAGAGAAGGAAAATTTCAAATAATGCATTTTCATTATTTTTGCTTTTGTGCACCTGCCCTGTGGAAGATATCTAGTCTCAGAGGAAAAATGCTATTTAAGGTAGATATAGTCCATGAAACATGGTGGCTTTTTTTTTTTTTTTTTTTTTTAATAAGGCTGGAGAGTGTTATTTTGGGACATGGGCTTGGAGTCAACCACTCAGCATTCTTCTTTCTGTAATTCCCTGAATTTAGCAATGGCAGGAGGAATCTTGACAGCGTTGTCCACCACTCTCTGATGAAGGCAGAAGAATTCCCAACCTGAGTATATGTTTAGGGTTATAAGAGTAATTGTTCCAACTCCTTTTTGAGTTGATAAGGAATAGAAGAAGGGAAAATTAAGGTTACTTAGAATAGAGGGAAGCAAGAGGTATCATTTATGTCCCTCCTCTCTTCCTCCCCACCAAATTAAATACTCCAGAATCTTGAAGAAATTGGGTCACTAATATGGGAATGTTGAAGTATTGATAATGCCAACATGACAAGTTGTCACTTTGCAGTATGTTCTTAAACACGACTAAACCTTAATAACCAGGTTATTCTAGAATAATCAGGGTAACAGAATGGGAATGAATGGCAGTTCCTGTAATTATTCCAGAAAGAGGACCAAAGCAAACAGAAATTCTCTCTAATTTTATATATTCCCAATAGGTGCACATAGTACATCATTATCACTATAGAAACTACTTAGTAGTTTCTCCAAAAATCAGCCACGCTTCACGGTCTTATGGGCCAATGTCTGAGCTGTACATGAGCCAGCCCCACTCTAATTCAGAGGTAAGCTCAGAGCAAGCTGCCACAGACAAAACAAATTTCCTAAGCCAAACATATTAAATCCAATATATTTTTTCATTGATTTAATAAACTGAAACTTTGGATACAAGTGACACTTTCTGGATATTAATGGGCATTAGTGCTGGGAAAGAGAAGGAGAGAGATGAAAATGAGAGTCGACAGACGTTAGGGAAAGAAGGTGCTACAGAGGGCTTTGCTCTATGTGGAAGTTCTCTGTGGCAGGATGAAGTTTGTAATTAAATCAGATGCCCCACAAAATTATTTGGTGACTTCGGCCTCATTTTCATCTCTAAGTGTTACTGCTGTCCTAACAGTTCTGCATAAAAGTCAGGTGAGCATGTTTGGAAACACCAAGAAAAGAGATATGTGTTAATGAGATAATAAAATTATCATATTTGAAAAAAACCAAAAAAATTATTACATGCCCCAAATAAAATGATAACATAATTATATTTTAAAACAAAAATTTGACATATCTGCTAATAAAATATTTGGGGAAGAATTATATCCCTAATAAAATATAGGATGATGATATTTGAAAATAGAAAAGTGACAAATCCCTGATAAAACAATGAAATGATATTTGAAAACAGAAAGAGACAGCTCCCTGATAAATTAATAGTGATGATATTTGAAAAAAAGACATATCCTAAAAAAAAAAAGTTGATATTTGAAAAAAAAGCATATCTGAAATAAATTTATGAAATGATTATGTTTGACATAAAAAGACATACTTATAATAAAATAGTAAAATTATGTCTGTTTTGTTTAAAAGGCATGTATAAAAAATAATAAAATGGTAATGTCTGAAAAAAAAAACTGATAGAAATTATATTTTCAAACAACAACAAAAAATAATAGTTTAAAAAATTACCACATTTAAAACTAAAATTAATATATCCAGTAATTAAAAAAAAAATATCTAACATGACAGACCCAGGGACTGTTGATAAAGGCTGCAATATATCCTTTGTTCTGAGCAACTGAATTTTGTTCTGCTGTAGATGTGGATGGAAAAGGAGGTGAGGATGGGACAGAAGGAGGACAGATAAATTGTACTTTTATAAGCAATGTTGTTTGCTAATCTTCAGACACCACTACCTTTGATTTGAGTTCCTAAGCTTTATCACATTAGTAAAAAAATATTGTACATAGAAAACCAGACTCTAGGGAAAAAAAAAAATTAAAAATCCAAACTACAACACCAAAACCAACAAA
>VWZI01021177.1:457035-464535 GCA_013396835.1 Psilopogon haemacephalus | reverse complement strand
GATCTGGTTGTAAAAATTAAGCCTTTTTTGGAACGTGGCTGGGGAGCTGCAGGCTGGGGAGCTGCAGGCTGGTGGCTTTGCAGGGTGTAGAAACCCACATGAGTTTACAGTCGAACTAGATGATCATAAAATCCCTAGATCTCAGCATGGCAGTGTTTAGAAGATTTGGAGATCTCTGGAGATTATCCGGTCCAACCTCCCAGCTAAAGCAAGGTCACCCACAGCAGCTTGCTCAGGATCATGACTGGGTGGGCTTGGAATCTCTCCAGAGAAGGATGTTCTACAGCCTCTCTGAGCAATCTGCTCCAGGGCTCACAACAAGGAATTAATCTTTAGGAGGAACCTTCTGGGTTCCTATTCGTGGTTGGTGCCATTTGTCCTGTCACTGAGCACCACTGAAAATAGTCACCATCCTCTTGCCCATCACCCTTTAGCTTTTGCTGAGCATTGATCAGATCCCTGATCAGGCTGATCTTCTCCAGGCTCAAAAGACTCAGGTCTCTCAGCCTTTTCTTCTCAAGAGATGCTCGGGGCCCCTCACAATCTTTTGTCCCCAATGCTTCAGTCCCCTAACCATCTTAAAGGGCTAAACCTAAATGGTTTTATGATTCTATGATTTTCTTCCCAGTGTCTGCAACTGAAGTATCTCCTGCACCAGGCTTGCTCAGTGAGCTTAGCACCTTTCTTGAGCTTTTAAAAAACACAGAAAAGCATTCAGGGAAATCCCATGGTGGCCTCAGTGATGATCTTGGGTTGCCTGGCTTCTTAAATTTAAACATCAAGCATCTTGGGTTCAGCCTTTTTTTTTTTTCTTCAGTTTTGTGCAATAATGGTGTGTTCAACTTTCTGGAGCACATGGAATTTTGTAATTTACTTTGTATTCTTATGGACTTCATAGTGAACATTTCAGTGAGTTTTGGAAATCAGAAGAAGCACGGTGAATGGAGCAGACCTCCTCCAAAAACAGCATGTGAGAGGAGCTAGATGAGAAGAGGTGGGTGCTGAAGCACAATACCCCAGGCTTTGGGTGGTCGTTGGCACTAACAGTTGAAAGAAAATACTGTATTTAATACTGAAACAGAATTAAAAATATAAGTTTTTCAAAGATGAAGCTGCAAAGGCTATGTGCTGGACCTAAGAAGGCAGGCTTGTTAATCCCTTGATTTTCAACAGTCCCATTCCCACATTTGGTGAAAGACCAAAAGAGGGTTCAGGGGCAGATCCTGCCTGTCCTGTTTACCACAGAAGGTCCACACAGCCCTCTCAATGGCCATAACTTCATCCTGTGAAAGAAAATCTCTAGCTGATGTCGCAGTAATTCCACCACGCCTTACCCAGCTTTGCCCCTACAAGAGGGCAAGGCCAGTGCTCCAGCATAGATTGATGCATCTCTGGGTGCTGGTTTTGAATGGTGCACAGGTGTTTGGTTGTTGTGAACCCTGGTCATCTCTATCTTTGATTGGGAAAACACAAACACCAAGCAAAACCTCTTTTGCCTCTTCCTTGTGAGCTGAGGAGGAGCCCTGGTACAGGAAGGAAAGCTTCATTCCAAGCTGTCAAAGAAACCAGTGACCTTGCAGTAAATCAGTGAAACTGGAAAGGTTTTGGGAGAGAAAGGATGGCTGTTGGGGCTTGGCCATGTGCTGTGGGGAGACAGCCAGCTCTGCCGTCCATGCTGGCATGCAGTGAAGCTACTCACAGTTGTTACCAGTAGCCAAAAAGGGAGCAGTGGGGCCAGCCAATATCAAAAGCCACTCCATTTCCTCTTCTGCTTATTTAATTATTAAAGACAAGTAAGGAGCGACTCATACATAAAGAAAAAACAAACAAAAAAACCCCACAAAAAACCAAAAATCCTTAAGAACTGGCAGCCAGGCTCAGCAATAAGTCACAGCACCAGCCCCTGAAACGTCCCCAGTTGTATAAATAGGATCCTTCATGGGGATGTCCAGGATAAATCCCTTAAAATGAATCAATGGCATGCCATTCTGGAAGAGGAAGAGTATTGTGTACAGTGACACAAGAAAAATGACATCTAGAAGAAATAATTAAACAAAAGAATCATAGTACAGATGGTTTATCTAAGAGCATGTGTGACACAACCTTCACCCATTCCACTTGGACAAGCACCATCTATGGATGGGAACTCAGCAAGACTTGACAGCTGTTAGGTCAAAGGCTCTTTGTTGATACCTGTACTAACAGTGAGTCTAAATCCCAGTTTGACCTACCAAAATGTTGACCATATCTAGATGTTTTGGTTTTGTGGAATTTTTTTAAAAATAGAATACTATTTATTGGAAATTACATTTAAAATTATAGAATGCATCAGGTTGAAAGGGATTCTTGAATGTCGTCTTCTCCAACCCCCCTTGTAGTGAACAGGCACATCTCTAGTTAGAACATTGAGTCCAACACAACACTGCCAAGTCTTTTTTAGTAAAGACTTCAATCACCAGCCTAACTTCTGAGGAAAATAAAAATGCAGCAACAGGGATGTTAAGCTTTTCAATTTCAGTAGCTTGATCAGAGACTGTATTCCAGGTATCTCCATGAATGTGCTATGTCTGAGAAATAGTTATGGTGTTTGATATGGAGAAGCCTCCCTAAAAAGGAGACTTTCTTGCTCTCTACAACTACTTGAAAGGAGATTGGAGGCAGGTGGTGCTTGGTCTCTTCTCCCGAGAAGCAAGTGATAAGACAAGAGAAAAGGCCTCAAGTTGCAACAGGAGAGGTTTAGGTTGGACAAGAGGAACAATTTCTTCCCCAAAAGGTTTGTCAGGCTCTGGAACAGGCTGCCTAGAGCAGTGGTGGAGTCACTATCTGGAGGTGTTTAAAAGCCATGTAGATGTGGTGCTGAGGGATGTGGTTTAGTAGTAACCCAGCAATGCTGAGTTAAGAGTTGGACTTGATGGTCTTAAAGTTCTCTTTGAACCAAAATGATTCTGTGATTGCAAAATTGATCTCCATGCCTCTGGCTGAGTGGCTCCTCTTCAACAATATGCTGTGCTTGCCATCTACCATGCCATTGATGTCATCAGGGCTCAGGTTTTTAGCTGCTAGGGAAATCTGAGTATGTAAGAAAATATCTCAGTACTTCAGGTGTTCCCAGCATTCAAACACAGAAAAAAAAAAAAAAAAAAGAGAAAATCAATGAATTTAGGAGAAGCTGGTGAGTGTAGGAAGCTTTGTCCATGGTGGAGGTCCTCAGCATGTTGTCCCATGGCAGTGGTTGGGAGTTGTTATCAAACCATGAGGATGTGTCAGAAAGGAGGGGGAAGGGGGGAAGAAGGAAAAAAAAATCTTTTAAAACATGCTCAACATGTGCAGCTGCTGAAACATCTGTGCTGAACATGATGACACAAGCTGTAATTGTGGCAGTCAGGGAGAGGAGGTAATAAGGAGAGGTGAGGAAGGGGCTGAGTAACGTTCCTAAGCACTGGGTCCCATATGGAGCTCTGCTTCCAGGAGTTGGCCTGTCCTCAAATTCTGGTGGCCTTTTAAAGGGCAACCCCCCCACCAAATCCCACTTAATTTCACTCTTCCACATCTTCTCTTTACTTCTCTGGGGACAAATCAGTTGTGGGGTGAAACCAGGCAGGATCTTTTTCCTCCTAGGACCAGCTCTGTCAACCCATCTGGGTTTTTAAGGCAGTGAAGGGTTTGGAGGGTGAAACCTTTGCCTAGGCAGTTTGTCAAATCTGTTTTATTTTTTTTTTCCTATTAAAAAGAAAAAAAAAAAGGAAAAAATTTCTCAGAACAAGTAAGACCATAAAATCTCTTGGAGGTAGAGCTCAACAGATAAGTTTTGCTGGGATTTCTGGAGGTGTTTATGTGGGTAGAATATTCAGAATCATCGTATTGCTTGGGTTAGAAAAGCCCGCTAATATCATTGAGTCCAATTGTCAACCTAACACAGCCATGGTCATTAAACTATGTTCCTATAATGCCATGCCCACACATTTCTTGAACACCTCCAGGAATGGAGACTCCATCACCTCCTTGGACAATCTATTCCAGTGTCTGACAAGTGATTCTCTGTCCTGAAGTGAGCTTAGGGAAAAAAAATAAAATCAAAGGGAAATAAACAACAAAATCCCTAACACCAACAAATAAAAAATCCAAACAAGCAAACAAAACTAAACAAGCCAAACAACCAAAAAAAAAACCAAAAAAACCCCCACCAACCCAAAAAAAACCNAAGCAAACAAAACTAAACAAGCCAAACAACCAAAAAAAAAAAAACAAAAAAACCCCCACCAACCCAAAAAAACCCAACCCCACATCTGAAACCGAAAATAATAAACAAACAAAAAACCACCTCCCCCAAACACACACAAATAAACAAAGAAAAATATAATCCCAACCCCCAAAATCCCTTACTCCTGCCTCTTCTTTTGCATTGTGTTGAAAAAAAAAAATTAAGAACCTAAATAGAACAGAAATCTGCTTTCATCAAAACAACATTATGCCAAAAAAACCCTTTCGAGGGAAGTGAAACATCCACAGCAGCACAGCCCTGCTTAAAAATAGAACAGCCTTTGCCTTGTGAGGAACAAAAAAAAAGTACATAACAACATATTTCTGCCATCCCAGCTTTGAAGGATGTCTGTCATATGCCTGGGCTGATTTTACACCCCTTCCCTTATTTTAAAAGAGGAACAATGCCCATCTTTCCCAAAAGGAAATAGGCAATAAAAACTCCAGCAGGATTTCCTATTCATCATTTTTTCCCATTCAGATCCTAATGGGTGAAGGAAAAAAAAAATTTAAAGGAAAAATATAAAATAAACCTTTTTACTTTAACAACTTAAGCGCCACTTATTAAAGAGATATTTTCATATGCCTGGTTTTTCCTAAATGTGGTATAGAGTTTTACAATTCAATTAGGGTTTTTTGTTGTTGTTGTTGTCTCCCCTGCTTTTCTTTTCCAGATCAGGCTGAGATTATGTCAGCAGCTGATGACAAAATCTCAAATATATTTCTAAAACACCCTGTTGAGATTTTAGCTGCAACATTACATTTCTAATTAATAGGGATTTTTTTTTCTTCTTCTTCTTTCTGAACGGTGGAGGTAGGGGGGTTGTTGTTTAACAAATGTTGTGTTTTACTGCTGGTATGATCTCACTGCTTTACAGTATCGATAAATGAAGGCACACCTGCACTATAAAACCTGCTTTATATGAAGCAGGTCATTCATGTTTTTATAGCCCATTTTTCACCCATTGTTCTTGGGTCGTGTCATAGGTGTGCTGTAATGTGTGGTGGCTAGAAGATCACTTTTTAACCAAAAGGGCTAATTTTGCCAACTTTAGTGCCAGAATCTGGACTGAAAAAATGCAGAACTAATATCCCAACAGACACGTTGCATGATGTCACTTCCTTGGAAATGGCCAAGACAAACAGCTATTTCCAGATCACTTGCACTTGCAACATGAATTCCCCCTCCTTTCTTTATCCCCAAATTACTATTCCTGTGTTTTCAAGCAATTTTTATGTTAACTTGCTTAATGTCTGAACTTTCCTGACTCTTTGTGAGCCTGGAAGCTTTTATAATGTTGGTTTGTAGAATCTGATCAGGCTCATTCAGACCCTAGTGATGGTTTCTTGGAGCCTGCAGACCTGTGAGTTCTTTATAAAAGAAAGGCTTGGGTTTTGTGTTTTTTTGTTTTTGTTTGTTTGTTTGTTTGTTTGTTTGTTTGCAAAGCAGCACAATGTGAATCCTGTTAAATGCTTGGGTTGAAGTTTACTCGCTTACACAGAAGTGCCTTTGCTTAATTAGGGAAAAACTAAAACCAAACTCAAAAACAACCCCGTTGCATTTAACAGAGGATTTTGGAACGATTTTTGTTTTTCTTTTCTCTCCCATGCTGGAAGGCTGGCGACAGCAGTGCAGGCAGGCACTCCATCACCAAGCCTCGCTCATGCACCTTCCTCCTCATTTGCAGCATCTTCCCTTCCAAAGTCTTCTCCCTCTGGAGACAAACCTGTTGTCAGCAGGCTGGAAGGATGCTGCGTTCAGAATGAAGGCTTGGATCCTGCAAACAGCCCCACAGAGACAGACACTCGGATCTGAGTTCCCCTCATGTCCATGTGGCACAAAGTTTTCCTGATACGAAGCTCTTCCTGGATTGGGGCTTAAGAGGGAATATCAATATTTTCCTCGCTGCCAACCTTACCATCGCTGGAAGGCAGAAGATTGCCTCCATCTAGCTTAATTCCTCAATACCTTTTATTAAATTCTGCCAGCCCCCCACGTCCCCACCCCTCCCACTTTATACATATTCACCCCACACACCAAGGTGCCAGCAGTTGTTTTTCATAACGTGGCTTTAAAGTGACAACTTTACAGCAGAGCCCAGAAACTTTTATTAGGATAACAAACAGAGCAGCAAAGGTAACACTGGTACAACTTAGAGAGACAGCAGCAAAGTTGCAGGATAAGGTAACCATGTAATGCTCCCCCTAACAGAGTGTTGGATGGTTTCTGATGCCTGAGGGATGGATTTTGCTGCGGTGATCCAAAGTTCTTCCTCTAGTCCGAAGCTGCTGATTATCTGATTTCCCTGCCAATGGGACTGCCTTTAATTAGAGTCTCTTTCACAGAGGGTGATTCCCTTGCAACAAAACAAAACAAAACCGAATCAAACAAACAAAAAAGAAGAAGAAGAAAAGGGTACATAATAAACAAATTTTTTTTAAAAAAATATTGTAGGGTTGTATAAGCTTTGGAGATTTGCAAGGGCCTACTTGCCAATTATTAAATATGACCAAAGATGACATTGCTAACTGCTGTTAGAAACAGGCACGGTGGAGACACAGCTTTCAGGCTAGGAGGATGACATTTTATTTGGTTTGGATTCCTTTCCTCGGGAAAGCACCGTTTCCTGCAGAAAATGAGTTTCCTTTAGAATGTTAAAATCTCTTTCCCCAGCCCCCTCCCTCCTCCTTCTTCCCTCACTCACCACGGTGGACACAGGAGGGATGCTGAACCCCCCAAGGAGCTGCGGGTACCCTGGGTTTGCACAGCGGGAAGGCGTGGGGCTGGCCGCACTCCATCATTCTGTGGCAGGAGGGGAAAGGCAAAATATTGCTTTGGTCAAAGTTATTAAAGGCAGGTTCACTCCACAGTCCTGGTTAGGAGATAAAATATGAGAGGGCAGCTTACATATTGCCATGATTAAATATTTACTGCTCAAAGAAGATTCGCAGAACTTTTTAAAATTAATGGCTACGAGTCTTTGTTTAGAGAGTATCACAAGTATTGAGCTGCCTATTGAACTGTTTGCTGAGCTATTTTACTATTGTTAGTGACACCCTAAATTGCCAGGCTTCCTTCCTTTCCTTTCTTCCTTGCTCTCTCCCTCACTTCTTTTGTCCTTTTCTTTTCTATGTTCTTTTTTCTTTTCTTTTCTTTTCTTTTCTTTTCTTTTCTTTTCTTTTCTTTTCTTTTCTTTTCTTTTCTTTTCTTTTCTTTTCTTTTCTTTTCTTTTCTTTTCT
>VWZI01021177.1:420806-449642 GCA_013396835.1 Psilopogon haemacephalus | reverse complement strand
AAAAAAAAAAGCTTTAACACGATGAAGTCTCTCCTAGCCTGTTTCGTGCTCCTTGTAGTATCTGTACAAGCAACTTAATGTCCTTTCTTGAAATGGTTTGTCTTTTTTGTTTTTGTTTTTGTTTTTTTTTTCCTCAGGTATTCTCAGCATCGCATTAGAACATCTGCCCCATTGAGAAAAAAATATGAAGAAACTATATAAAGATGAATATTGTGGCATGAAACTGTCGTGCACACAAACACACCCTCTCCAATCCCAACTTCATTCCATCCCTGGGCTCTAAAAGCAACTTCAGCTGTTTTGTCATCAAAATAATACTTCAAAATTTGAAATGATGCCTTCATCCTTGGTGATCTTCTGGACTACCATATGCACAGCACAAACACAGCTGAACCTCCCTCTGAAAGCAGATATTTTTGTTTCCAGTGTGTTATTTTAGGGCATTGGCTGTAAACCTGCTTTTAAGGAGGGGGGGTGGAAGTCAAATTATTAGACTCCAGTGAAGAAGATGCTGGGTTTCAGAAAGTATTTGATATTCCTGACATAAAATATGTGAATTACAATATTTTAAGCTTGTTAGGAAAATATTTAAAGTAATAAATACTAACAGAATATTTAAAGTAATAAATACTAGGAATTTTGATAATAATAAATAGTAGTAGAAAAGTGAAGATGATAAATAATGAGTAAATAATGCTAAGAAAGCAAAGATCACAAATAATAAGAGAAAAAGCTAATAAATAATAAGTAAATAATGATAAGAAAACAAAGATCATAAACAACAAGGAATACATGTTAAAAATTATGTAAATAATGTAAAAAATGAGTAAATAATGATAGAAAAATAAAGGGCACAAATAATAAAGAATACAGTTAAAAATAATAAGTACATAATTATAAGAAATTATAAGAAAATAAAGGTAAACTATAAAGATAATTAAAAAATAAATAAATAATCAATAAATAATGATAACAAATTAAATAATAAATAACAGGCAACACAGGTAATAAATGCTAAATAAACAATGATAAGAAAACTAAGATAATGAATAATAAGAACTGAAGGTAAGCAACAGTAATTAAATACTGATAAATAAAGATAACAGGTAACAATTAAGTAACAAAGAAGATAAATAATAATTAAATAATAAGCTAAAATAAATTATAAATAAATAATGGCAGTAAGTAAAGATGATAAATGCTAAATAAACAAAGAGAGCAAAACAAAAATCTGAAATGATATGAAAGAATGGTAATAGATAATAATTAAATAATGATGGTGAAAGATGGTAAATAATAATAAAATGTCAAATAAAGGCAATAAATATGATGTAAATAAGTTAACATGAATAAATATTCAATAAGTTAAAATAAATATAGTGCATTATAAATAATGATTACAAAGATACTAAATTATAAATAAACGATGACAACAAAATAAAGATAAGAAATGTAAGTAAATAATAAAAAAATGAAGTTGTTGGTATTAAATTTCATCCTCTTCTTAAATACATAATCTCCCCCCCAAGTTTAGCCAGTTAAAGGTGGAAAGTGGAAAGGGAAGTAAAGAAGGGAGCCATACAGATGTCTGCTGGGTTAACACCTTGCTTTAACTCGTGCATCGAGCTTTCTCCCAAGGATTTTTTAAGGCCAGAACTCCTCCTTGGCTGGTCCCCAGCTTTAAGTACAAAGAAACTCCCTTCCTTGTGCACAGATTTCTCCCTGTGTTTCAGGAGATCAGTGCAGCCTTGAACATATGAAGAGCTGCGTGATGAAAACTCTGATGCAAGGTGACTGATTTAATTGCAGGGTAGGTGGCATGGGATGGGTGAGGAGCTCTGTGTGGTGGCAACCAACATGTGTTCCCCGCCCTGCTTCCCCATCAGACATGCCTGTAAGCAATGCTTTTTACACCCCTGCAACCAGCCTTAAGGGTTCTGTTATTTTTTTCTAGGGTTGGGGGAGGGTGTGGGGGTGGGGTGAGGAGGCGTTGCGCTTTATTGCATGAACTGTCATTGCTTTCCAGGATAACAAATCTTGTTTTATAGCACTTGGTGGAGTTTGGTTAGGGGCTACCTCTGAGCAACATGAACTTGGCCTTGCTGTGTGTCTTACACTAATACTTTCGCTCCTGTAAGGAATCAGGGTACTTGAGAAACAGCCTGCAGCCATACAGCTGATTATTTCACCAAATTTGCATCTTTTCAACAGTAATGGGGATGGCTTTCACAAATGCTCCCAGGCTCTAAATAGACGTTAAGTGGCTGTTTCTAGTTGCTTCCTTCCCTTCTTCCCCTTGGGTGCACCCAGCCCCTAGGCCTGAGACCCCCAGGGCAACCTCCTGGTTGCACCCCAGAACCCCCTGTATGTGTAGAAGAGATGTTCCATCTTCTTTCCTAGGGGAGGACGAGGGACATGAGTGCCATAGGCTGTCCTTTGGAGGAACTGAGGTTGTTTTATGTGAAGTAGAGCTTGGGAAGAGGTGGCAGGAAAAACAGGTGGATGACAGTAAGGGTATGCTGGATCAGGGAGGAAGGTGGGTGGGGGACCTGAGTGGATGCATTTCTGCATCATGGGTAGGGATTGAGGAGACCAGCTTTCCTTAGATCTATCTCCCCCAAGGCAGCAATTTATAGTTGTAATTATTTTTGTTGTTTTTCTTGGTTTTATTATCATTGTCACAGTTACTATCATTGTCATCACCATTACTATATTTGAGAGACAGAAGGACTCAAAACAGACTTCAGCTTAAGAAAACCCAACCAATCAACCAGCCAACAACAACGACACCAACTCCCAAGCACTGTTATAAGATGTGTTTGTATTTGTTGTATTCCTGGGAGGTCATGGTACAGACCTCTCACTTTCTACAATTCCCTGGAAGGAGGTTAGAGCCAGGTAGGGGTCAGCCTCTTCTCCCAAGGAACAAATGATAGGAGGGAACAGCCTCAAGTTGCACCAGGGGAGATTTAGGAAGGACATTAGGAATAACTTCTTCCTTAAAAAGGTTGTCAAGGACCAGGGCAGTGGTGGGATCCCCATCACTGGAGGGGTTTCAAAACAGCGTAGATGTGGTACTGAGGGACATGGTTTAGTGGTGGGCTTCACAGTGCTGAGTTAGCAGATGGATCTGATGATCTTCAAGGTCTCCTTTAACCAAAACAGTTCTGCAATTTTATGACAGCCATGTATCTATGCATGGGAATGTTTGCAGAAGTCAACATGAAACACTAGCCAGAGAAGGCAGCAAAGCTGCCTTTCTCATGGGGACCAGTGGAAGCAGTGGGAATGTTGGGGGCTAGCAGAGATGGGGGCTTCTTTTTACCCATGCATTCTGTAAATGTTTTTCATTCAATAAATAAAAGAAGTACACCTGAGAAAAGATGAATCAGAGGAAGATTCCTGCTGTTGATTCCCAGTTCTGCTATGCCACTGAGAATTTGTGCCTTATCGTGCCTTTTTTAAAAATTAAATGCCTACACCTGACACCTGACAGACCCTAACCTACTACAAGGAGGAACAGCTTGCCAGCTGCTGTATGCAAAGAGTTTAAGGCTGAGACACCTGGGGCTGCTTAGCCTGGAAAAGAGCAGTCTGAGAGGGCATCTTCTCAATGCTCTGCAAGAGCTAAAGAGGTCAAGAGGATGGGGCCAGACTCTTTTCAGTAGTGCCCAGTGACAGGACAAGGGGCAATAGGCACAGAGTGGAATGCAGGAGGTTCTGTCTGGAGATGAAGAGAATCTTCTTTGGTGTGTAAGTGCTGAAGCCTTGGAACAGGGTACTGAGAGAGGTTGTAGAGTCTCCTTCTCTGGAGAGATTCGAAACTCACCTGGACATTGTGATCCTGGGCAAGCTGCTGTGGGTAACCCTACTTTCACAGAGGGATTGATCTCCAGAGGACCCTTCCAACTCCCACCATGCTGGGATTCTGTGATTCCATGGGTTATGTTAGGAGGTTGCTAGAAATAGATGCTACTGCTCTATGTTGCCATAGTTGCCCTGTTCTCTTGCATAGATAAAGAGCACAGGATTGGGGTGTGATCATGCTAGGGAATCTCATATTTTGCTTTTGTTACAGCTCTAAATATGCAGGTGTTTATCATGGGCTTACAGCACCCATTGCCTTTCCCCACATTTTGTTAAGTCCAATGCCAGCCAGAGAAAATTTAAAACCTTTCCCCTAAACTACAGTAAAATATCAATACTAGCCTCTCTTCAAACCCACAGAAGGAAATTCACAGATTAGAGCAAAGCCTTATTTTTAATTTCTGTGTCTTGCACAAGTATTTCAGCTTCTCTGGAAAGATCACCCACAATCTGGAGTTTTTCCCTTTGTCTGGGCACCTTGAGGTGAGTTAAAAGAAGGAGGAAACTAGGAGAGCCGTTGTACCTAGTTGAGCACTCATTATAAAATGGATTACAGGGACAGTAAACCATAAAGACTGTTTTAGAGCCATTAAGGTTCAGCTTGTCACTGCTGACATGGGCATACTCTTACACCATATATCCCTGACATGGCAGGAGGTGCTTAGGGATGCTTTCATACATGTTTTATTGAAATGACAGGTAATAACTTGGTCGGTGCATGGCTATATGCGAGAAATCCAAATGAAATTCCTCTTGAAATAAAACATAAACCCTTACATGTATGTAAAGAATCTCATCTTAAGTGATAATATTGTCCATCTTAAGTGATAATATTGTCATCCACCTTTTATTTTTAATATATTTTGTAATAGAATAATGAAAGAACCTTTATCCTGGAATAAAACACAGCTGAATCAATGTGATTTGCAAAGAAGTGAATCTTGCAGTTGGTAAAACAATTGGATAAGAAAGAGGGAAAGTATCAACCTCTTGGATTTCCCTTCTGAAAATGTCTTCCCATCTGTATGCTCATCAACTGTTTCTCCCAGGCTGAGCCTTTGACTTGTTAGGGCTTTTTTGTCTTACAGATCCAAGAAAAACTTTGCATACAATTATGACGCCTTGAAAATAAAATGTTTAAGTGAAAATACCAAGAGAGTCATAGCAGCAGAGAGTCAGATCTCACAGACCTTTCAGGTCTAACATTCACATTCATTAAGTGTTTGGAACGCAGCAGGAATGAAGGATTTGGTGCTTGGTGGCTCTTTTCTAAGCTGTTTCTACACAAAACCCAAAACTGAACATCAAGTCTGTGTAAAACTGGCGAATTCCACAGCTGGGGGTGGTGGAGCAGCAGTGGATAGAATGGGGTCTTCCAGTGTCTGCAACAGAGAGACTTGGACAGGCCAGAGATATGAATGGAGAGGAACCTCATGGAGTTCAACAAGCTTAGGGTGCTGCACCTGGCAAGGAGTAACACCCTCCACAAGTACATGTGAGAGGCTTGTTTATTGTAAAGGGCCTGAAAGTGCTAATGGACAAGTTCACCATGAGCCAGCAATATGTCTTTCTGGCCAAGAAAGCTAACAGATGCTGGGGTGCCTAAGAAGAGCATGACTAACAGGTCCACAGAGGTTCTCCTCAACTATACTCTGTTCTAGTTAGGCCACATCTGGAGTCCTGGGTGTAGTTCTGGGCTCCCTAGTTCAAGTGAGTCGGAACTACTGGAGAGAGTCTGATGGAGGCTACAAAGATGCTGAGGAGACTGGAGAAAGATGCTCTCAGGCTGGAGAAGAGCAGCTTGAGAGGGAATCTTCCAAATGTTCAGCAAGAGCTAAAGAGTGGGAGGCAAGATAATAGAGCCAGATATTTTGCGCTGGTGTCCAGTGACAGGACAAGGGGCAACAGACACAAACAGAAATCCAGGAGGAAGATGAGAAAAAATTCTTTGCTGTGAGGGTGCTGGAGCCCTGAAGCAGGTTGACCAGACAGGGTGAGGAGCCTTCTTCTCTGGAGAGATTCCAAACCCACCTGGATATTGTGATCCTGGGCAACATGGTGAGGATGACACTGCTATAGCAGGGTGATTGGACTGCATGATCTCCAGAGGTCACTTCCAACCCCCACCAGACTGGAATTCTGTGAAATGGCTGGAGCAGCAATGGCAAGCAACATGGAAATCGCCCACCAACCTTAAAAATTATGAGTGAACACTGACGAGTTCTGTAAAAGGTTCAAATAGAAACTGGAGCTGTGCTTGAAAGCCAGATGGGCCAGTAATGCAGGAGATGAGCAGGGCAACAGCAGACTCTGCAGGGCAAGGCTGGAGTGGGCTGCAGGCAGCATGTGCCAGGCTGTGGTATAGGTAGGATAGAGAGGGCAGGGTGGGCATGAGGCATGTGTTTTAGTGTCTTGGGTCAATCTGGTCCTGCAACCTGGAAGGAGGTTGGAGACAGGTAGGGGCCAGTCTCTTCTTCCAAGTTACAAGCAATGGACAAGAGGTAATGGCCTCATGTTGCATCAGGAAGGGTTTAGGTTGAACATAAGGAACAATTTCTTCCCAAAAAAGGGCTGCCAAAGCCTTGGCCCAGGATGACTAGGGAAGTGGTGGAACCCCCATCCCTGGAGGGATCTCAAAACTGTGTAGATGTGGTTCTGAGGAATATGGTTTAGTGGTGATCTCGCAGTGCTGGGTTAATGGTTGAAGTTTATGATCTTAAAGGTATGTTTCAATTAAACATTTCTATGATCCTTGTGGACAGGTAAGGAAGGAGGGAGGAAGCTGAAGGCTATGAGGTGCCACTGTCCCTGAAAGGTACAAGTCAGGAGGGTAGAGAGTAGCATGGCTATTTCTGCACCAGCTCAGGGCTAGTAACAGAGCCATTGTGCCACTGACTAAAGAGGCTTCCTGAGAATTCAGGCTGTTTCTCAGTTCCTTGAACTAAAAGAAATGAGTATTTTCAGGGTGGAGCAATGGGAGTGCAGATGAAGAAATGCTGAGCAGGTTGGAGGCAGACTGAGAATACTTGAATGGGCCAAATTGAGCATCATCATGAGCTGGTGGACTCTCATACTCCCCTGTAATCAAATATGTTTCCAAGAGGTCTCAGTGTTCCCTGGACCAGAGCCTATACAGGGCTCCTCAGGCAGTGCAGTGACAGCTACTGGGGCATGAACTTGCAGGAGAGAACTTGTTAGTGCCAGCGTTGTTCTGACCAGGAGGTTCCATCTGAAGTTGAGGAGAAACTTCTTTGGTGTGAGGGTGATAGAGCACTAGAACAGACTGAAGTCTGTTGTGAAGTCTCCTTCTCTGGAGACATTCCAAGCCCACCTGCACATTATGATCCTTGGCAATCTTCTCTGGGTGACCTTGCATTAGCAGGGAGGTTGGACTAAATAATCTGCAGAGGTCCTTTCCAGCCCCCACCATTCTGGAACTCTGGGATTCTGTCAGGACAGTTAGGTCCCCCTGCACCCACCATGGAGACTTGCTTTGCCTTGCTTTTCCTCACCTTGGAGACATTCCAAGGGGTACCACTTGGCCAAATACCCCTTTGGGGCAGGACTCACCACCTTCCTGCAAGGGGCCACAACAGTGTTTGTTGTCAAAGTCATCATCTCCACACAGATCACACTGTGATTTCTGCCATCACCACAGCTGGATATCTGAGGGTACAGACTGACCATTAGCTTGCTGGAATGACGATGATCAGCAGAGTGCAATTGTTGGATTGACAGATTTTTGTGCACACATGAATATTAAACTATGTTTATATTTCCAATACCACCCTGAAACCACTGCTCTTGTGCATGTTCTTGTGATGGTGTTCATCAGTTCTGCATTTCCCTGCAGGATGTCCCAGTTGCTGGAGTTTGCAAATGTGTAAATATACAAGAAATAATCTAAAATATGGAAATGTAACAGAATAAAGTATTGTGCTGGTTTGAGCTAATTGGAGAATTTGAGTGAGAAATTAGACTATTGGCTGAGCGAGAAAAACACAGTATGTCACTTCACCAGAGCTTTACTGAGAAAGAAAAAAAAAATGTTTTTAAGTATTGTACCTAAAACATTAAATATCAGACAGTTTCTGACCTCTATGGCTGTGGCTGCTTCTCTTTGCATGGTCTCCTTTGTCTCTGCCTTGGTAGCTAATTCTCAGCAATACTAATACCTTCTTTATACTACTAATCCCCTGGCCGATCTACCTCAGCTTGTCTTCAGTATCAGCAGGTGGTGAGATAAGATTGGGGAAGGGGGGAAAGGTGGTAGGGGGTGGTTGGTTACCCCTCTTGGGGATTTTTGGTATCTGGGAGGGGTGTGGTGTTTCTGTATTACCTTTTCATTGTATATATCTGTAAATATCTGTTATTCCTTGTAAATATATGCTTGTATATGGTGCAAAGCTGTAAATATAAAGCTTCATTTATCAACTTCCAGTGTTTCTGAGTCCTAGCCGGGATTTATATCAAAAGGTGAGGGGGCAGGTAACTGCTTAAACCACTACAAGTATAGACTACAGCATGGCTCTGCAAGATCATGGGTTTAACATCCCAGAATCCCAATACGGTAGAGTTTAAAAGGAACCTCTGACAACCATCTAGTCAAACCCTCTGCTAAAGCAGGGGAACCCACAACAGATGCCCAGCATGAAAACGGGCTTGGAACTTCTCCAGAGAAGAAGATTCCACAACCTCTCTGGGCAGCCTGTATCAGGGTTCCAGTACCCTCACAGCAAAGAAGTTTCTATTCCTGTTCAGAGGGAGTATCCTGGGTTCCATTATGTGCCCATTGTCTCTCATCCTTTCACTAGGCACTACTGAGAAGAGTCTGATCCCATCCTCTTGACCCCCACCCTCTAGTTCTTGCTGAGCATTGAGAAGACTGCCTCTCAGGCTGCTCTTTTCATAGAATCATAGAATCATTTCAGTTGGAAAAGATCTTAAAGATCACTGAGTGCAGCCATTAGCCCTATTCTACCAAGTTCACCACTAAGCTATATCTCCAAGCACCACATCTACATGACTTTCAAACACCTCCAAGGATGGTGACACAATCGCCTCCCTGGTATAGCTTATTCTAACGCCTGACAAACAAAAATGTTCCTAATGTCCAGCCTAAATATCCCCTGGTGTAGCTTGAAGCCTTTCAAGGCCTCTGCTACAGCTTGAATAGCCCCAGGTCTCTCAGCCTTTCCTCCTCAGTTGTCACTCATCCTCTCAGATTCTGTGTTCATGTGAAGTCGATTTTTCAGATTCTTAGTGATGAACAGCAGATCACAATTCAAGCTCTGGGAATTCCTGGCTATTGATAACATGAATTGATTTCAGCACAGAACATTGAGTTTTAGATGCGTTCAAATATGCATGTATCAAACAACCTTTGAACCTTTGTTTTTAAATACATCTGATGTTAGGCTTGTGTTTATCTGCTGCAGTTAGTGATAGAGGAACTATGAAACTTTATGTGGTTGCAAAGCTTATTGTGAACAACATCCAGCCTCGAAGAGGTAAAACAAGTTAGAACATAGAGAGGAACTAGAGGGAACACAAGAGGTTTCACACATTCTTAGGGAAGATCATAGAATCCTAGAGTCATAGAATCATCTTGATTGGAAGAGACATTTAGGATCTTCAAGTCCAATTATTAATCCAGTAGAGAATACTAAAAATTTTGCCATGGTGGCCACTGATGAGAGATGTCACCTCATTCATATTCAGACATCAGAGATTATGAAGCACCCTCATCAGGGCAAGCTGCAAAGGGCGCTTGAGGATGGGCATAAGAAAGGTGCTGCTCCTCCTTTGCCCTCTTTAAAACATGAAAATGCTGAGGATTATTTTTTTTCCTTCATGATAAAAGAAGGAAATGGCTGAAATGGTTTGATATGCAGAGAAATTTTCCAGTTCCCTGTGTTTCCACAGCAGGGCAAGAAATGTTATGAAGGGAAGCAAGAACTTTTGTTGAAGGGTCTGTTGCTACAGGACGAAGGTACAGGATGGGTTTAAACCAAAATGGGGAAATTTAGACTAGAGAGAAGGAAGAAATATTTGACACTGAGGATAGTGACAGCCTGGCCCAGATTGTGCAGAGAGGTGGTAGCTGCCCCATGCATGGAACCATACCAGGTGAGGTTGCCTGGGGCTCTGAGCTCTGGTCTAGTTGCAGATATCTCTGCTAGGGCAGTTGAACAAGATGACATTTTAAAATCTCTTCTAATCCAAATCCTTCTAAGATTTTTATGGGGGAGATGAAGGGTCCAGGAGGAGAAATAAGTTCCAGATGAAAACATTCTCTATCTCCCTATCCCACTCCAGACAAGAAGGCATTATCCAGCCTGGTCTCCAGAACCATCCACAAATTCCCTTGGTAACATGTTCCAATGCCTCACCACCCTCACTATAAAAAATGTCTTCCTAATCTTCAGTCTAAATTTCCCCTCTTCCAGATCAAATCCATTCCCCCTCATCCTATCACTACAAGCCCTTTAAAAAGCCACTCCCTGGCTTTCTTGTAGCACCCTTCACATACTGGAAAGCTGCTATAAGGTCTCCCCAGAGCCTTCTCCTCTCATGTCTGAAAAACTGCAACCCTCGCTGCCTGTCCCCATATTCTATTTGGACTTAAGAACACTATTACTTATCAAATGTCTTCATCAGGGTTTCACTCTGCAAAAGAGCTCATTGGTAACAAAAAGGGAAATTACTGCAACTCCAAACTGCTTTCTCTATTTCAGCTTGGACTTTTGACTTTTTTTTTTTCTTCTTTCTTTCCTAACCCCTTTATTTTTGTCCCTGCTCACAGACCTGACCTGTAGCTACATGGAAAGTTTCAAGATGAAGTCATTTCTGGTTTGAGTTACTTCAGCGCCTTTAATTCATCCAGCTGTGCCTGCTCAACAACAATTCCAGCATTCAGCATTGACAACACCCCATCAGCAAGAAGAAATCAAACAGAGAAGGCAGCCGGTGTTGAAAGGAACACTTAAAAACTCTCATTTGTAGAATTTAACATCATCAAAACAGTAAATGTAAATACAAGCAGAAGGCAAATGCAAAACTCATCAGTCAAGGTATTTCACAGGAAGAAAAAAAACATGTAAAAAGTGGTTTTTTTTTTGAGAGAGAACATTAATGAAAATCCCAAAGGAAATATCATTGAACACAAAGGGCCATCTTAAGGAAAAAAGAAATTGCTGGTTACTTTGCTTAAAAGAACCTTACATTATAATATACAGGATGTGTTTCCCTTGTTGAATGTGTGTTTAAACTCATATTTTAGAAGTAAAAGGCGAGAAAAAAAAAAATCAGTTCTAAGTTGCAAGTCCAAGCCAGGAGCCGAGCTTTGTGAAGGACCAACTCCATCAAGGTTATAATGCACTCAGCAGTCAAACCAGAAGTGTTTCAGGATTTCTGAGAGATGTTGTTCCCTTCAAAACAGTACTTTAAACTGAGGTATAATTAATAAATGTTCCGCCACACATTATTGAATTGCCATTCCAAAAGAAATGAGGCAGCAAAGGATCTTTTGTGCAAAACAGAGGTGAAATATAGACCTACAAGATGGTATTTGAGGGTGCACAAAGAATTTATCCTGGAAGTTTTTTCCCTTCCAATCAATAACATGTACGGGAGAGAGACTGAATTTTTAAATTTAGATTACATTGCAACTGCCTTTTGGTGAAGGTAATGATGGTGATGCTGGTCCATACTGACCACTCCTGGGAGGTGAGGGAGATGCTCCTACTCCTGCCTTGATAGAGGCAGCATTAAGCACCAATTCCACTTCAGCTGGGACCACATTGTTGTAAGGATAATAACTGAGCAGGGGAATAAACCTCTTGGTCTGGTGGTAATTCCAAATAGCAGTGCCATAGTCATAGGTCTGTCACTGGAATAGCTGGAAGAGAGCTACTGATGGGTGTTCTCAGACATGTCATGTCATGGGGTTACTTTGAGGCAAAGGTCTGTTGCAAAGGCTAACCTACAATTTAGGGACAGGCAGATCTAGTTCTCTATTAGCTAATCTCCTGAATATTCAGAAACCAGTAATGCTTTGGATAGGAAGTAGTGAGAGGAAACAAAAGTGGACACTCCTTGACTCCCATTATCTGCTTTGGGGGATTTCAGCATGTTCTCTCTAAATCTTGGTCCAGTGAAATTGATGGAATTTCATTTTAAAAACCTAATGAATATACTTGGTTGCTTCTCTTCTCCAACAGTGGTGTCTGACACTGGATTTTTATCTTATGATTTGTGTTATTGTGTTATTTATCCTTATATATATGTTTTATTTTAAGTTTCATTAAAGACTGAAGCAATCCAGCACATCCCATCACCTTCAGATACTGTTGCTGCTGTGATGGTGTTAGGGTTACTGGTGGTTCCACCAGCATTTACAAAACAGTGACCAAAAAAAGCTGGAGAAGTGAGATGCTGATGCTTGTTGGGCTGAAGCAGCTTGTTGTGAAGAAAGCTTCTGAGCTGTTTCTGATGCCACTTTTCCTGCTAATTTTGTATCTTGCAGCTTACTTTGGCACATATCTTCCAGCCTAGGGATGCCCTGTAATGTGATAAATAGACACACGTCTTTAAAATGCCTCTGCTACCACATCAGATGTGGTAAAAATAAATTTCACTTGTTTAACTGCCTTTTAAGTACAGAAGGAAAATTCCAGCAGTTGGACAGGCAAGAAAAATAGCGACTGAGCATGCAAATAATTTCTGTTCCTTTAAACAATACCTACTCTGCTGCTTGCATTTCCCCAAAGATACCATTGAAGCACCACACGGTTGAAGTCTGTTTTACCCTCATATAAGGCAATGCGACAAATGATTTAGGGGAGGGGTGGGGGAAAAGTAATCTCTAATCAGCATAACTTCATCCCGCACGGTGTCGAATTATTGTCAATTTAATTCTGTCTCCTCGCCACAAAAAAAAACTCTAAAGTGTTTCTTCCTGTCGAAGTTTTTGTAGCTGAATAATAAATAAAAAGAGGGTGCAGTACAAGTGCTGCATAATGTAATTGTGCCCTCTTTGTTCTTGTCAATCAGCTTTTACATGCGTTAAAGTCGTTGCGGATGTCACCATGATCATATTCAATAGGCAATGGCTTCTCCCAGTCACAGTGCGGTCGGCTTCTGCCAGAAAGTTCCTTTAATAAAGAGGTTTTGTGGTAGAAGGTTTCAGGTGCTTTATAAAACTTTGACTTCCCTCTGACTACAAGGCAAGGAAGCACAATAATGCATGCATGAATTGCCGATAAATCAAAGGCCTGCTTTTTTTTTAATTCGTATTTTGACATGTACATACGTAGCATTTTTAAGAGATAGCTCCAAGGTAGCTTCTCAGTCCTTGATCAGATCATGAATTTAATTAATTCAGTGTAGACATGTCATAGATTTCAACCCTTTAGAATTACATTTTTAATACAGATCTAACATTTAATGTCCTTTTTTTCTTTTTTTTTTGGGTGGAGTGAAAAAAATCCTTTAATACTCCTGTAGCAATTTTTTCCCTCTTATTATGAGACTGTGGCTCCTTCCTAATTATGTGGCTGCAAATTATTTACTGTAGTTTTAAATTAAGGAAGGAGACAAGTAATCCAGTGTAAAAAACACTGTTCCAACTTCAAGAAGAAATGAGTGTATGTGTTTAATTTCTCTTTAGGCATACAGCTGTACAGTCACTGTATAATGGAAGGTTTGAGACAAAATGGTCCCCCACCACCTTACCTCCGTGTAATGCAATTTAGCTTCATTAAATTACTGGAGGGCCAGTTACTTAAGCAGAATATTGATTTTCAGTCTGGGCCATGTTTAACATAATTCTGCGTAGGCAACAGCTAATTCTGCATTTGAATCTCACACCCTAATGGAATTACACGATGCTGCGGCTGACCATGGGCAAGGCAGGGCTGAAGCTGGGGGCTCTGCTCCCCCCCCCCTTGCCCACTTCTGCTGCCTTTAACCCCTTCCTGCCCTGCCTGCAATCAAATGGTCACACCGACAAATTCCTTCGTTCTTCTACAGAGCTGTTTGTCTTTCATCTAGGGATGTGTAGCTCTGAGATAGGTTTTGGTACTCTAAAACATATGTGGGGCTATTATAGTTTCCTTTAGCAACCTATATAGTTGGGGGTCTGTCTCTTCTCTCCAGAATTGGATGACAGGACAAGAGAAAATTGTGTCAGGGGAGGATTTGCTTGGATATTATGAAAAAATTCTTTACAGAAAGAGTGGTCAGGCATTGGAGTAGGCTGGCCAGGGAGGTGGTTAAGTCACCATCCCTGGAGATGTGCAATAAATGTGTGGACATGGCATTCTGTGACATGGTTTAATGGCCGAATGAAGCACAGATTTGCCTGGAAAGTATGTTCTTTAGGTTACTGGCTTGAAAGCCAGTCATTACTTTAAGTATTCTGTTTAATGAGATGAGATACAGTTTACAAAACATCAAATAATAATAATAATAATTTAAATGGTTCTCCATGAGTTACAGTTTGTCAGCACCTTGACATTTAATTAGTGAGTGGGGAGAAATTGTGCTTATCATCTGTATTAATGGTGGACATGGTGGAGGAGGGTGACACTCTTTGGTGGTTCCAGACCTTAAGTAGTGGAGGGTCACACAAAAACTGCTTCCTCATTGGATCAAAATAACAAAACCCTAAAGCCTCAGGTAGGGCTTGAGCTGAGTCTCCCAGCCCACAGGAGTAAAACAGTTCATCCCTCTACAGGTACCAAACACTATCCCTGCTTGTTTGGGAAATTTTGTGCAGTTAGGTTCATAAGATATTTTAAGTTTGTGTCTTTACAGAAATACTCAATCTCTTGGGCATATTGACCAGAGCCAGTGTGCCATGTGTCATGAGCACTGAAGCTAAATTTTGATGTGACTTCAGAGGAGGATTAGGAGAAGGAATTTTAGCAACTTCCTTAAAATGGATGAAGTTAGCAGATTTCAAGTCTTGTTGAGAAGTTTTAAACTAGACTGGATAGCTCTTGGATCACAGAATCACAGAATAGTAGAGGCTGGAAAGGGCCTCTTCAGATCATCTAGACCAACTCCCCAGAAATAGAATCAACCTCACCAAGCATCCTTGGAGCTACTGGTTTCAACAGACAAACCCAGACAATGCATTTACATGGAAATTTGGCAGTCAAGCCACCTCGCTTAAGCATTCTCTGGGCTCAAGTAGCTTGCAGAGGTGAGCACATGCATTAGAAATTTGGATTTGATAATCTTAGAGGTCATTTCCAACCTTAATAATTTTATGATTCTGTGAGTAGGTGAAACAGTGACCTTACTTTGCTCCCCACAAGAGCTGGTATACCTTCAGTTTGTGCAGAGGTCCCTGTGGGACCTGAGGAGCAGTTGCCTGAGGAATCCTGGACAGTAGCTCCCTGAAGATCCTGGGGCAGCCTCATCCAGTGAATAATTTCCTGATTTTGGTGGAGAGCTCAGATTTTGCAGGCCCTTCTGCAGCTGTCGTCAGAATACCATGGGACTCTGCCTCTCACAATGTCTTTCCATTTTCCCTCACCAGTAGAATGGTAGAGTCAGCTGTTATCTGAGATGCCTCTGCCTTCCAATCTGGAGGCAAAGATGAGCTACACAAACCCAATTTGTCATTGGCAGCCAATAATTGGCATCAGGTGCATTACTTAGCATCCTGTCATGGATTTGGCATGTCACTTGATTGATAACTCTGTGCCTTCTTCTGACGCTGGACATTGTTTGTTCTTTATCACATTTGCACTCAAGGCTTATGGTCCTTTATTGCTTACTCTATCCCCTAAATATTTGCATTTTGGAGGAGGGAAAGGGGAAAGGACACTTCCCTTTGTATTGCTACTTCTGGGGTCCCACACTTGGGTCACAACATCCCCAGGCAATGCTCCAGGCTTGGGGCATAGTGGCTGGAAACCGCCTGGCAGAAAAGGACCTGGAAGTGCTTCTTGATAGTGGCTGAAGATGAGCCAGCAGTGTGCTCAGGTGGCCAAGGCCACCAGCATCCTGTCCTGGCTCACTAATAGTATGGTCAGCAGGAAAAAAAACAGTGATTTTCCCCTTTTACTCAGCACTGGTGAGGCCACACCTCAAACACTGGGTTCAGTTTTGGATCCCTCACTGCAGGGACTATGAGGTGCTGGAGCATGTCCAGAGAAGGTCAATGAAAGTGGTGAAGAGTCCACGGAACAAGTCTTAGAAGGAACGGCTGAGGGAACTGGGGTTGTTTATCCTGGATAAGAGGAGGCTGAGAGGGGACCTTCTCAATCTCTACAATTCCCTGAAAGGAGGTTGGAGAAGGATGGATGTTGAGCCCTCTACTGACAAGATGAGAGAAAATGGCGTCAAGGTGCTCCATGAGAGGTTTAGGTTGGATATTAGGAAAAATTTATTTCCTGAAAGAGTGGCCAGGCACTGGAACAGGCTGCCCAGGGCTGCCACCTGTGATGAAGGTGACTGGCAGTGGAGCCATCACCCCTGGAGGTGTTAAAAAAAGCATGCAGACATGGCACTCTGACATGTTTTAGTGGGCATAGTGATGTGTTGATGGATGGACTTGGTGATAGAGCTTTTTTCCAAGCTTAATGATTCCATGGTTCTATGATATTTCTGGTCCTCAAATGGTGAGGTAGTGGATGAACCCACATATTTGGATTAGATGTGATGAAACAGAGAGTACAGGAGCTATCCGGGAGGTCTGGTGGGAAGTGATTGAAAGCAGCCAACACTAAAATAATTTTCTCCTCAGGTTCACCCTTGTTTTCCACCACTTCTTGTCACATATGTGGTGGAAAGGAACTCTGTTGATTTTAGAGAAGCTGCTTACAGAAGGGGGTGTTAGTTACAATATACAAGGTAGCAGGATCTGGCCATATATAATTAATACAAATATGTGCATAATTTAAAGCTGCCCCAGGAAAGCCTTAAATTACATGATAACCATGCAGACACTGGCCTAGGAAGGAAAACATGGGGAGTCTCTATTAGTGAAATTAATTATATGTAAGATTGTCTTCAATAACCATGTGGGAATGATTAAGTAATCAGTCAAATAAAAGATTTAATAACAAATTCCCTATCAATTATACAAGAACACCCAGTAAAAATTAAGTAAAAATTATTTTCAATGCATTAATATTAATATTAACA
Source organism: Psilopogon haemacephalus (assembly GCA_013396835.1). Taxonomy (NCBI): domain Eukaryota; kingdom Metazoa; phylum Chordata; class Aves; order Piciformes; family Megalaimidae; genus Psilopogon; species Psilopogon haemacephalus. The sequence goes on along the minus strand of VWZI01021177.1, from coordinate 432,614 downwards.
GTCCTGGAAATATTATAACATAATTAAGTGTAATTTCTTGTAGCAAAACATACTCATAACAGCAAAATAAACAAGCCTCTGAATAGTATTTCCTGAAGAAACTCAGCAGCTCAAGAGGTGTGATGGCACATGAAGGATGTGGATGAAGCCAGCTCAAAAGACACCGTCACGAATGGGTCTGTGGTGATGCTGACAACTGTGTAGGCCACAACTGATTCTGTCCCAGTGTCCAGTCATTAAGAGGTAAAGAAAATCAGCATCACAGATATGTCAAAAATGGGGTGAAGTGGAGACCTGGAGTTACTTAGGCTGCACTTCAAGCACCTCCAAGCATAGATCCTGCATTTGTTTTCTCTGATCTAGATTTGTTGTGATTTCTGGATCTGTGTGAATTTATTTCCAGTTCTGGGCTCCTCAGTGCAATAGAGACAATGAACTAGCAGAGAGAGTCCAGTGGAGGCTCCAAAGATGCTGAGGGTCCTGGAGCATCTCTGTGAGGAGGAGAGGCTAAGAGACCTGGGGCTGTTGAGCTTAGAGAAGAGCAGCCTGAGAGGGAATCTCATCAATGCTCAGCAAGAGCTGTGGGAGACAAGAGGATAAGGCCAGACTCTTGTCAGTGGTGCCCAGTTGGAGGACAAGGGGCAATAGACACAAACTGGAACCCAGGAAGTTTCACCTGAACAGGAGGAGAAACTTGTTCGGTGTGAGTGTGCTGGAGTCCTGGAGCAGGTTGTCCAGAGAGGCTGTGAAGTTTCCTTCTCTAGAAAGCTTCCAAATCCACTTGGTCATTATGATCCTAAGAAACATGCTTTGGGTGCACCTGCTTTAGCAGGGTGCTTGTGCTGGATAGTCTCCAGAGGTCCCTTCCAACCTCTACCACACTGAGATTCTGTGATTTATTCCTTTTATTGCTGAACTGATAAAGTTCACTTTATCATTACTGTCACCTGCTGTGCCACTAGAGATGGGAGTCATCACATTTATTGCTGCCTGTAAGATTTGGGTATCTATTTTAAGCTTTACATCCAAGATATTTCTGTAGTTGATGGGGGTAAGGGGATATTTTAGCCATCTCTTTAAAGATTAAATTAATTGTCCTGTGGAGGTATCTACTCCTCTTTATGTTTTAGATGACTAACTTCAGCTAGAAATCTAAATTTTTACATGACTGAAGGTCAAGGTGAAAATCCACATCTGATGGAGTGGTCCAGAGCTAGCTGAAGTCAGTGACAATATTTCTATTAATTTTAGTAGGTGTTAAACACAGTCCTGCTGCAATTTTCTAAAGGTAAAATACTCTGTTTCTACTGCAGGAATAGCTATTGTGGGCTGTACTCATAATCCATGTGGTCCCATACCTTGTTTCCCTGGCTGGTACATAAGGATGAAAACAGGAGTGAGGAGAGATACAGTGAGTTTTCCCATCTTCAGCCATCTGCATCTCAGGGACTTCCTGAGCAAGAGGTTGTGTTTAACAGCCTGTGAAGGGTCATCTACACTGCAGAAAGTGTCCAAATGTAGATTAGCCACAATTTTTTTTTTTTTTTTCCCTACAGTAACATTAAAATAGTGGCATTTTGATCCAAGTGTTCCTAGGTGACTAGGAATGAACAATTTGTTTGTGATCTTCTCTGTAATAAGACCCCATCAAATAACCTATCAACCTAATAGTTGATGCTGCAAGGGTTAGGTTTTATTCCTGGGTAACTGCAGAATTTGTAGAAACAATGGGGAGTGAAAGATTTAACTTTTCAAATTAAAGAAAAAAAGAAGTTGTTAAAATAATCTGCTTGCTAGAGGCAAAGTAAGAAAATAATTAAATAATTTAAAAGGGAAAAAGTCTTCTTGGCACACATGAAGTCTCTTACAATTCTTTAACACTGCTTTCCATCTTTCTCATAAGCTCACATTTTTCTTTGAGTGCAAGATACAGACACATGAAATAAGAAAGGTGGTGAACATGTTTGTGCTCAATGTTTGCACCTTCAGCAGTGTTCTGGGTTATGCTTTCTGCCAAAGCTAAAAGTAAAAAGCTGTAAATATGGAATCATTTTGGTTGGAAAAAGACCTTTAAGATCATTGAGTCCAACCATTCTCTCACTCTACCAAGTCTAGTGCCAAATCATGTCCATCAGTATCACATCTCTGCCTCTCTTCCATCTCCCACACAGTTAATGATAAATAGAAAGAAACTGATATCTACATAGTCTTACAAAATTGTATTTCTATGCAACATAATCAGTCCTGCACCAGTACAGGTGAGGAGTTGACCTACTGGAAAGCAGCTCTGTGGAAAAGGACTTGAGAGTGCTGTTGGACAGCACATTCCCCATGAGCCATCATTGTGCTTACATGCAAGAAGAAAGCCTATAGAGAGTGAAAACAAGGACAGGTAACCTGGGACAAATACAAAGACATTGTTTGTGCAACCAGAGATCAGGTCAGGAAAGCTAAAGCACAGCTGGAGTTGAATCTGGCTAGGGACATTAAGGGGAACAAGAAGAATTTCTTCAGGTACATCAGTGAGAAAAGGAGGACTAGGGAGAATGTGGGACCCTTCCAGAAGGGAAATGGAGAGCTGGTGACAGGGGACATGGATAAGATTGAGGTGCTCAATTTCTTCTTTGCCTCAGCCTTCAGCTCCAACAAGTGCTCAGCAAGTGCTCCAACAACAATGTCCAAATTCCAGACAGCAAAAGTAAGGACTGGGGGAGGAAAGATCTGCCTACTACAATTGAAGATCATGTTCGTGAGCACCTAAGGAATCTGAACTTGCAAAAGTCCATGAGGCCTGATGACATCCACCCACGGGTTCTGAGGGAACTGGCAGATGAAGTTGCTAAACCACTGTCCATCGTATTTGAAAGGTCATGGCAGACTGATGAAGTTCCTGCTGATTGGAAAAGGGCAAACATAACTCTCATCTTCAAGAATGGAAAAAAAGGATGACCCCAGGAACTACAGACCAGTCACCCTCACCTCCGTGCCTGACAATATCATGGAGCAGATCCTTCTGAAGGCTCTGCTAAGGCAAATGGAAAACAAAGCAGAGGTGTCTGATGGCAACCAGCATGGCTTCACCAAGGGCAAATCATGCCTGACTAATTTAGTGGCTTTTTATGATGAACTCACAGCAGTGGTTGTCAAGAGAAGGGCAACTGATGTCATCTACCTGGACCCGAGTAAGGCCTTTGACTCTGTCCCACATGCTCCTCTGCCAACATGTGAAGTACCACCCTTTTGTTTTATTTGGAACTGGGACTAACTGCTTTTCACCATCAAGTTCCTACATCCTGCCTTCATCCAACATCACAACCATCCATCTCAGCCTTTGGACTCAATTGCCTTCCACAGGTTGTATTTGTATTTTGTTTCCCCTTTTTTCCCTTCTTCCCAGCTTCTGTATTTTTTCCCTCATTCCCCATACCCTGCATTCAGGTTCCACTTTTTCTCCCACCTTCTGTAAAAAAAACCTTTTCCCCCCTATTTATTGTTAAAGTTTTATACCTTTTTTACTTCCAAATCGGATTGAGTTTTTATTGGGCATTCGGGCTCAGGGGTAGCTGGCTTAAACCCAATACACAGAGGGAAGATTGAAACTTGATGTTAGGAGGAAGTTCTTTCCAGTGAGGGTGGTTAGACACTGAACAGGTTGCCCAGGGAGGTTGTGGCTGCTCCCTCCCTGGAGATGTTAAAGGCCAGGTCAGATGAGGCCTTGAGCAACTTATTTTAGTGGGAGGTGACTCTCCCTATGGCAGGGGGTTGGAACTGGATGATCTTTGAGGTCCCTTCCAACCTAAACCATTCTATGATTCTAATTACTAAAAATTCTGGAGTTCTATCAGTGATCTACAAATTTGCTTTGAGGTCTTGAATCTAGAGAGTGCTGTAAGATGTTCAGCCAGGGTATCTAGTTAAAACAATGTGGGCTTTCTTTTTGTTTTTATCAAAACCTGAGAAATAACCTGCCAAGCCAATCATTCTCTCCCAGGAGTCTTGCAGAAGGCCTGGATGTTAATTGCATTTAACCTAGAACAGGAGAGGTGGGTTTTTTTGTTGGTTTTTTTTTTGGTTTTTTTTCTCTTTATACGATAAGTAATATGGAAACTACTGTTGCACTTTGAAATTACTTTCACTTAAATTCTATTATTGAAGCTCTGCAGTGGAATATATTGAGGGTGCATTTCATTAAAAAAGACTAATTACACTGGATCCATGCAATGTACCCGCCAATCTTCCTCAGAATCACTAAAATAAATGGGGATTCAAGAAACCTACCAGACTTATTTTTCCTGGCATTCCTCAGAAAGGTTCAGCTGAGGCTAAAAATGAAATTCTGATTGGTACTGAAAGGATACTTTCCCCACCCCCCCCCCAAGATTAGGAGGAAATTACGTGAATTGGCTGGCAGCTAAGGTAATGGAAATACCAACCTTGTAATTCTCATTGATAAAAAAACAAGAAAAAAATCAACACCAAACCTAAACATGGTATGTGATGCACTAGTATTCTTTAAATTTATACAGTGTAAAGATTTAAGCCCTCCTGCTCCCTGTGTTCCTGATACAAGTTTTAAATAGAGAGAGTGATATCCACCACAGAAGCATCCACCCTTTCTTCATGGAGAAGACTGAAGTCTGCAGTGGGGTTGGCCATTCTCCAGCCAAGACTCCTTGGGAACCATACAGGAAAAGAGGAAAAGCAAGGCTGAGGATGCCAGAGTTGAAAAACTGACTCCAAGGTATGTCAAGGTTTGAAAAATGCAGCCTGGTTGTGTGTGCCGCTCTCTGACTGCCAGAAGTCATGATGGGAGTGAGAATAATGCTCAATTCTTCTGTCTCACACTTTTCTGCATCCATGAATTTGACATAAGAGCAATTTCAGTTCTTTTTTTCTCCCGTTGGGATAGTGAAAAATAAACACTTAGCACAAGAAGCAAGCCCATGAACATATAAGTCAGTCTGCTCCTCCAGTAAGGTCCATTAAAACATTGTAGAAACATTGAAGTTCATAACATGATGGTTTGTATTTCTTTACTAAAGTGTTCCTGCCCAAAATGTGAGACCTTTATAAATTGTTGGCACTGAAAGAACTGACCTTGTGCTGCACTTCAGTGACTTCTTATCCTGTAATATATTTTCTCTAAATAGTTTTGATTTGCCTTGAACCGGGTGGAAACACACAACCAGCATGGCTTTTACTTTCAACTGCAAGGTCCTGCATCTGGGTCGAGGCAATCCCAAGCACAAATCCAGGCTGGGCAGTGACTGGCTGGAGAGCAGCCCTGAGGAGAGGGTCTTGGGGGTGCTGGTGGATGAGAAGCTCAGCATTAGCCAGCAGTGTGCACTTGCAGCCCAGAAAGCCAACCAGAGCCTGGGCTGCATCAGAAGTGTGGCCAGCAGGTCGAGAGAGGTGATTCTCCTCTTCTGCTCTGCCCTGGTGGGACCCCACCTGGAGTACTTCATCCAGTTTTGGAATCCCTATTACAAGAGGGATGTGGACATGCTGGAACATGCCCAGAGAAGGGCCACGAGGGCATTCTTCAGAGGGTTGGAGCACATCTCCTGTGAGGACAGACTGAAGGAGTTGGGACTGTTCAGTCTGGAGAAGAGGAGGCTCCCAGGTGACCTTCTTGGGGCCTTCCAATACCTGAAAGGGGCCTACAAAAAAGCTGGGGAGGGACTTTTTAGGCTATCAGGTAGTGACAGAACTAGGGGGAATGGAGCAAAGCTGGAGGTGGGGAGATTCAGACTGGACATGAGGAGGAAGTTCTTCACCATGAGAGTGATGAAACCCTGGAATGGGTTGCCCAGGAGGGTGATTGGGGCCACATCCCTGGAGGTGTTTAAGGCCAGGCTGGATGAGGCTCTATCCAGCCTGATCTAGGGTAGGGTGTCCCATGGCATAGCAGGGGGGTTGGAACTAGATGATCCTTGTGGTCCCTTCTAACCCAGACTGATTCTATGATTCTGTGAATGTTAAAAGTCAAGAAGCTCTGGGGAGAAACTCGTCCTTGTGGCATCTGCAGTACCCATAACCACATCATACTGCATGAAGATGTGTCTTGATGTCATCAGGAGAGCAAGAAAATGGTGGACAGGTAAAAGAAGTTCAGTATGGAGTGATGAACCCTAGGGACCAGCACAATATCTACAGTTTGTAGGACACTAGATGATTAGATGGTATTATGGGTAAATGGAATTTGTCCTTGGTGTCAAGGATGGAGTTGAGAATTGGTGTCCTTGAGGAAGAAGCAGGAGGAACCCAGAAAAGTGACATTTCTATTTACTGGTGTTTCTACGGAAAGTAACTGCAAAAAGATTTATTTTAGATTTATGGGGAAGGGGAGGTTTAACCCTGGATAAGAACAGGGTATAGAGAAGACCATGTCCTCCACCATACTGAAATAATAATCATCATCACAACCCCTGCAAGGGGCAGGGACACATTCCACTACACCAGATTGCTCCAGGGCTTGTCCAGCCTGGCCTTGAACACCTCCAGGGACGGTGCGTCCACAATCTTCCTGGCAACCTGTTTCAGTGTCTCACCACCTCATAGTAAAGAAGCTGTATAGTACTACTACTAGAGAAGTTCAATACTACAACAACTAATAATAACATCAATGACAACAACCAACCAATAATTTAAAAACAATAACAACAATAATAATTTTGTGTGTGTGTGTGAAGACAGAGACAGATAGGATTTAAAATTCTTCAAACCCTCAGGGAGATAAAGCTGCAATTCCTCTTGAATTGTTTAGGGAAAACTTGATGTTTTGACATGTAAAGAGAGAGAAAATATTTTGTTAGCAGACCTTATTTTGTTAAATTACTGCCTGGCGAACAAAATAATGGTGTACAACATTATCTGAAGGCTATGAATGGTTTTGAGGATGTCTTTGTGCATGCTGCACAAGCACAGCTCTATCTAAATAATCTGAATGTCCTGGTTCATTGATTTGTGCATTATGCTCATAAAGACATTACATTTGAACTTGATATGAAATAAAAAGGCTTTGGTCAGTCAATATCCTTCAAGAAAGCGCTTCAAAGATTTTATAAAAGGGTCGATGACCTATACACTGAGCTTGGACCTTGGCTGTCCAGGGAGAGCCCTCTCTGCTCTTGGTCTTTGAACCTGCCCTCTCCCTCTGTCCCAAAGCACCACACAAAGCAATAACATATTACAAGTCCATGTTTTCAATTGTGCATACAAGGGAAAACATCAAAACAATGCAACTGAAAAGAATCCCCTTTAGACATGAGATATTGTGTTATTGTTTCTTTTAGCAGGTGTACAATACTCAATATATATCAGAATTGCTCAGAATATCCAGGTTTAGCTGGCTTGTCTCTGCCTGTTTCATGAGCTGAGCAAGTGAGGAGTTCATTTTGGTCCACATTTTTCTGGAATATTATTTTTTTCAAAAATCATAGAATCATTTAGGTTGGAAAAGACTTTTAAGATCAAGTCCAACTGTCAAGCAAACACCACTGTGTCCATTAAACCATGTTCGAAAGTGTCATGCCTACAAATTTTTTTAACACCTCCAGGACTGGTGACTCTACCACCTCCTGGACAGCCTATTCTAATGCCTGGTCACTCTTTCAGAAAAGATTTTTTTTCCTTATATCCAACCTAAACTAATATAAATTTTAAATATCTGGTTTAACTGCAGACAGCAAGTGAAAAATAACTCACTCATCCTTTATAAACCATCTCTGTGTTTGTTTAGGTCCCTCAAAGATTTTGGGGTGTCAGTTTTTAGCCTAAATACCTCTCCACCAAATGTTCTCCCCAGGGTTAGTTGATATAATCTCTAATCTTATGCCCTACAAAAATCTGGTTGATGAGGAACCCCACCAGTTTTGCCACACCCAGTTTTGTCACTGTGGCACCATCTTTGGAATGCCCAAAGCAGAGGTGAGAATTAGAGAATTACTGAAGTGTGTCATGCTGTGTGTTGGATGAGACCTCCGGAGATCACTCTGTCAAACCCCTCTGCTAAAACAGGGTCATCAACAGCAGGTTGCCCATGATCACATTGTCTAGGCAGGCTTGAAATTTCTTCAGAGAAGCATGTTCCACAATCTCTCTGGGCAGCCTGCTTCAGGGCTCAAAACCCTCAAAGAATGGTCTGCTGGACTTTGTCCTGCCATTCATTGTCTCTCTTGAACTGGGCAGCCCAGAGCTGGATCTGTTCTGTTGCTGCAGATGTGGCTTCATAAGAGCAGGAGAAGCTCCCTCAACCTGCTGATCACACTTATCTTAATGCACCCCAAGAGACCACTGGCCGCCTTCTCTATGAGCGCACAGTGATGGCTCGTGAGGAACTTGCTGTCCACCAGTTCTCCCAAGTCCCTCTCCACAGAGCTGATTTCCAGAAGGTCAGCCCCTCACCTATACTGCTGCAGGGGATAATTCCTTCTTAGGTGCAGAACTCTACAATTCTCTTGGACTTCATGAAGCTGCCCTCCAGACAGCTCTCCAGCCTGTCCGTGTCTCCCTGACTGGTGGAAGAGCCTGGCGTTATGCCACCCACTCTTCCCAGTTTTGTGTCATCAGTAAACTTGCTGAGGATCCCCTCTGTCCCTTCATCCAGGTCATCAATGCAGATGTTGAACAAGAGTGGACCCAGTCATAAACCCTGGAGGGGATCAAGTGAGCTCAAGTTTGCTTTCTTTAAAAAGAAAACCAGTTTGTGGGGGTTTTCTTGGTGAGACCCATTGAAACCTAGATCCAGATCTGGGGCTACCAAAAAACATACATGGAAGAGATGTAAAGCTACAATGTTCTTTCTGTCCAGACATGTTTGATCCTTGCTCTATGATGAGGTGGGAGCTTGTGGAATCCTTTGGTGAGTCGTTTGTACACAGCCAAAATTTAGGGGCACTGCTGAGACAAAAGACTTTGTTTCTAATCAGAATTCCTTTCATGAGGGCTATGATTTAGAGATGTTTCCAAAAGCAGAAAGACTCCATGCCATTATTTAAAAAGCTGGGCTGCTCATAGTTATTTATAAACACCAATACAACAGAAACTTCAGGCAGAAAGATACTATTTGTCATGGAAATCAGCAGGAAAATAAGGGATCTGTCGGAAGTGGCAGCAAAAGGAGAATAAATTGATTGAGAATCAAATCTAGATTGAACAAACAGTATTATCCTCATTTGAAATCCACCTACAAAATGTAAAACAAGTACAAATAAACAATTCCATCATCCTAAAATCTTGTTTGTACTTTTTTTAACCAGTTAAACCATGCAAAAAAAAAAAAAAAAAAACCAAACCCTAAAACTCACAATGGAGCAACTTCCATTTTAGATCAGTTTCTCCTCCTCTCTCATGGTCTATTTATTTTTATTGGTTTGTTTCTCATTAAATCCTTCAATTACTCTGCAGTGTAAAATGGTGAAATTATTGGCATGTGCCACTTTCATCATGTATTTGAGTTTGCTTATTACACTTGCAGAAAATGCTTGAATGATATTAGGCTCTGCTGTGGATTGAGACAGAGTTAATAAATATTATTTGGTGTTTTTTTCCCTGAGAAGCGCTGCTTTTCTTGATTGTTTTTTACAGTTGGATTGGGAATATTGATTTATTCACCACTGTTACAATAATTGTATACAAGGAACAAAAAAAAAATGTGGAGGTAACATTTCATCAGCTCAAACAGATTAATTAGTTGTAGTAGATTAGGCACAGTGTTACACAGAAAGATTTGCATTTAGAGAAAGAAAAAAAGTTGGGTTTTTTTGTTGTTCTTGGGGGGGGTTGTTTTGGTTTTTTTAATCTTAAAAAAGGCATGAGAATTTAATAGAGATGTGATACTCTGAGCTGTTTGGCTTATTATTCAATCAGTGCTTCCAAATGAGTATTAAAAGGCAACTTTAAATATTAACTTTTCTTTATAAAAAAAAAAAAAGGTGTAATTGTTGAAGGCATGATATGGGAACATTATAGAAAATACAGAATCATAGAATTATTTAGGTTGGAAAATACATGATAGGGGTGATGGAACTAGATGATTGTTACTAGAATCATAGAATGGTTTTGATTGACAGGTACCATAAAGATAATCTACTTCCAGTCCTCCTGCCATGGACAGGGACACCTTCCACTAGACTAGCTTGTTCAAGGCCTCATACAACCTGTCCTTGAACACCTCCAAGGAAGAGGCATCCACAACCTCCCTGGACAGCCTGTTCCAATGCCACACCACCCTCACTGTAAAGAATGTCTTCCTCATATCCAGTCTAATTCTACCCTCTTCCTGCTCAAAGACATTTCACTGTCTCTCATTGTATCTCTACAAGGCCTCAAAAAAAGTCTTTCCTCAGTTTTCTTGTAGGCCCCTTCAGGCACTAGAAGGATGCTCTAAGCTCTCCCCAAAGCCTGCTTTTCTCCAGGATGAAAAGCCCCAGTTCTCTCACCCTATTCACACAGGGGAAGTGCTCCACCTCTCTGAACATCTTTCTGTTTTTCTGGACCTGCTCCAACAGTTTCATATCCTTCTTGTGATGCAGACCCCAGAACTGGACACAGTACTCCAGGTGAGGTCTCACAAGACCAGAGCAGAGTGGCAGCACCACCTCCCTCGTCTTGCTGGTCACACTTCTTTTGATGAATGATCCTTCAGTCCAGTCGCCAACCTAACACTATGGTGACCAAATCTCTCCTTACCCTAATTGTGTAAAAAATGTGGACTTCTTACTGCATCTTAAATCATAAATCTAGACATAATGGAAGCACAGCTCTTTAAAAATCCAAATTTCCTATCATAGTTTTCCTCTTGAAGGCAAACATCTTGTTCCTACTTTCCTCATTGCATGCAGAACTAAGGTGAAGCCAGGAAGAGGTAAACATTGGTGGGTTCTTTTTTTTTCATGTGAATTTAGCAGAAAATTACTCATGAAAGGTTGTGAGACACAACAAGTATTTCGGAAGTGTCCTGATTGTTGAAGCCAGTGAAGGGTCTAGAAAACAAGTCTCATGAGGAGCAACTGAGGGAACAGGGATCATTTAGGCTGAAGAAGAGGAGGCTGAGGGGAGAACTCAAGGCTCTCTGCAACTTCCTGAAGGGCATTGCAGCGAGGTGGGGGTTGGTCTCTTCTTTCTAGTTTCAGATGATAGGACGAGAGGAAACAGCCTGAAATTGTGCTAGGGGAGGTTTACATTGGGTATTGGGGAAAATTTCTCTATGGAGACAGTGGTCAGGCATTAGAACAGGCTGCTCAGGGAGGTGATGGAGTCTTTGTCCCTGGAGGTGTTCAAGAAACATGTGGATACGGCACATTGGGATATAGTGTAACTGCCATGGTGGTGTTAGGTCAATGGTTGGACTCCATGATCTAAAAGGTCTCTTCCAACAGAAACAATTCTATGATTCCTTATTTGAGCCTGTTCTGAGGGGAATTGAAGTTTCCCAGGGCTATGGACCACTGACACCACCAAGGTAATTAAACCATTTCCCCCAAGGTTTTCAACTTAACATCTTTCTGTAACGAAATAGGAAAAGAAAACCAAGTTTTTATTGCTCTCACATTCTATAGAAACCTACAGAGAGCTACACAATGGGCCTTGTCTGACATGCTGATTTTCTTTTTAAACCATCTGTTAAATCATCCTGCCTTGCAACATACTAGACATTATAAATGCCCCTAATTTTTCAAAGCGGTGCACAAGGATTCAGCTGCTTGACTTCCAGTTTCTGCTGTGCTATCCCACCCCAGCCATTCAGAGACATTAAACACACAGAGCCAGTTTCACAGCTCAGATAATGCTGGCCTTTTTTTTTTT
>VWZI01021177.1:344756-401970 GCA_013396835.1 Psilopogon haemacephalus | reverse complement strand
TTTTAATTGCTGAACTATTTGGCTTCTCTGTTAGGGCCAATATAAGGGTTAATTAGGTAATTTTTATTTGGGTTGCAAATCCCCAGTGCCTACTCCTAATTATTCAGAATTAACACCTAATATAAAAAGTCTATTCCTTTTTTTTTTTTTTTTTTTTTGGCAAGATGGCAAACACAGTTTTGCAAGAAAAATCTGTTTCTAATAATGCAATATACTTTTTTAAACTTTAGTATAATAATTAATTTAGCTCTAATTCAATCCTAATATATATTTTAATAAATGAAGCATCATCTAAAGATTTAATTGCACAGAAAACAGATATTTCAGAGCAGGTGTTTGAGGAACTGGTAAGAGTTCATGACATGTTGGCAGCTGTGCTCTACAGCTAGGAGGCTGGGAGGTTTTGGAGGTAGAGCAGTAGAAGGCAGTGGGGTTTGCAGGAGAGGGTGAAGCTCACAAGTGGGTCACTGCCAGACTCTTCAGTTGTCTCAGTAAGGGCTTCTCTTTCACAATGATTAGAGAAGGCTGAGGTCTCCTTTTGTATTATGCTCACAAAATTATCTCAGAATCAAGGTCTCATGAAACATAATCATAGGATCACAGAATAGTAACGGTTAGAAGGGGGTCTTTGGATATCATCTGCTCCAATCTTGCTGATTCACCTAGAGTAGATTGCCCAAGACCATGTCCAGGTGAGCCTGGAATCTCTTCAGAGGAGACTCAACAATCACTCTGGGCAGCTTGATCCAAGACTCCAGCACTCTCACATCAAACAAGTTTTTCCTCAAGTTCAGATGAAACTTCTAATCACATGTACATGGTATATGGTTCCAACAGCAATTTTTAGTTAATATGATGTAGTTTTCTTTCTTTTTAGGCTTCTGTCTTGCAGGCACGCTTACATCCACATACAGTGACCTCCTTGAATACCTGCATTTCAATGGTCTTGATAAGACCTGAGTAAGAATCAGATCTTCCAACAAGGTTCCTCAACATTCCACCCCAACAATGAGGGCTGTTGCAGAGGTCAGGCACAAGTGCTACTGCTCTGTTAGCTTTTGCATTCCCAATGTTTAAAGCAGGATAATATGTGGGAAAACAAATCGACTAAAACATATGAAGTAATGCCTCAGACAGGCTGCCAATATTGTGTGTATAGTCCTCTTGATGGCTCAGGAAAAAGGGTTCTGATGGTGTGGGTTGGCTGGTGAAGATGATTTTTCTTGGTTTTCTCATTTCACATGAGACAGTGACTTGTCAAATGAAGTTCAGGTATAAATCCTTTGTTGCAATTCCCTGTAGATGTAAGCAGGGATATAGAACCTAAGGCTACGGTATTGAATAGCCGCAGTGTGCACAAAAAAAGCAAGACGTTCAAGTTACATCCCCTGTTACAGCTCCCATCGTGTGACAAATGCACCAGTAGTGTGCAGATCCAGAGCAGCAACAAATGTGTGGTGCTCAGTTTCTTTGAGATATTTTGCAGTTTTTAATCACAGAATCTCAGCACAGTGAAGGCTAGAAAGGACCCCTGGAAATCATCTAGTCCAGTGCTCCTGGACTAGCAGGGGTCACACACAGCAGTTTGCCCAAGATCACAAAGTTCAGGCAGGCTTGGAATCACTCCAAACAAGGAAACTCCTGATATAAGACTACCAACTCTGATTTGGGGGAATTTTTCTGAATTTGAAACAGGGAGAGCTTTGAAAAAATTCTTTGATATTAGATATATCTTTCTTTTTCCCCTTCTTTTTAATTCTCTTTACAGTTTTAATGAAGCCTCACCCTAACACCTACATCTTTCCCTAACACTCTTGAATGCCTCCATAGGGGAAGGATAGAATCATAGAGTTGTTTCTGTTAGAAAAGACCTTTAAGATCATGGAGTCCAACCATTGACCTAACACCACCATGGCAATCACACTACATCCCAGTGTTCCATGTCCACATGTTTCTTGAACACCTCCAGGGACAAAGACTCCATCACCTCCCTGAGCAGCCTGTTCTAATGCCTGACCACTGTCTCCATAGAGAAATTTTCCCCAATACCCAATGTAAACCTCCCCTAGCACAATTTCAGGCTGTTTCCTCTCGTCCTATCATCTGAAACTAGAAAGAAGAGACCAACCCCCACCTCGCTGCAATGCCCTTCAGGAAGTTGCAGAGAGCCTTGAGTTCTCCCCTCAGCCTCCTCTTCTTCAGCCTAAATGATCCCTGTTCCCTCAGTTGCTCCTCATGAGACTTGTTTCCTAGACCCTTCACTGGCTTCAACAATCAGGACACTTCCGAAATACTTGTTGTGTCTCACAACCTTTCATGAGTAATTTTCTGCTAAATTCACATGAAAAAAAAAGAACCCACCAATGTTTACCTCTTCCTGGCTTCACCTTAGTTCTGCATGCAATGAGGAAAGTAGGAACAAGATGTTTGCCTTCAAGAGGAAAACTATGATAGGAAATTTGGATTTTTAAAGAGCTGTGCTTCCATTATGTCTAGATTTATGATTTAAGATGCAATAAGAAGTCCACATTTTTTACACAATTAGGGTAAGGAGAGATTTGGTCACCATAGTGTTAGGTTGGCGACTGGACTGAAGGATCATTCATCAAAAGAAGTGTGACCAGCAGGACGAGGGAGGTGGTGCTGCCACTCTGCTCTGGTCTTGTGAGACCTCACCTGGAGTACTGTGTCCAGTTCTGGGGTCTGCATCACAAGAAGGATATGAAACTGTTGGAGCAGGTCCAGAAAAACAGAAAGATGTTCAGAGAGGTGGAGCACTTCCCCTGTGTGAATAGGGTGAGAGAACTGGGGCTTTTCATCCTGGAGAAAAGCAGGCTTTGGGGAGAGCTTAGAGCATCCTTCTAGTGCCTGAAGGGGCCTACAAAAAAAGCCGAGGAAGGACTTTTTTCAAGGCCTTGTAGAGATAGGATGAGGGACAATGGCTTTGTGAAAATATTTACTTAAGATCACCGTAGTCATTAAACCATGTCCCAAAGTTCTATATCCAGATGTTTAAATGAACGTCTCCAAGTACAGTGACTTCATAAGCTCCCTAAGAAAGTTTTCCTTGTCCGTCTACAGAAAGAAGGAGAACAAATTTTTGTGTGTGTGATAGAGAGGGAAAAGCAAAGTATTGGCCTGGGTTCAATAAATTATTTATTTTTTTAGATAGATGTGTGTAAGATGATTTGCTTTATGTATTTCCTAAGAAATTAACAGGAAATTATTTTTAAAATATCATAGAATTGTTTTGGCTGAACCAGACTCCAAGATTATCAAGTCCAACCTTCAACTTAGGACCATCATAGCCATTAAACCTTGTCCCTAAGTGCCATGTCCACATGTTTCTTGAACACCTCCAGGGACAGTAACTCTCAGACCTCCCTGGGCAACCCATTCCCATTCTTGACCACTGATGTTGAAAGGAAGTTATTTAATTTGCATAGGTTGCAACCTCAGTTCTGCTTCGGTGAGCACATGCATTACAGTGCAATCTTTAACTACAGAATCAGGTAATATTGCCCCTCTCATCTTCAAATATTTGCAGTCAGATATGTAAGCAGGAAGAATTGGGATTTTGTTGGCAATTGTTCAAAATAGCACTTCTAAACTTTCAAATACTTGGCTTTGCAACTGAAATAACTTTCTTCAAATGTTTTGGTTTGGGTTTTTTTTAATATGTAATATACATATCCAGTGCTGAATGCTAGAAAGCAGCAGGGATTACTGACAAGCTTCTGGAAACTCCTTAATTTCCTTCTAGCAAGAATGAGAGACATTGTGTTCTTTCCTCTAGATTTCCTGCTGAATTTATCTTTTTTTCTTTTTAATAGATACAGCTCTCTACAAACCACCATGGGGGGAAAAAAGGGTCGGGAAATAGTTTAAATAATTACTCTTGCTTTTGGGTTTGGTTTTTTTTGGTTTGTTGGTTTGGTTTTGTTTTTTTTTTTAATTCTTAAACACATAGACACTGTTGTAGTTACTTGGAGCAGCAAGTTTAATGCAGAAGAAATCGGGCTTTAATGAACATATGCTGACATGGCCTCACAATCTTGCTTCATCTCCCCTATTAACTTTCTCTGCACCCAGGAAACCTTTGGCTTGCTGCCTAAATAATAGAAGAATAATTAAACTGGTAATTGAAGAATGCCAAGTCAAACTTCTAAGGAACTTATCTTTAACAACCACTTGGCAGCATGTTTTCTACACTGCCTGCTATCATTCTGGAAGAATCCTTTTTGCGTGTATTCAACAAAAAATAATGGGTCAAGTAGACATCAAAAT
This sequence comes from Psilopogon haemacephalus, assembly GCA_013396835.1. NCBI lineage: Eukaryota > Metazoa > Chordata > Aves > Piciformes > Megalaimidae > Psilopogon > Psilopogon haemacephalus. Next base: position 397,683 of record VWZI01021177.1, on the reverse strand, counting down.
AAAGCTGTTATGTCTTATAAAACAGAAATAAATACATATATTTAAAAAAATCTTTGATGAAATTGTGAAAAAATAGAATTCATCCTGTCCTACACTCATTCAATACCAGTTGGCCAACCCTACTGTACCCTTTAAGTGGGGCTGGATGTATAATCTAGGATTTTCCTTTATGTCTCAAGTGTCTGCATCTCACAGTATTGTAAGGCTGGAATCCTAGAATCACAGAATGATTTTGGTTGGAAGAGCACTTTCAGATCATCAAGTCCAACTGTTCACTAAGCACTGCCTGGTCACTAGTAAAACGTGTTCCTCAGCAGAACATTCACATTGCTTTGAAGATCCTCCAGGGATGGGGATTCCATCAATGCCCTGAGCAGACTGGGCCAGGGATTGACAACCCTTTCCAGGAAGAAATTGTTCCTCATGTCCAACCTAAACCTACCCTGTAGCAACTTCAGGCCATTTCCTCTTGTTCTGTCACTTGTTCCTAAGAAGATACGAACACCCACCTGGCTCAAAACTCCTTTCAGGGAGTTGTAGACAGCCAGGAGGTCTCCCCTTCCCCTCTTCTTCTCCAGGCTGAACAAACCCAGTTCTCTCACTTGTTCCTGACTAGATCTCTTCTCCAGACCCTTCACCAGCTTTGTTGTCCTTCTTTGGGCCAGCTCCAGCACCTCAATGTACTTTTTGGAGTAAGTGGCACAAAAGCGAGCCCAGTATTCAAGGCACAGCCTCACCAATGCTGAGTACAGGACAATCACTCCCCTAGGCCTGCTATTTCAGTAGCTATAATTGATTTTCAGCTTTTTAGCCAGCTTCATGCAGAAGATCCTCCACACTGCTCAGATGCTGAAATCAGGAGCCTTCATATTTAAGGAGACATAGCTAGCATTCCCTGCTCATAAAGAGGGAACATCTGTGTGAGGTTTTTTCCCATAATGTCACTTCATCTTTCAATAATACTAAGATGTGGATCCATATCCCAAGTTTTTAGTGTCATGGGAAATGAAGCAGAATATATTTTGTTGGTAATTTCTATAGTAGTGGAGTGAAAGGGGGTGGTGGTGATTCAAGTCAGTTACTAGTTTCAGGTACTTCTTCTATATTTAAATTTCTTTTCAGTTACCTCAGCATAATTAATAAATTATAACACTCCTATTTCCAAGGAAATCTAGACAGCTGTACCACATATCACTCCTTTCTTTAGCATGCCATAGAAGTCTCTCCTACACACTATCTATTCTGTTGTTGCAATTAAAGATCTGCATCAGGAAATGCCATCTTTCAAACCTAGATTTACTGCACACTTGACAGACTCCCACAGCATCCTTCTTCGAAGCTTATTTCCATCCAAAACACTTGGTGAAACCAGCAGCTTGTTCTCATGAAGACCAATTTGTAAGGAGGATGCTCATAAATACATATTTGAGGTCATATTGGATGTGATGATATAGGAGATATTTGTCTCATTTGTATGGGGATCAGTGCATATGATCCGGCAGTATTGGGTTAATGGATGGATTTCATGATCTCTTCCAAAAAGAACAATTAAGTGATTCTACGACTCTATGGTCCTATAGCATGTTAGGGTGGTCTAAGATGAACATCATAGAATCATAGACTGCCCTGAGTTGGAACAGATCTTTGGAGATCATCTAGTCCAACAGCCTTGCTAATGCAAGTACATCTAGGTTTTAGTCAGGGTGCCCAGGGCCCCATCAAGTTTGACCTTTCATGTCACTAGGGATGATGTCTCCACCTTACATATGGGCAACATGTTCCAGTATTTCACCACTATTATAGTAAAGAACTTCCTCCTAATGTCTAACCTGAATCTACTCTGCTCTAGTTTCAAACCACTGTCCTGTGGTGAGGCAGTCCTCTTTTTGGTGCTCCAGGTACATGCTCTGAGCGTTAGGAGAATAGGTAAACTTTGAGAATACTCTGAAATTAGTTGGAAATTTGCCTCCTTACTGTCTCCAAAATCGAGTCCAAGCTGGTGGATTCGCTACAGAGGTTAATGATCTAATTAGCTTAGAATTAAAACTCAAGCACATTTACATACACTTATCTCTGTAGCTGTACTGTTTATGAACTCTTATCATTAGAATTATTCTGTTCTATTGTATTCATTACAGATTTTGTCATACTATTAGCACAAAATCAGGTGTGAGCTGATTTCTGTGATTGAGAGTTGAGGTTGTTCAGCCTGGAGAAGAGAAGGTTTCAGGAAGAGCTTCCTGTGGCTTTTCAGTATTTAAAGGGGCCAATAAGAAAGATGGGTGCAGACCTTTTAGCACAACCTTTTAGGTTGTGACAGGACAAGACATGCCGTTTTAAACTTAAAGAGGGAGATTCAGACTTGATAAAAGGAAGAAATTTTTTCAGTGAAGAGGGTGAGACCCCAGGTTTCTCAGAAAGATGGTAGATGCCTCATCCCTGGAACTGTTCCTGGTCAGGTTGTTTGGGGCTCTGAGCAACCAGCTCTAGTTGTAGATGTGCCTGCTTACTACAGGGAAGTTGGACCTCATGACCTTTAGAGGCCCCTTCCAACTCAAACACTTTTATGATTCTATGTCTCAGAAATGTGCAGATGCTGCTTAATATGCATATTCTGCCAGCAGCCTTTCCAGTTTGCTCCATCTCCAGGGAAGCAGTAGTTTTTTTGGCGAGGCCATCCCACTTACCGCCTTCCTCATGGTCGTCAGAGGACTAGCATTGTCCAGAGCTTACCCAGCATTTTTAGAACATATTTGGCCAGCTTCTGCCAGAATGTTGGTGCTATTCAGCTTTGGTTTCACTGTGAAAAGGACATTTGCTAGAGGCAAGAGCATTTTGTATGACAGTCAAGTATGATATCATCTGTGCAGGGACACGAGAATAGCTCAGAGCCCAGCATGCCTTCCTCAGGGGTACAGAGGATGCTCCCAGTCCACCCTATGTCTTGGTACCACCTGCCTGTGCCAGCAGAAGTAAAGGTGACTAACATCATGCATAAAAAGAAATTCCTCTTCTATTATTAATGAGAGAGTCCCGATGGAGAAAAATACTGTCTTGATCTCTCTTTTAGCCACATCTAAGGCTCCGAGTTTCAGATGGTCTGTTTTTCTCTTTCAGAGAGCAGACGATTTTTCAGTTGTTTTTCTGTCCACCCATTTCCATCCTCTCATCTTTCTTGCTGCCCTGTGTCACCTGTCATGCTCCATACCCTTCTGCATCCTTGCCTTGTCTTCCTTAAGGCCTTGAATTATTTTGAATACAACAGATTTTATTTCCTTATTCTTAGTTCCTGCTTATTTTTTTGGTGTCATTTATTTCTTTTCTACAGCAGATTTCTTTGCCTTTCTTCTTTTCATCTGGTCCTTCACCCTCACTGCGACATTTGGATCACTTTTAGCTGATCTCCAGCACATCTTCTTCCACATCTTTTTCCTTTTCTAATTTTACCAAATTCTTCTTTCTTTCCCCAATTCCTTCTTGTTTACTTGTTTACTTTTGTTTATCCATCCTGTTTCCAATGTGCTCACAGCCCATTTCAGAGTCCTAGGAGGACACTTTCCCTGGAGGTGTTCAAGGTCAGTTTGAACAAGGCCTTGAGCAACCTGGTCTAGTGGACGATGTCCCTGCCCATGACAAGGGGGTTTGAACTAGATGATCTTCTATGGTCCTTCCAACCCAAATCATTCTATGATTATACGACTTGGGACAGGACTACTGAGACCAGCAGGTGTCGCAAAGTTTGCTCAGTACATTTGGCCCCTGACAGACTGGAAGATTATGGCTGAGAAAGGGGGCTGGTAGCCAGGATTGTTGGGTGACCCTGACACAGCTTCAGGCTCATGCTGTGGATTTGTGTTTCACCAAGTTCTCATTTGTCATTGTTAGTCCTTCCTTCCTCATTAGATAATCACCATCCATGCCACCTCCCTTTTCTAATCATCCCTTGAATGCTTAAATTATCACTACATCATTCAGATATATCTTTGATCTCCTCAATATGATTTTATTTTCCCTTCTGTAGATAGCTTGCTTATTGCTGGCCCTTCATTCCTTCATGTTTGTCTTGCTTGCATTGAATGGGTTCTCATTCCTCTTTGTTCACATATTCTAGCAAAACAAAAAAAAATAGGATGTACTTTTTTGTTGTTGCTTTTATAATCCTCAAGCAAGGCTTATCTCCACAGTGAATTTGAGAAGCTGTATTTTAAAAGCATAAATCAAATACTTGCATTCAGTATTCATATGTGTAGAATTAGGTGTGTGGGGGGGATGAGATAGAAAAAACCCAAAGGTGCTCAGGAAGGAGAGAACGAGTGAAAAATAAAAGATGGAGAGAACTCACAAAAATCAATCAAAGCATTTTCTTTTCTCAGACAAAAAAAGATGGTCAGGACCTGCTGCAGAATTTTTTTTTTCTCGAAACATTTCTATACATTTCTTCCTGAATTTTGAGTTGAATTAAAACCCAATACTGCTAATGCGAACCAATAACCATTTCTTAGTTCATTAAAGAGTTCATCTGCGTTGTTTTATGAACCTTTATTGTTTAAGGTGATATTGAACCTCTCTGTCTGAGCAGTCTGCATAGGCAAATGTCTTGACAGCAAGACCTAAATGTACATATTTATTACATTTGAGGAGGATTCTAATACCAGGTACATATTTAGACACAGTTGCTTTATTGCTTTCTTTAACTGCACTTGAAAAAGTGACTGTGAAGCTGTAGATCTATCCTTCATTATCTGTCTTTGGAAGTCTTGGTCTAAATCAAGGAAAGACAAGACTGACTGCAAATTACGCTGACCTGAAATGAGTTAGGGTAGTCACAGCCAAGTTCCACTGACCGTTTATCAAACACCACAAACTGACATCTGTTTCCTTCAGATCTCATAGATCATAGGAATATGAGCAAGAAGAATAGTGGCATCAAAAAAAAAATGGCATCAATTTTTTTTTTTTTTGAATGAGATGCAGAGGAGGAATCTCATGCTGCCCTAGTCCTGTAATACACCTAAACTATAGCTGCCCTTGGGAATGTTCCACTCAGGCTTCAGAGGAAAAGAATTAGTGTTTCATTTTCCAGGACTGTCACACCCCACCTTAATGAGCACTTAAAAGAGATGAATGTGCTGGGAATGAAAAGATTTATTTGAGATATTTAAATAATCTCTCTCAGCTATAACTAATCTGACACCCTCTGCTCTCAGAGTGATATTTTCCCTGTTATTTTTGATAATATTCAATGGAAGTTTGTCGCTGAGGGATGTTGTGGGGTGAAAATATGCACCATTGGGTAACAGCGAATCACTGGAGCAGCAGTAGCCAAAATAATGCTCCTCGGACACCTTTTGCATCTCTGATTGAGATAATTTCAATTAATAGATTGAGTCCCCTTTCCAGATGTAAACAGCCTCCAAAATATCTTGTCAAATTTGGGAAAATTAATAGCACAACAGATCTTAAAGACTTTACAGCGCACTAAAAATCCTTGCGAGAGTTATGACACAGTCTGTTACTATCAGCCATGAAGTACATTACAAAGGTAATGTGGGTTTAAGAAAGAACTACTGCAGAATGTATATTTTCATTATCAAAAACGTTAAGCCATTTATCCTGAGGAGTCAGAATAATCATTAATGGCTGGAAATTTATGGTGCCAGATCTTAAACTAATGTGAATGATTCCAGGTGTTACTAATGGCTTCGGTGAAATGTGCCAGTATCTAAGACTTCTACTAAATCTGAGGTAATAGTCGAATGCTTAATCTCGACAGATGAGTAGCAATTTAACTGACACATTGATTGGATTCTGTAGGCTTAAATGGCACACATTGTAAAGGTACGGTCAAACAGCAATCAAGAGGGTGACTTGGAAGTCATTCGCTTTCAAGGCATACCACTGTATTTGTGTTGGAAAGGTTGTATTTAACCTACTTTGAAACTATTTTATTTCAGGTACATGGGTGCTTTTTGGATGTCAGTGGAACAAAAGTTTGAAAAGTTGAGCTTTATTTTTTTTTTCCCACCCTTTTCTCAGTAATTTTTAATTAGCCTAAGACTGACTGTCTGATTGTAGGCTGAATGAACAAGCCAAATTTCAACATTTTAAATGGCCCCCGAAAAAGCTTACACTGGCTATAATTACCTTAATGCTGCTGCACAGCAAAATGAAATTGTATTTATCAAATTAATGTGAAGTGTCAATATTCATTAGTGTTGCGTGCTACTCCATATATTTAAATCTGATCTAAGAAGCTATCCCTTGGTAGCTTTAAGTGAAAGGTATTGAAAGGAGTTCTGTCCAAGCTGGAGTAGCTGGGAATTTACAGTATTGGACATTGATTTTAATGGTGCATATGCTGAGGCTGCATTATCGCTTTATGGTCTGGAGGTCATAGGAAGAGATGGTCCGTTAGAAGTGGCCAATCAACGCCAATGCCCATTCGTTAAGAGCAATGAATCCTGCCCACCCCGAAGCCCGCCTTGCATTGGCGACGTTACCTGAGTGCTGTCAACATACTTTGAAACCACATAAAAATAAATTATCCATAGGTTTACCTGTCGGAAAGATAGATTCGGTGCATCAGAGTGTTGCAGCCATTTCAAGTGACAGGGGTGCCTATCATGTTCTCGTAATAGGGTCAAACAGCTGGATGGGGATTTAACGCTCAGCAAGGCCAGAAGGCCTGAGCACTTCAAGTGTAGGATGAATGGAGTGATAGAAGGCAGCAGGACCTGTTTATTACAGCATTTTTCTGCTTGACTGCAAACCTGTAATGATTGCCACACTGCTGGATTGACAGTTGCCCTCTTTCTTCTAGTGCTTGTGAAAAGTGGGTGAAGGCAAAAAAATTGTGCCTGCTGACCTATCTCAATGCCCCATAAAGAGTTCAATTTACTTCTCCTGACAAGCAGGTGATAAGTTGTTTTTTTGTTGGGTTTGATTGGCTCACATAGGTTAAGTAAAACACGAGTTTAATTAATACTGGAGGAAAAAAAATTGCTTTTCTGTATCAATTCTTTTAATTAATGAGACATGCTCTCCAATCCTTTCTCTGCTTTCCTACTTAATCCCCAACATTGCACCTTTCTGATGGGGTTTCTCATGAAATGAGAAGGAAAGTAATGCATTTCTGGAACTGGTGGTGATGTTTGCAACAATGCCCAGAATAAGATTACCAGTAGGTGCAATTTTTTATAACAATAACAGTAACATTGATTTCCTTTGCTTTATAACTTTGTTTTCATAAATATTGCTGAATGTAATTGACAGGCATGTGAGTCAATGAAAATGGGACTTAACCACTGAAAATACAATGGGGGACTAACTTCTACTCACTCCCTGTGCTTTTCCAGCTCCTGGAAATATATTACCGTGAGGGAGTTGCACATTTTTCTTCTTTAAATACTCTTGAAAGCATAGGAACAAAGAAAGGAATTCAGAAAGAATATTTGGGGAGTGCGGAAAAATGTTTTTGACAAGTAAAAAGCACTGTCGGATGGTGTTAAACTAACGAAGTAATTCCTGTGAATCCCTGAACCTATTAAACCAAAATCAGAGGATATTTAGCACTTTGAATGACGTGGCAAATTCCTTTACCTACAGTATGGTTTTTAATATGGAGCTTTCTTTTTAAACAAATGACCCAGCAGAGCTTTGGTTCTCCAGATGAGCCATTACTGGGGTTTTTTGGATCAACTTCTGTGTTGTCCATGGACTTAGCACTCAGCAGGGCACTGCAGAAAGCAAAAGTCTTGAGCAGCAAGACCATGTGATTTATTATTGATTTTTCACACATAAAAACTACCATTTAAAGGGGGGGGAGGGGGAGGGGGCAGGGGAATTTAAGTTCTCTAAGCATAAGACACATGACAATACAAATCTTTTCAATACATGGTTTTTGGAGCAATTGTGATATGACAAAATGTCCAAGCAGACGGCATGAAACCCGAGTGATAAGAAACAGTATTAATAGTAATGCCTCAGCTCTTTTTTAATCCATCTGTATCTTCACACATGCACCTGAATCGGGACCAACAGTGTTCCTTGTCCACATAATCCGAAGCCAGATCTTCACTGTAGGTATTGCTAAGGTGGACATCTCATGTCTTATATCTGGATTTTTATAGAATCATAGAAAGAGTTCGAACTGAAAGGACTTTTAAAGATCATCTAATTCCAACCCCACTCTGAAATGAGCATGTTCAACCAGAGCAGGTTTCTGAAAGCCCAGAACAACCTAATCTGGAACGGTTCCAGAGAGGGGTTTTCTACCACCTCTCTGGGCAATCTAAGCCAGTGTCTCACCATCCTCATTGTAAAAAATGTTTTACTTATCTCTAGTCTAAATCTCCCTCTTTTAGTTTAAAACCACCACTCCAGAACTGTCCCAACAGCTCAATGACTCTCCTATGCTGAGGACTCCAGAGCTAGCCACAGTACTGCAGCTGCAGCTATGAGTCTCAGCAGAGCAGAGCAGAGGGGTAGAAACCCCTCCCTCCCCCTGCTGCCCACACTACTGGTGCTCATCCCAGGATGTGGTTGGCTCTAGGCTGAGAACACACAGTGATGGCTCATGTCCAGCTTTGCACCCAGCAGAACCCCCAAGATCTTTTCCAGGGAACTGATCTCTATTTCATCATCTACCAGCCTATACTGATACCAAGGATTGCCTTGACCAAGTTACAATCTCTGTGTTTGAACCATTGGGTACTGAACAACAGTACAAACCTTTGGAGAGAGGCATGGAGATCTGCTGGTAGAAGTGCTCCTTCCTGGCCCTGCTGCTTGCTGGTGTGGGTGTCCTGGACCATACAGGCACAGTTTAAGAGCAGGTGTGAAGTTCAACGTGAAGTACCATCTGGGCAGGAGCTGTGAAATGCCTAGAGAAAAGAAGCCTTGAGAAGAGAAGGCTTCAGGGAGATTTAATAGTGGCTTTCCAGTACCTAAAGGTGCTAGAAGAAACCTGGGGAGAAACATTTTGCAAGGGCTTGTAATAAAAGGGTGAGGGGCAATGGCTTTAAGATGTAAGAGGGGAGCTTGATATTACAGAGTCACAGAACTTTAGAGGTTGGAAGGGACCTCCAGAAATCTTTAAGTTCAACCCCTGTGTCAAGTCAGGACCACCTAGTGTAGTTCACACAGGAACTCATCCAGGCGGGTTTTGAAAGTCTCCAGAGAAGGAGACTCCACAACCTCTCTGAGCAGCCTGTTCCAGTGCTCTGCCACGCTTGCTGTAAAGAAGTTTCTCCTCATGCTGAGGTGAAACCTTCTATGTTCTGGTTGGTACCTGCTGCTCCTTGTCTTATTGCTGCTGATCACTGAAAAGAGATTGGCCCCATCCACTTGACACCCACCCCTCAGGTATTTGTATACATTGATCAGATCTCCTCTCAGTCTTCTCTTTTCCAAAGTAAACAGCCCCAGGTTTCTGTCTCACTTCATCGGGCAGGTACTCAAGTCCCCCAGTCATCCTCGTGGCTCTCTGCTGGACTCTTTCCAGCAGGTCCCTGTCTCTCTTGCGTTGGGGAGACCAAAACCAAACACAGTGTTCCAGGTGTGGTCTCACTAGGGCAGAGCAGAAGGGGAGAAGAACCTTCCTAGACATTCTGGATACACTGTTTCTGATGCATCCCAGGATGCCATTAGCTCTCTTGGCCACAAAGGAACATTGCTGGCCCATGAAGAACTTGCTGTCCACCAGCATTCCAAGGTCTTTCTCCACCAAGCTGCTTTCCAGCAGGGCAGACCGCAACCTGTACTGGTGTCTGTTGTTATTCCTCCCCAGATGCGGGACCCTGCACTTATCCTTTTTAAATTTAACCTGGTTAGCCTTTGTCCAGATCTCCAGCCTGTCCAGGTCTCATTGCATGGCAGCACAGCCTGATGGGTGTCAGCCACTGTCCCCAAGTTTTGTATCATCAGTGAACTTGCTGAGAGTACACTCATCCATGTCGCTGATATTAAGAAGAAATTCTTTACAGTGAGATTAGTTAGCCATTGGAACAGGTTGCCCAGGGAAATTGTGAATGCCTCATCCCTGGAGGTGTTCAAGGCCAGGTTGGACAGGGCTTTGAGCAACCTGGCCTAGTGTAAAGTGTCCTTGCCCATGGCAGGGAGTTGGAACTAGATAATTTTTAAGTTTCCTCCCAACCCAAATCATTCTATGATTCTTCAAAATTGTTGTGGTATCTCTATCATTTGGAGGAACGCAAGTATCCTGAGTAGTCTACAGCTGAGCAACTGGCTTGGAGCATCTGTGTCCCTGTAGTCCACAAACTATGCCTTCCTTGTATGGGTGTGGATAGGGAGAATAGCTAGGATGAAAGCAAGAAGGAGAATAAAACAAAAAAACAAAACCAACCCTGTGAATGTATTGTACAGACTTTTACTCTGGGGTTTGGAGGGCATTCCTGTGAGCAGAACAAAAAGCCCTGCACAGCTGTGATTGCAAGGCAGTCCATTATCTGCATTATCTCTCCTTAGGATGGGCAGGAATTCTTCATTTCATGCATCATTTAAAACTTGCTACAGTGATCCCACAAAATCAGTAACTATGCTAAGTACAAAACTTTAATGGTGTTGCTATTCAGGAACAAGGCACCAAACTCATTTCCCTTGCAAGCTGCAACATTGGCTTATGCCTTGAGTCACTTGAAATATTGCAATCAGCACAACAACGCTCAGGAGAACCCAACCAGAGCTGCTGGTGCAACCTCCGAATTTCACATTTTCACACGCTTTTGTGTGATTTATAGTTTGATGAAGTCTTATCTCCCCAGCCTACTGCCATAGGCTAATAGTCTGTAACAAAGCTCACTCTCAAAAATGTCAAACATAATGAAAAAGGGAAAATCACAGCAGAGGAAGTTGGTGGTAGTGTTTCCTAAGGGTTTGTGTCTCAGAAGGTGTATGGGTTCTTTTGGTTCACCAGCAAAAACAAGGCGAGCAGGACACTATTACCCTATGTCTCTGCTGAAACTGCTCCCCAGGCCTCTACTGTCACAGAGGTTCCCATTGAGATGCAAGGAGAGACACTACCCTCTGCCAACCCAAGGAGAACATTGCTTGCTTACCTCTGATTTAAGACCAGCAGGTGGATTGAGAACTGTTTGGATGACAGAAATCAGAGGGTCATCATCAGTGTTGCAAAGCCAAGTTGGAGGTCTGTAGCTAGTGGAGTTCCCCAGAAGTCTGCACTAGGTATGGTATTGTGCAACATCTTCATCAATGACTGGGTGAAGGGATGGAGTAGAGTCTCATCAAGTTCGCTGCTGATAAAAAATTTAAAGTGTCTGACACCCAGTCAGGTTGTGCTGCCATTCAAGGAGGCCTGGACAGGCTGGAGAGTTGGGCAGAGAAGAATCTCAAGTAGCTCAACAAGGGTAAGTGGAGAGATCTGAAGCTGGGGAGGAATAAATCCCTGCACCAGTACAGGTGAGGAGTTGAATTGTTGAAAAGCAGCTCTGCAGAGAAGGAACTGAGAGTCCTGGTGGACAGTAAGTTCATCGTGGGCCATCAATGTGCCTTCATAGCCAAGAAGTGGTCTCCTAGGGTGCATTGAGTGTGGCCAGCAGGTTGAGGATGGTTCTCCTCCCTTTCTACTCTGCCCTAGTGAGAGCACATATGAAGTATTGCGTCTGGTCTGGGCTTCCCAGTTGAAGAGAGACAAGCAACTACTTCAGATAGTACAGTGGAGACTATGAAGAAGGTGATCCCCAGGGGTTCCTTCCAACATCAACCATTTGGTGTTTCTATGAAATGGGTAGCCATCAGAACCAAAGTGGATTTCTCAAGTATTAGGAGATCTCATGAAGGTCTGGCCTCAGTCACTGCACCCTGGCATTTCATCAGGGCAATATTACATAAAAAAAATATTGCTACTTTCATTAACTAAGCATTGTCATTCGATATAAAATGTTCCAACTTTGGCATCTCCAGCCAGGAAGAGCCCCAGTGTGAGAAGACGAAGAGCATCAATAGAATCTGGTGAGTCTTATGGGCACAATATGCTATTATTTTGAAATCCTGTGGTGTACTGCACCCAGTACAGACCAGCCGTGTCCAAATGATACTTCGACATAGAGGTAACCCACCTGAAATCTGTGTTTCTCAGAAGTTTGCCTATCTATAGAATGGGCATAAATAATGACAGGAGAATCTGGTCTTTCTTTTGCAAAATTTAATTTATGAATGCCTGGATAATGCTTTCAGGTCCGATTGAAAAGGTTGTGTAATTATAATAAATAGATATTGACTTCAAAGTGTCTCCATAGATCTGTGCTTTTTGATCCCATTCTAAAACTGTAATTATCCCTACCCCACAGGCTTAAAAATAAAATTTTCCAAGTGCAGATACTCATCTATATTCTCCTGGTGTGTGGTTTTACGTTTACGAGAGGAGGTAGTAGGATATAGGTCCTCAAAAATGTATCAAGTGTAGATAGTTGAGATTTTACTGAGAAATATGAATTTTCTGAGGTGAATTGAGGTTTTATTTTTAGCTGTGCTAACCTTGTTTTGGGACTACATGGAGGTTCTTGCACTAGGATGTTGGATTCAGATAGGGCAGTGGGCACCTAGCTCCAGATGCTTGTCAGCAGCATCCCTGATTCCCCAGCTTGTAGTTGGTGCATAGATAATGTGGGTCCTCAAAGGAGGTTGTAGTGAGGTGGCTATTGGTCGCTTCTCACTACTGTCAAGCAATAAGAGGAAATGGCCTCAAATTGCACCAGGAGAGGTTACATTTGGATATTAAAAAAAAAAAAAATTCTCTAGTGAAAGAGTGTGTGGGCATTGGAGAAGCCTGCCCAGGGCGGGGAGTGCAGTCACTCTCCCTGGAGGTGTTAAAGAAATGTGTAGGTATGGCACTTCAGTACATGGTTTAGTGGCCATGGTGGTGTTAGGTTCAAGGTAATTTCAAACTAAAAACAAAAAATAAAAAAATCTATGCATCAAGAAAAATGTGGCCAGCACACCAAGGGTGGTTCTCCTCTCCTTCTACCTGCCCTGGTGAGGCCATGTCTGGAGTATTGTGTCCACAGAATCACAGAATATGTCCATTTGGAAGAGACCTCAAAGACCATCCAGTCCAACCTTCAACCCAGCACTGAAGGGTTATCACTAAACCACGTCCCTAAGCACCAGGTCCACACACTTGGACTCCTCCAAGAACAGTGGCTCCACCAGCGCCCTGGGCAGATCATTCCAATGTTTGATAACCCTTTCAGTGAAGAAGTATTTCCTGATATCCAGCCTGAACCTCCCCTGGCATGGCTTGTAACTATTTCCTCTAGTCTTGCCACTTTTCATCAAGGAGAAGAGGCTGTCCCCTCCTTCTTCAGCTTCCCTTCAGGTCGTTGTAGAATCATGTTGTGGACTTTCCAGGTCAGGATGGTCAGGGGTATACTAGGGAACGTCCAGTGAAGGACTACAAGGGTGGTGAAGGGAATGGAACATCTGTCTGGTGAGGAAAAGCTGAGACACCAGGGACTGTTGAGTCTGGAGAAGAGAAGACTGAGAGGTCTTATTAATGTTCATAAATATCTGAATGGTGGGTTCCAAGAAGAAGGGGGCAGTGACTTTTCAGTGTTGTCCTCTGATAGGACAAGAGGCAATGGATACAGACTGGAACACAGGAAGTTCCACCTCACCATGGGAAAAAACTTCTTTATTGTGAGGGAACAGGCTACTGAGAGATTTGTAGAGGTTGGATGAGTTCCTGTGTGAACTGACCTAAAAGATTCTGCTTTGGCAGGGGAGGGTGGACTCAATGATCTCCAGATGTTCCTTCTAACACCTACCATTCTGTGATTTTACAATTCTTTGATTCTGTGCGTGTATGGTTCTGTGGTGGAGGGTACTCCTAGTTATGTAGGCCTAGACATCTCAGCTCAGTGGCAGGCATCACAAAAATACCCACAGGTCAAGGACTGTATTTCTAACATTTCTTAGTTACTTTAAAATGTTGCTTTTTTTATACTCTTATCAAGTAAAAGAGGCCAAACAGATTTCCCCCTCTACTCATTTTAATAAAATTGGCTTCCAGGATGCAATGTCGCGTGCCAAACTTCAACCTGGAAATCCTGGCAGCTCCACTGCTAGAGCAATGCCAGCAGTGGTGTTGCAATTATCAGTTGATCTTCTGTTTAAACATAACCCAGCATGTGAGCTGAATTCAGACAGGTTGGGGGGAAAAAAAACCCAAATCAACAAAACCCTCCAACATTCCTTAACAATTCCAAACTAGGCTCAAGTCATAACATACAAATTATTCACTCGGCTAAAATGTGCTAAAACCCAAACAAATTAAATATAACAGCAGAAAGGAGAAAGCAATTTCAACAACAGTAAAAAGAATTGGTGTTTCCTTCTCATCATCTGCATGGCTTTGGTTACCTAGAGAGGTGGAGAATTGAGTTGAAAAAACAGTGAGAAATTGCCCTCAGTGGCATCAGATGCTGACATACTAGAGTGTCCCTTTGGGGTTTTTTCTTGCCCATGTGCTCCAGCTCTGGAAATCCAAATGTTGTAGCTAGGACTGTATATGTTCTAGAGATCGCAGCTGTCCTGCTGATTTTTCTACCTGTAACTTGAGCAGCATCTACAACCATCACACCCACAGCATCACAGAGTGCTTTGGATTGAAGAGACTTAAAGTCATCTTATACAACCTCACTGCAGTCAGCAGGAACATTTGAAGCTAGAGCAGATTGCTCAGAACCCCACGCAACCTGTCCCGGAACAGTTCCAGGAATGGGGTTTCTACCACCTCTGTGGGCAACCTGGGCCAGACTCTCACCAATCATAGTGTCAAAAGTTTCTTCCTTCTCTCCAGTCTGAATCTCCTTTGTTTAGTTTAAACCACCCTTTGACCTGGTACAACAGGCCCTGCTAAAATGATGGTCCCCAGATTTCTGACTGGTCCCTTTAAGTCCTAAAAGTCCATCATAATATTAATAGGAATAACCCCAAAAAAACACTTCAAAACATTTTGGCACTAAATCAAACTAATAACAGTGAGGAGTAGCAAAACAGTGCCTTCTCTGAGTGTGAAATCAAGCTAAGCTCTGTTATGGTTATCTATGTCTGTATTTTATTTATAGATGGCAATCATAGAATCATAGAATTTTCTTGTTGGAAGACATCTTGAAGGTCATCAAGTCCAACTGTTCACCCAGACCTGCCAGGTCACCACTAAACCATGTCCCTCAGCATCACAACTATATGTTTTTTTAACCCCTCCAGGAATGGGGATTCCACCACTGTCCTGGACAGCCTGGGTGAGGGCTTGACAACCCTTTTGGGGAAGAAATTGTTCCCCATGTCTCACCTAAACCTCCCCTGGTGTGATTCCTATGGCTCGTTACTTGGAAGAATCATGTCTCCTGGATTTTTCTGCTTCCCTAAACAATAGAAAACACATAATAAATGGAAATGCTTGAAACACTGAAATGTAAAACATCCTTTTAATGGACAGGTGGCCAAGTGCTAATACTTTTCTGCTAAAAGGCAACCCAGGCAGTCCTGGATTGCAGTGGTTTGGGACCAGCAGATAGGGAAGCCTGAATGGGAGCCAGTAGAGTTATCAGAGAAACACGATTTCACAAGTCAGGGGAGTGGGGAAACTGGATTTACAACACTTAATACACTTGCTTTCATGCCACTTTTCAGCCAGATTTTGTCTTAAAAGGGCTGTTCGATAGCTCCCCAACCTGTGATAATATCTCTGAGCTAATATTGCAGAATTAGCATCTGTTCTTTCTTAGGTTTCCCTCCTTAATTTTTTTTTTCAACTTGAAAACAAACCCAAAGAGTGTTAAACTCTAACAAAATACCCAACAGAGGATATGAGTGGTTACAGGTTTCCAGCTCCACTGGAAACATGCTGGTCTCCAAACTGTGCAAAGACAATCCAACACTTCAAGCAGAGCTTCATGCCAAGACATGTGTCCAAAAAAACCCAGATGCCTTCGGGGTTTTATTACATGCAAAGCTGAGCAGTTCAATAGCTCTGCCTTCAGTGGCCAGAAATATTGGGAAATCTCAGCCCCAAACACATACACACACAGAGAAATATGCAGTCCTGTGATTTTAGGGCTGGTGAACATTCAGATCGTTGCTCAGCATCAGAACAGCTTCCAAGTAGGGGTGAAGTGGAATAAAAATACAATTTCTTCACGGGTTTCCCCCCACCCACCCACTTCTCTGCCCTTGTAAGGCCACAGCAATTTTGGTCTCCCCAGTTCAAGAAAGACAGGGAACTACTGGAGATAATTCAGTGGAGGCTGTGAAGGTACTGAGGCAACTGGAACAGGCTGCCCAGAGAGGTTGTGGAGTCTCCTTCCCTGGAGATATTCCAAACACACCTGGAAATTGTGATCATCAGCAAGACGCTGTGAGTGTCTCTGCTTTAGCAGGGGAGTTGGACTGGATGATCTCCAGATGTCCCTTTCAAACCCCAGCATGCTGGCATTCTGAGATTCACAGGCAAATGTGACTTTATACAGTGGATACTTTCAGAACTAACTTAAGTGTGTCTAATAATATCTACATGGTGGGTTTATACCATCAGACTATGGTATCAGATTCAGGGTCAGAAAATACAAATTAGAGTTTGAGATTATTTAGTAGAATCAGACAGTTAAAAAGCCTGAGATCACATTAACAGGCTTGTATTTTCCTACCAGTTTCCTACAAGAGGATAACAAACTAAACTTTTTTGCATTAGTGATCAGAAAATGCTGATGGTGATCAGATGAACTGTTGAGCATGAATGTGATTTTTTTACTGCTGCTATTAATTATTATTTTCCCTCATCTACTTTGTTTAACATTTTGTTCAGACACACAGTCACAGATACATGACTTTACAACTGTAACTGTTGTCTCAAATGCTCAGAAATTCACCTTGATGTATGAGGGATACCAAAATCTCATAACTATTTAAGAGTTTAAGGATTTAAAAGTTCTATTTAAAAGTCTTCAGAGTTTTTTGCTTCTTCTCCAAGACTCAAACTGACATCCACCAGCTGATATCCTAATGAGAATTGAGTCTTGGATACCCTAACTGTGTAGTGTGGTCTTGGCCAGCTGACTGAATATTCCTTAAAGTCAAAGATTTGGAAGCAGCTATTCCATATTAATTTCCAGAAGCTAGGGCTGCCCCTAACAGCACCCAGAAGCATCCACTTTTATAAGATGTTCCTATCAACTTGGCTTTCTACAAAACTGTCTTCTCATCTGAAGTTTTGTACAGAAGGAAAGAGTGAAGCTACCTTCACTCTGATGTGGTGAAACTCCAGAAGCATAACCAAAATCTCCTGTTTGGAGCAATATTGGAATCCTGCTAGCGATTCAGAGCAGTTGCATGGATTTCTGTATGTCTTGGTCTTGTCATCACATAATAAAATTAAGCAAATAACTTTTTCTGGTGATGCTATGCATGCATGTGTGAATTCTAGGCAGTTTTTCAAGAATGATTCCATCATTTCAAATGTATAGAAAGAAAAATTACTTGTCTCCTGCACCATATTACTTTTCTCAGATATATCAATAATAAGCATAAAATTTTGCTAGATGGAGGTTGAGTTTGTAGGAGAAATTAGTTGATTGCTGGTATTTAAGTGCAGACATTCTAACAGGTAGACCCTTGTGTCTGAAGGCATGTTAGAAAAAAAAAGTGCATGTTAGCAAAAAAATGGGAGGACTTACTTGCCTTGGGGTGTTCCTCCTCAGCTCTGGAACCATCTCCAGATAAGACTGGCAGAGAAGATAATACATTTGGAGTGACAGCACTGTCATGTGAGAGTGGTGAAATACTGAAATAGGTTGCCAAGGGACAGATTGTGGATGCCCCCTCCCTGGAAGTATTCAAGTCTAGGTTTGACAGGGCCATGAGCAACCTGTTTAAATGGAAGGTGTCCCTGTCCATGGCAGAGCAGTTGGAACTAGATGATTTTTAAGGTCCCTTGCAAGCCAAACAATTCCATGATTTTATTATATGATTCTATGGCTAGGGAAAGAGAGGCTCCTGGGAAGGTAGGAACAGGGTATGAGAAGTAGAGGAGTCTCATGAAGCTCTGGCACCTGATTGGATTTTCTTGTCTGATGTACTGTGGGGACTGGAAATTCATCCTGATTTTCCCTTCCAATTTTTTTCTTCTTTTCATTTTAGTGGTCCTTTTCCCACTTTTGCTATCACAGTGTAATGTTTGCCTTCTTTCAGGAGGATAGGCAAAAAGACTCTTCATTTAACTGCTGCTGTGCTGGCACTGGGTGCTTGGATTGACAAGGACTGAGCCTTGGAGACCATGCAAATCCATCTGCAATGCCCAAGCTCTTATGGCCAGCAATGTCAGATTAATGACCTGCAGAGATTTGCACAAACACTGCAGGAAGATTTGCCAAAATTGTTGGCATGTTATTATTGGCCCCACAATCACACACTAAGAGGATAGCATGGGGGCAATTCATGGATACAAGCCACAGTTTGTATTGGGAATTTAGTTTTCAGGAGAGGAGGCTGAGAAGAGACTCATAACCCTCTACAATTCCCTCAAAAAAGGTTGGAGTGAGATGAAGGTTGGTGTCTTCTCATATTCAACAAGTGACAGGACAAAGTGAAATGGCCTCAAGTTGTGCCAAAGGAGATTCAGGGTGCACTTTATGAAAAATGTCTTCAAGGAAAGCATGCTCAGGCATTGGAATGGGCTGTTCTGGTAGCTGGAGGAGTCACCATCCATGGAGGTGTGTGAATGTGGCGTTTAGGGACAAGGTTTAATGACTTAGCAGTAGTGTGATGACAAGCTCTAGGTGAGTGGTTGCACTTGAACTCAAAGGTCTCTTCCATCCACAATGATTCTATGATCTTATGATTAGCAGCATTCAAGTACTTCATGGAGACCTTCAGGAAAGATGGAGATGGACATTTTATCAGAGAGTGTATTGATAGGATGAGAGGTAATGATTTTAGACTAAAAGAACATAGATTTACATTATATATTAGGAAAAAATTATTTATTGTGACAGTGAGAAGACACTAGAACAGGCTTCCCAGAGGAATTGTGGACACCCTATGACTGGAAGTTTTCAAGGCCAGGTTGGGTGGGACTTTGAGGAACCTGGCCTAGTAGAAGGTGCCCCTGCACGAGACAGAGGGGTTGGAACTAGATGACCTTTTTTGTCCCTTCCAACCCAAACCATTCTATGTTTCTATCATTAGCCACTATGGTGGTGACCTCTGACTTTATGACAAGTTTTTCAGGAAGAATATTTTTCACTTTTCTTCCAGACATAGAAGAGCAAAGGAAGAGGTGAAATGCGACTGGGAGAAATATGATAGCCATAAAGCACAGCAGGACTTGCCACGTTGGGTGGTCACTCAGCATTACCTGAGACATCAAGCTCTGCAGGGAGAGGAACAAGGTTGTCAAACCCTGTAAGTGGGAAAAGCAAGACTGGTCTTTAATAATTTCCCTGATGAAACATCCAGCCATATTTTAGATAGTATTTAGCAGACAGCACACTCTTTAAAAAGTAAAATTTAGATAAATGGGCAACTGGAAAGTGTATCTAATTAAAAGAGCTTTTTATTTCAAGCAAGATTTTCTAGAATTGCATGTGTTTTGCCAGATGGGAGTCTCATTATATCATAATTCAGTCCTTTGAGTGAATATAGAGCTCTCCACTTACACCTGCAAAAATGTCCTTACAAGCTTCAGTAGTTTCAGTCTATGGAAACAGTAGGTGTTCATGAATTACAACCCAAAATATGAGAGTTAGCTTATACCCATGCCTCTCCGAGCCACACAGCAGCACCTACCTAAATATCAGTACCTACAAAGATAAGTTTATAAATCTGTTCTTCGTCTCATCTGACAGATTTGAACTTAGCTCTCAAGTTCTGCCCAAGTGTTGGCTGGAGACTGGAGTCTGAACACAGTGTTAGGTTCACCCTGTGGCACATTGGAGAGAGTATTTGTGCTGCGACATCTGTCTCTGTGTGTGTTTGCATATAAACACAATTATAGTATTTTGCTTTTTTTTTTTTTAATAAACGCCAATAGTTTGTGATTAAAACTTTTGTTACAGAATCCCAGCATGGTGGGGGTTGGAAGAGACTTCTGGAATCCCAACCCCCTTGCTAAAGCAGAGTCATCCACAGAAATCTTGCTAATGTTTACAAATATCTGAACAATGGGTGCCAAGAAGAGGTAGGTTCAGTCGTGTCCTGAGATAGGATGAGGGGCATTGGACACAAACTAGAACACAGGAAGTTCCAACTCAACCTGAGGAAAAACTTCTTTGGTGTAAGGGCACTGGAACGTGTCCCAGAGAGGTTGTGGAGTCTTCTTCTCTAGAGACTTTCAAGATCTCTCTGCATGCATTCCTGTGAGAACTGCCCTAGGTGATCCTGCTTTGACAGGAGGTTTGGAGTTGATGATGTCCAGAGGTCCCCTCCAACCCCATTCTATGATTCTATATGAGACAGACAAATCCATCTTGGAACTGTCTTTTTTTTTTTTTTTTTCCCTCCCAGAAAATGTTGTCAATTTTATTTCTTCAGACTCCTCTAAAAGCCACTTCTTCTATACTCATGTAAAGAGCTCTCCTGCAAACTGTTGGCACAATCCTGCCTTGATTAAAGAGGAAATTGAGAGATGAGAGCAGAAGATAGCCTTGCCAGAGAATTATCTGTGAATAAAAGCCCATTTAGTGCTGTATTTAGAGCAAGCAAGTGCTCATGCATCTTGGAAAACAATCTCTGTGCTCTTTTTATTGCCCTCCTCTTTTAACACCATCAACTTCTTTCTTTCTCTTTATAATCAGAATTCACATGTCTTTGCATCTTGTCATCTGGCCTCTGGAGCTGAGAATGATATAAACGGGATATGGCTGGGAAATGTCAGGGATGCTGACGAGATGTCAGCAGACCACAGCTGAGAGCTCTGGAATTCAAATCAAGACAGACTGATTCTTATCTCAAATGATGTGTTAGGAGATCCCTCACCCTTTCCCAAATTTCCTTCGTCTCCAGCACGTGAGGCTGAGGATGCCACAGGATTTTCCTCTGTTGGAAAGATTGCAAACTCCTGGAAATTCAGTACAGTCAGGATGAAAATCTCTTCTTTTAAGGTAAAGAAAGAAAACCAGGAGGGCACATCGCTGTGAGTTTTGATTTTTATAAGTTGGTGCTTCCCAGGGTTGTTCCATTTAGTGCACGTTTAACCTGAGTCCAAAAGCACTAAAGCGCTCTCGTGGTTTAAAACCAGGAAGAAAGCAGCATTACAAAGACAGAAAGTGCTATTTTAGTATTAAGTTTCTTGAATACTTTAACTTACTACCGAGTAAGATGCTTAGCTAACGAATCATCAGTCAGCAGTTACATTTGCATAACAGAGGGAAGGCACCACGCAGTAATGGTAGCCTCTAGTTTATGAACAAGAGACCAGATTAATTTCGTCACTTTTTTTTTTTTCAATTTATGTTTTTTATGTATCAATGTAAAAATGTTTCCATGGAGACTGCAAAAGGCTTTTGTTTTTTTGGTGTTTGTTTTTTTTTTTAATTATTAAAATGTCAATAATATACCTTCTACATAATAATTTAAGCAACATGAGTGAAACCTTATGATCCTGTTTTCCGACCTATTCCATTTGGCTTTTTCCCTCTGTTGGAACCTGAGCCAGAAAAATGCAGCAAAACTGTAAAATCTGATAATATGACATTGTAGCAGCACATATATATAGTTAGATATCAAAATATTAACATTTGGAGGTAGAAAAATATATTAGGGTGACAAAAAGTGAGTTGGCTATGCACTGGGGTTACATCATATGCAGTGTGAACATGTGGCATGTACTGCATATGCTACACCAGCATATTTAGTGATATATAATCCAGTGTTTATCTATATTCAAATTAGAATCTATATTTTTACTCTGCTCCCTGGAGAGATATTATTTAAACAACCTCAGTCACCAAAAAAAAAAAAAAAAAGCAAACCCAAACATAAAGACTGGAGCTCAAATAACTGAAGGATTTTTCCCAGTTGTGATTAATTTGCAACCTCTTCTGTCTTAATATATCTTTAATTATTGCAACTGATCTGAACACAAAAGTACCAGCTTCTCAGCTGCAGAGGCTTGGGTCAGCTGCATGGAAATTGCTGGTGGAAATGCACTAAGTCTCATCAGGAGTAAATGAGACCCAGCTTCACAGTCTTTCCTGTCCTCTCCAGTTTGGTTCTTTGCATTTTGTTGGGCCATGCACAATTACAGAATCATAGAATTATTTCAGCTGGAAAAGACCTCTAAGATCAACTGTCCAACTGTCAAGCCAACACCACCATGGCCATTAAACCATGTCCCAGATTTCTAGAACACCTCCAGTAGTAGTGACTCCACCACCTTCCTGGGCAGTCTGTTACAATGCCTGACCACTCTTTCAAGAAAGAAATTATTCCTCATATCCAACCTAAAACTCCCCTGGCACAACTTCAGGCCATTTCCTCTCATTCTATGAGATGATACTAGGGAAAAGAGACCAATCCCCATGTCACTGCAACCTCCTTTCACAGAGTTATGGAGAGCAATGAGGTTTCACATCAACCTCCTCTTCTCCAGGCTAAATACATGCAATTCCTTCAGATGCTCCTCATAAGACTTGTTCTCCAGAGCCTTCACCAGCTTTATTGCTCTTCTCTGGACACAGTTCAGCATGCTAATGTCCTTCTTGAAGAGAGCGGTTAAAAACTGAACCCAGCATTCATGCTGCAGCCTCACCAGTGCTGACTACAACAGCAATGATCCCTTCCCTACTCCGACTGGCCACTATGTGAGGCTGAACAAAAGTCCAACCCTTTCGCTAAAAGGATTTGCTTTTTTCCCTTTTCTCCTGGTAATCTCCTGTTTCCGAGTCTCAAGCAAAGTGGAAGAAAAAAACCCAGATCCTGGTTTTGCTTTATTGCTTCCTTTGGTAAATAGACACCAGGTGAGATATCCATGCCTGCAAGACAACAGGACCTATGCTTAAGTGTCCCCCCATCTGGAGAATTGTAGCCAGTCCTGGACTCCCCAGGTCAGGAAAGACAGGGAACTGCTGGAGAGAGTACAGTGGAGGCTACAAAGATGATGAGGGGCCTGGAACACCTCTGTGAGGAGAAAATGCTGAGAGATGTGGAGCTGTTTGGACTTGCGAAGAGTAGCCTGAGAGAGGATCTAATCAATGCTCAGCAAGACCTAAAGACTGGAGGGCAAGAAGATGGGGCCAGACTCTTGTCAGTGGTGCTCAGTGACAGGACAAGCAGCAAAGGACACAAACTGGAAGCTGGAAGTTTCCATATGACGATGGGGAGAAACAGCTTTATTATGATAATGCTGGAGCAGGCTGCCCAGGCAGATTGTGAATTCACCTTATTTGGAGAAATTCCAAGCTTGCATGGACATTGTGATTCTGGGCAAGCTGCTGTGGGTGCTCCTGCTTTAGCAGGGTTGTTGGACTATATCATCCCCAGAGGTCTCTTCCAACCCCCACCACTCCTTGAGTCTGTAATTCTGTGAATATTTGCCTTGAGCAGTAGCTGAGGACATCATAGAGCGAGCAAAATCTGGAGCTGGCAGCCCACTGTCAATAACATTTGCCTAAACCACATCTAGTGTCATTCTGAGAGTAAAACGCCACTTCACCTTCTTGAATGGCAACTCTGCTAGCATAGGAAACTTTCCAGCATTTGCATAACCTTAATCTTGTGGTGAACATTTGCAGCTTCTACACTATTGCTTTCAGCAGCCAAGTAGCTAACGCAAGTCCATTTAACTATATGCTTGGTGATTAACCAGTAGTATCTGGGAATAGGAATTGGTCATGGTCATCTGTCCTATGGGGTTGATTAACTGGAAATAAGCTGCACATTTTTTTTAAATGTGTATCTTTCCTTCTTTTTCTTTTTTTTTTTCCTTTTTTTTTTTTTTTCTGCAAAATGTAAAGCTTTTCTGTGGTAATTCCACCATTCATTAAGATGAAGAAATTGGCTCCAAACCAAGTACTTCTGCCAAAGCCATTATTTCCATCATCGCACTCTGCATCAGTCTGCAGTGCAGCCTTGTGGGAAGACAATATTCTGTCCCCTTGTGGTTCTTAAGTTAAGGGTAAGGAGCTTACATATATTAAAAGGAGGGTCTTCACTTAGTCTCTTAATCTTTATGAGCACTACTAATAGTCAACTCCATTTCCAAAAATTTGGAAGATCTTGCTTTCAACATAGAAGGGTTGCACACATTAGGAGATAACACCCTGTTCAATGTGATTTGAAGCAAAGTGGTTTGTGGAGGTTTTGGGGTTTTTTTTTGTTTGTTTTGGGTTTAAAAAAAATTTATTTTAAAATTTTATTTCCAGCTGCCTACACATTTTATACTCTAAGAAAGGGTCTCTGTAGCTTTAATGCATATGCCTTCCCCCCTATACTTACATTCTGTATCTTTAAGAGGATAATTGCTGAATTGAAATTTGAGAGTGTTATCTTAATAACCAATTACTCAAATAACTTTGAAATTGGCTTAAATTGGCTCGTCATGCTACATTTACCTGAATCTTTTTATGGGAAAGTTAGGGAAAAAAAAAAAAAAAAAGAGGGAAGAAAAAAAATCCTCTTTGGCAGCCTGATTTGTTTAGCATTGCTGGAAGTTCCTGTTTGCAGCAGGAGAGTGGCCCAGCATAACCCCAGCCTGGACCCCCTGCCTGGTCACCTCCGGTAAGGTGGAGGAATGCAGTGGGAGGTTGGGATGGTTGAACTCTGCTCCCCTGAGGTCCTGCCCAAACACTGCCTGCTAGCTTGCAACCCCTGCCTGTGAGCAGTAATAGACTGGGGATGTGAAGATGGATACTGGCTGGAGAAATCTGCTACCTCATTACAATGCATTTGCCACAACCAAGCCAATGGTATAGAGAGGAGGAAATGGAGATATTTCACAGCCTTGTTTAAAATTCTTATTAAAAGTAGTGAAAATCAAGATAATGTTCTCTAAAGATTTCATATGTTTAGTAATATGGTTGGCAGAGACTATGAGGTTCTGTAGTCAGATGTGGTCCTGCATTACATGCTCATGTTCCTTCATCATTTCCTGGCATAAAAATAGATGGAAAACTCATCAAACCTCAGTGAATTTTAATGTCTTCAGTTAGCAATATTCATATAATTCACAAACTTTTTATAGCAGGTTTGAGAAGAGCTTATCTACTTTGTGAGCAGGATCTCCAGTTTACATTGACTTCCCAAACTGGCCTATACATCTCATAGCTTAAAACTTGGCATTTACAATTTAGATTCATTGTTTCATTCTGGAATCCCTGAGTGCTTCATTCTGCCCTTGGAAGCACAGAATAGAAGATCATATTGCCTCATAGCCAACTGCTTATCATGTTGTCCATGGTCTGGTTACCATGAGGTTGAGCAGTGCCTGGAATGTGACAGATCTACCGACAAAGTGGAAAAATCATTCTGAAGCCTCTTTTGTTGATCTTCAGACAAAGAGGGTCCACATAAAGGAACTGCAAAAGAATGAAAATTGGCAAAAAAAGTTTGATGTAGAAGGAGGCAGTATTAAAAGAAAAAAAAAAAAAAGTGCTACATGTTGTTGTGCTCACTCATGGACAAGAGGAAACTTGTTCCAGAAACCAAGAGATTCATTTCTCAGACTGAACAGCTGGTACCTTTGGTCAAGTCTTCTGCCCACATACAGTGCTAGGAAACAGCATGAGACTGAGGTTTTGGCATTACCCTTTTAAAAAATGCATTTTATTTTTCGTTGAATCACATTTTCATAGATTAATTTCAATAGGAAAATACCTTTAATGTCATCCAGTCCAGCCATCAACCTATCACAAACACGGCCATTAAACCATGTCTCAAAGTCCCCTATCTTTTGTGATAGAACCCTATCACTTTTGTGATAGAACCCTATCACTTTTGTGATAGTTTAGACTATTTTTCCTCCTGTTAAATGCTACTCTGTTAAACTGAGCACCAATTTTTCCTGTTAGATTATACTAAATATTCAACCTTTGGATCATCTTAAAGCACTACATTTCCCTGTAGTGTTAGTTTCACTGGACACCTCAAAGAGGAGGTGGTTCAAAATCAGTGTAAAGTTTGAGTTGTCATGAGAAGGTCTCATTTTTCTGCACACAATCGGTGGTAGGGAGGAATAGAAGGCAATTCCAAGTAGTTCTAATCTCACCCTAAATAATTTTAAATACGTTTTTCCTTTAACTAAACAAGCAGTTTAATGCTATTCCTAGTCCAGTCTTCTCAGTGGAACATCCAGTTAATCTTTCAGTGCCTGAGAATACACAGAGATACAACTGGGTCTTTAATTTTTCTTTTATCAAGTGTAATTTGTTCTTATCAACAGACCCAAACTCTCTCAGATTAGGCAAATTGCCCAAAATGTGATGATCCAAGTTCTCCTTGCAATCTCAGCCTCTCTGTCTATACCAATAGAAATATGTCTCCAAGCTTTTTTTATTTCCCCTGGTCTCTTTTTCTTTTCCTTTCATTCAGCTCTTCCATAATTATCACCATATTAAATACTTGTCAAAATCATTTTGATGCAACTCTTAAACTCAGCTTTCTATTATGGGCACATACACTAATAATATGAGCTCTGCTTCACCTTTCCCCCCCCTCCAAGCTTAATATCAGATTTAATATTAGACTCAATCCAGGGACAAATCAAGTCTTATCTCCCACAAATAATGACTCTGTTTCTGCTAGTTTTCATGTCATTTCAGGTCCAAGAAGAAAAGGCATTAAACTTAGAGTTGTTTTGGTTTTTGTTTGTTGTTGGGTGTGGGTGTGTGGTTTTGTGGGTTTTTTTGTGGTTTTTTGTTTTGTTTTGTTTTGTTTTTTTGTTTTGTTTTGTTTTGTTCCAGACTCTATCCCAAATTTTCATTGCAAGGGTGAATAAGGATCTCTTAAATATTTCCAACATTCCTGGAGATATTTAAATGATGTGTGGATGTGGTGCTTAGCAACATGGTGTAGTGGTAATGGCTTAGCAGTATTAGTTGGGTTGGGAGCTCTAGGTGAGCTTGATCTCAAGTGTCTCTTTCAAACACTACAGTTCTATGATTCTGTGATTCTATGATGTCTACCAATAAGTTCAACTAAACGTCCCAAAGTCAAGGCACAAATCAAGTTACCCAACTCTTTTGAACCCTAGTTCTATCCTTATCTGAAGAACAGACACTGAATTTTCTCTCAAAATGAAGCATAAGATATTCAGATTTGCTGCTGGTAGTCTTTAGTCACCTTCTGACTTCAAGTTCAGTTGCACAGGGTTCAACATGATCTAGTTGAATATGTTCTTGCTCACTGCAGGGGATTTGGACTAGACAACTTTTAAAGGTCCCTGCCAAACCAAACAGTTCTGTAAATTTGCAGGATTCATCAAGAAAATGTTGGTCTCTGGCCATCTCGATTCTTCAGTGTTCCTTTTGCTGGTTCTTCTGGACCAACCTTCGCATTTTGCAGACATCTGAGCCTCTGCTGAGCCCTTTACCACTCTTTATTGCCATCGTATTTGTGTAGGTGACTTCCTCAGAAAAGACTAGAAAAGAGGGCAGGTTTTTGAGAGGGAGATATTTTTATCTTCACAAAACACACTTTTCTAATGATTTTCTGAAGGATCAAATGGCCAAGGGATTGAGAAACAATGTACTTTTTTATTTTTGGGCATTTTTTTTTCTTTAATAGAAAGCAGGCTGTGCATGGTACCTGTAATTGAAGAGGAGAAATCTGAGATTCCTGCAGGCATTTAAGGACATATGTATAGGATTTAGGTGAGTATTGATTCAAGTACATAAATGATAAATGAAATATCAGCCACAGAGTACTATTTATTTCTGTCCATAGAGGAATAACCATATATTGTTCTACTCTGGCTCTTATTTGAGACACTGATCCTGTAGCTACACCTATGTTCTGTCTTAGAGAGATATGAAGCTACGGTGATGTGATTGGTGGAGAAAAATTCTTCTTATACCTCTTGTCCTACATTCAACATGTTCTGACAAGTCCTACTCTGCACTAGAAGTCCTCAACTTAAAGCAGATAGCACATTCATAGCAGTTCATCAGGTCTCATCATCTGTAACACGAGGAGCTAAATTCCTGATGGAAACACTGAATTTAATAATGGTGTACAGAGCTTCAGAACAGCCCATATGTTTTTAGAAGCTCATGTATAACTAGGAATATACATAACACAAGACCAAGTAATGAGTGCTTCCAAGGATATCCATCAGCCACTAACTACATAGATGCCTTCCAACAGGCTTGGAAGAAATGCTTATGCATGGTGTGCCCCATGGCAGTGGGGTTGAGACTAGATTATCTTTAAGGTCTATTCCAACTTAAAACATTTTGTGATTCTATGAAAGCCAACTGGAAACAGATCATCAGAGAATGGTGTGGATTGGAAGGGACCTTAAAGATCATAAAAATTGTAGAATCATAGAATGCACTTGCTTGGAAGGCACCTTTAAAGGTCATCTAATCCAACACCTCCTCCAGTCACCAGGGACATCCCCAACTACATCAGGTTGCTCAGAGCCCCATTAAGCCTGACCTTGAATATCTCCAGGGACACAGTCTCCATCACCTGCCTGGGCAACCTGTTCCAGGGTTCCACCACCCTCATAGCAAAGAACTTTGTCCTAATGTCCAGTCTAAATCTACTGTGTTCTATTTTAAAACTCTTGTCCCTTGTCCTATTGCTACATGCCTTTGTAAGTAGTCTCTCCTAAGGCATCTTGTAGGACTGTTCAGATATAAGATCATCTGATTCCAATCCCACTGCCATGAGGTCTTCAACCTGAACAGGTTGTTCAAAGCTCTATCCAACATGGACTTGAACATTTACAGGGATCTTCACATAGTTGCACCTTTTTGTTCAGCCTATTTGACACCAGTGGCAGAAAAAGACTACTTCCATCACCAACAAAGATCTCAGGCTTCTGGCTACCTGTCTCAGCTATCCTTACTCAGCCTTCAAAGTCCTCCTAAGGTGTTCTTTGAAGAAGTGGAACTACCACAGCAGCCCATGTGCTGTGCAACTTCCACAGCACCTTTGACTTGTGACAGAGATTCAAACAAAATCCCAAGCCTTGAACAAAACTGTGGTGTAAACCATCATCCATTAATCCCTCTGGCACATCAAAAGGGTTTGTTAGAAAAATATGCAGAAGACCGCACAAATTTTGGCCCTAGGCTGGTGCTTCAAGATTTGAGATGACTGTCTCCTCCAGCCAAGGCTCTAAGGACACGATGATGGTGTAGTTTCAGTTAAATAAAATTGATAAATTTTCTTGTCCACATAAAAGAAGTCCATACCCCATTTAGCAGTGCAATTTGCCTACCTACCGTCACTTACATAAATCTCCTTTATTAACTGACTAATCTTCCTTCCTTCACCCTTTTTTTCCTTCAGTCAGACTTTCTTTGACTCATATTAAGCATAATGCACAAACCACAAAACTCTCACTTCATTCTTTCTCCACTTCCTAACTCTAAAAACAATGGTCTTTCATGACATTCAAGCTATTTTAAAATGAGATGATTTTATTTTCCCTTACTCAACCATCCAGTGGACCTTTCTGCTGCCAGGTATGGGGCTGGTCCTCCATACTGTGAGAAAGATTTGCTCTTGCAATATTGCCATTTCAATTAGAAGCAGGAAATAATGAAAAACTTAGCATATAAACAAATGTTGTTCTTAGGAGTTTTTTTCCCATTCCAGCTTTCCAGACCCAAGGACTTCTAAGGGATGAGCCTGGACAACCTTCTGAACAGCACCAACTCTACAGAATACAATATACTCTGAAATGCTTTTTGTCCTTGAGAAGGGACACACTTAGAATTATAGAATGATTTAGGTTGGAAAGGACCTCAAAGATTATGAAGTTCCAACTCCCCGCCATAGGCAGGAACACGTCCCACTAGAGCAAATCACCCAAGGCCTCATTCAACATGGCCTTGAACACCTCTAGGGAGGGAGCAGCCACAACCTCCCTGAGCAATCCATTCCAGTGTCTCACCACCCTCACAGGAAGGAACTTCCTCCTAACATCCCATTTAAATCTCCCTTCTGCCAGTTTAAACCCATTACCTCTCATCCTGTCATAACAAGACCTTATGAATATCCCACCCCAGCCTTCCCGTAGGCCCCTTTCAGATATTGGAAGGCTACTATGAGGTCTCCTCAAAGCCTTCTCTTCTCCAAGCTGAAGAGCCCCAACTCTCATAGCCTGTCCTCATAGCAGAGGTGCTCCAGCCCTCTGATCATCTTTGTGGCCCTCCTGTGGACTCACTCCAACAGTTCCATGTCCTTCTTTTGGTGGGGGCTCCAGAGCTGTACACAGTACTCCAGGTGGGGGTCTGATGAGAGCAGAGTGAAGGGAGAGAATCACCTCCCCTGCCCTGCTGGCCACACTGCTCTTGATGCAGCCCAGGACACAGTTGCTGTCTGGGCTGCATGTGCACACTGTCGGCTCATGTTGAGCTTTTCATCAACCCAGACACCCAGGTCCTTTTTCCCAGGGCTGCTCTCCAGCGTTTGCCACCTAGCTTGGAGTTGTGCTTGGAGTTGTGCAGGTGCAGGACCTTACAGTTGATCTTGTTGAACTTCGTGAAGCTGGCCTGGGCCCACCTCTCCAGCCTGTCCAGGTCCCTCTGGATGGGATCCCTGCCCTCTAGCAAGTTGACTTTGTCACACAGCTTGGTGTCATCTTTGACAAAGATGTTAAACAGCACTGGTCCCAGCACTGACCCCTGAGGGAGACCACTTGGCACTGGTCTCCAGGTGGACATTGTGCCTTTATCACCACACTGTGTGTCTAGCCAATTCCTTATCCAGCAGTGCTCCACCCATCATGTGGGACAGAGTCAAAGGCCTTACTCATGTCCAGGTAGATGACCTCAGTTGCCCTTCCCTTGTCCACTGCTGCTGTGACTTCATGATAGAAACCCACCAAATTAGTCAGGCATGATTTGCCCTTGGTGAAGCCATGCTGGTTACCACCAATCACCTCTGCTTTTTTTCCCATTTGCCTTAGCAGAGCCTTCAGGAGGATCTGCTCCATGATCTTGCCAGGCACAGAGGTGAGACTGACTGCTCTGTAGTTCCCAGGGTCATCTTTTTTTCACTTCTTGAAGATGGGTGTTATGTTTGCCCTTTTGTCTTTTCATTTTGTTTAGTTTTGTTTTGTTCATGCACAGGATTAGGAATAATTGTTAAAAATTAAGCTTATTGTCAACATGTTTGTAAAACCAAGTGAACCTGTTGATATTTTCAGCTGCCCTTTGGCTTTTCTTTTTTCCCCCCTCTAAATCTAAGTAAATTCCCTGTTCTTATTTATTTATTTGTTTATTTATTTAATTTATCACATTTTAGCACTGCTGTTACCCTGTCAGATTTTCCATGCAGGAGAGTTGATGGAGAAGTCCTTGAATATCTCGATCTCTTGGTCCCTGAGGAGATCTACTCATGGGCTTAAGACAAGGAGCTCTACCCTGTAATCTGGAGCTTCCCCACTTCCTTAAGAAACTGTCTGACATTGCTGACATATAACTGCCATTTAAAAATAACTTCTTCAGTCCCTTCGTTCCTTTAAAATGTGCCTTCCACTCATTTTTTCATTCAAATGCCCCCAAAATCTATATCTAACCAGATTCTCAATGTTATTTGTGCTTCAGCTTCACCTGTTTCCATGAACCATGTTAACCCCTAGGTTCTGCTTCAAGCTGCAGCATTCTCTGTACTTATTGATACTTGGCCATCTCCACCCCAGCCACCTGCATCCTTGTCACTTCCTTTCCACTGCATCTGTGACTGCAAATGAGGAGTTCTGCATGGCTGTGTGAAGAGGAGAAAAGGGTTAAAAGAAACATTATAAGCCTGCCTGGAAGAAGTACAAGGCATACAAGTCTTATGTAAATGTGCAATAAAAATGAGGAAAGGAAAAAAAATAATAACTGGAAGATGAGGGTGCTGTTTTTATTCCCAGTGTGGGCTAATAATTAGGGTGAGAATGTCATGCAATGAATTTCAAGCATCTTGTATTTGCTGTAGCCTTTGTTACTGTTTTTTGCTTCCTCTAGGATTAACTCCCCTTTCTAACCAATACAATATTTTTTTTTTAGCAATAAAGCATTCACTCAATATTCCTTTTCATAAAACCCTCCATGGCTGTAAGAAAACATAATTGGATGTGCACTATACAGCTTGAGCTTCATAAACATTAAGTCCAACAACATGTTATAAATAATAGTGATACAGAAGATTAGCTCTATTAACCTCCTAACTGAGCTGGAAGCATTAGCCTCTTCCAGAAAAGCTACCACTCTGCAGTACTGTGCAAAACTCTTCGTGTCTGCCTTTAATTTCCACTGCTGCTGCCATTCCCACATCTGCCTTACAGACCTACCATGCTTCTGGTCCTTGCTAGGTCAAAATGCACAGTGGCAGATTGGCATATTGAGCTATTAATGTGTTGCTCTATGCGTTACAGATGTTGCATAAATGAAAGGTGCTCTATCACTGGTCTTTGACACGGGGGCCCAGGGGGTGGGAGGCTGAGACCCAGATCTGTCTACAACCTGCCTACTCTGGGAAGGAAAAACAAAAAAATTCCCAATCCAAAACAACAAAACAACAACCAAAAAAAAACCCCAACCACCAAATAAAAAGAGGGAAAAAAGACAAATAGAAAATAAATAAGGAGGAAAAAAAAGATAAATAAAATGAGAGAAAAAAGAGAAAGGTAAAAGAAAAAAAAAAAGAAAATGGGAAAAAGGGAAAGAGGAGGGAAGAAGAGAAAATTAAGGGAAAAGAGAAGAAAAAGCAGACAGAAAAAGATTTTAAAATGAGAAAAAAATAGAGAATAAAAGACAAAAATATTAAAAAGAAATAAAATCAGAGAAAAAAGACTGAAAAAAACAAAAAGAGAGAAAAAAGAGAGAAGAAAAGAATTTTAAAAGATATAAAAAAGTTAAACTGAGAAAAAGGGGGAAAAAGAGAGGGAAAAATGACAGAATTAATTTTCTTTTTTTTAAGGATAGAAAAATAAAAGTGAGAGAGAGAAAAAAAAAGACAGAGAAAGAGGAAGACCAAAAAAAAAAAAAAAGAGAGAGAGAGAGTTGCCCCTATTGCAGAATCACATTCCAGCTTGCAGAGTCAATTTTTCAGATGTTCTTGCTTTCCTGTTCCTTGTTCCTTCACTCAGACCTCATCTGGCTGCGGTGAAAAATGATGTGATGCAGTTTTTTATTCTGCACTTGACACCCTTATGGAAGGCAATGTGGCTCATTGATTCCAAACTCCTCAAAGGTCATGGCACTAGGAACAAAGATTTTTTGGAAGCAGCCCAGGAAAAACTTTCAACTTGGACCCTGAATACCCAGAAAAAACAGAACTGTTAATTGTTACCCCTTCTGCTGCTATTAAGCCTAGGTTGAAAACTGAACATATGTTCCATGATCATGTACTTTTATATTAAAATGTTATGGAGTCACCAGGTGAAACGTGTATGAAGTGCACAGCTGAAAATAGACAGTAGGTTTAAATTCTGACAGCAAACAGCTGGAGGATTTAAAAAACTTAATTCAGTTAATGCAATCAATAGGGCTCTGCTACAATTTCAACTTCCCCAAAACAAAATTGAACAAAGAACTATATTAATCTATTTGTGATTAGTTCTGCTAAGGGAGATATTTTTCTCTGTCACCCATAAAGCACCAATTAAAAAAAAAAAAAAGGAGATATTTTAAGAAGTGCAAAACATAATTTTTAGCCTGGCGCAGTACAAAATCATGTGTTCTTTTTTTCCTCCTCCTCTCTCTCTTTCTACAGTGCAGATTAGCAACGATTACTCACCCCACTGTTTACTCATTCTGCAGCTGTACAGGTTTTGAAATGCTAATATGTGAATTATGTTCTCATTTTATCATAAAATTGGAGAATGAGTCCAATCTAAACAAAATGTGGTGTAAGGAGAGAACGTGATTTTGATCAGATACACGGAAAACATGTCATATAGCAATGCAATCTACTGTGGAATGAAGCTATGAAAAGTTGACATGAGTGGTGAGACACTGGAACAGGTTGCTCAGGGAGGTTATGGATGTCCCACTCCCCAGAATAGTTCAAGGCCAGGTTGGATGGGGCACCGAGCAACCTGGTTAGTAGAAGGTGTCCCTGCCCATGGTGGGAGGTTGGAGCTACGTGATCTTTAAGGTCCCTTCCAACCCAAACCATTCTTTGATTCCATGATTTTTTTTTTTTTTTCCCCAGGGACATAATAAATCCCTACAATTTCTCTAAATATGCATGAATTGCCTGTTCTATATATATTTATTTATTTGCCTCTGTATTTATTTTATTTATTATATCTTAGAACTGCCCTTGCCCTGTCAGTGTTCCTGCACAGGAGAATGGCTGGAGAAGTCATTGAATATCTTGGTCTGATGATCACTAAGGAGATCTACTGATTGACACAGTGGGCTCAAGACAAGGAGATCTATTCCCTAATCTGGAGTTTTCACTAATTCCGTAAGAAACTGTCTGACATTACTGACATTTAACTGTCAATTGAAAACAAAACAAAACAAAAACGCCCTGCTTCTGTTCTTCAGTTCCATTGTTCCTTCAAGAGTTTTTCTTATTTTTTTCGTTCAAAACACCTAAAAATACATTTTTCATGGATTTTCAGTGTCCTTCATGTGCCAGCTCCACCTATTTCCTTGCTGTGGTGGGGGTTAAGGTCCCTGGCTGAGTTTTCTCAGGATAATTGTAAATCTCCTGAAGAGACAGAGAGATGAAAGCCCATCTGCAGCTTCTGCACCACTCAGTTTCAGATTCTATCAAGTTGGACTGATTAGTCTTTAAAAGGGCAACACTTAAACTCATGTAGAACAGACCTTCCTGCCCTGGGAAATTTCTTCTTACATCAGGTAAATCAGATATAGAAAACTCTACTTATTAATTATAATCTGGTAGGTTCTCATTACCAGTTTACCTTTAATCTGCAAGCCAGGACAGCACAGGGAACACACAATTTTCCCCCTCTCTGTGCTTTGAATTATGATTTGTTTGCTTTCTTTGCTATCTGCAGCTATGTAGGTGTTGGCTGGGAAAAGCAGAAAGGCAATGGTTCCTCAGGACTTTCTGCTTACAAGCAGAAAAAAAAACCACTGTAGGGAGGCCAAAATGATCTTCACTCCTAAGAGGAAAACATATTCAAAGACATTTCAACCTTTGCGTATTGCTGTCTTGCATAGAGAAAAAGATCCAGCAGCTTTTGGGTGGAAGTACTGATCTACTCAAGGATATGAGGGCTCTGCAGATGGATCTAAACAGTCTAGATAGATGGGTCAAGGCTGATGGGATGAGGTTCAACATGACAAGTTTTGGGTTTTGTACTTGGGTAGCAGCAATCCCTTGAATGTTCCAGACTGGGAATAGAGTAGCTGGAAACTACCCAGTAGAAAAGGATTTGGTAGCTGAACATGAGGCAGCACGTACCTAGTTGGCCAAAAGGGCCAGCAGGATCACTACCAGCAGGACCAGGGCAGTGATTGTCCAGATGTACCCAAACACTGGTGAGGCCACACCTTGAATAGTGGGTTCAGTGTTGGTCTCTTTGCTCCAAGAAGGACATTGAGGTGCGGTAGTGCGTTCAGAGAAGAGCCATTAAGCTAGTGAAGGGTATAGAAGACAAATCTTGTGAGGAGCAGCTGAAGGAACTGGGGTTGCTTAGCCTGGAGAAAAGGAGGCTGAGGGGAGACTTTCTTGCTCTCAGTGACTCCCTCAAAAGAGTTTGTAGCAAGGTGGAAGGTGGTCTCCACTCCCAAGTAATAAGTTACAGGATGAGAGGAAATGTCCTCAAGTAGCACAAGGGGAGGCATTTCGTTACAGATTTTGAGATTTCCCTCTTTAGAAGGTCAGTGTTCCAGCCTATGGAAACTAATGGGAGATATGCAGGTAAAATCCACCAAAATGAGTACTTTGTGGGTAAACCCAGGAAACTGCACTGAAAGTTGTTCTCAGGACTTCAAAGACTTCTTGCTTTTCCAAGCCAAGAGCCAACTATTAGTGCCAAATAGTAGCAATCTGAACATCTTTTTCTAGTACTGATCTATATTCATTGACATGTCAATTTAAGTACAGAAAAATATTCTCCTCAGTGGTATCCACTGACCATTATGATTGTTTAATACATATATAAGCAAAGATAATTAAAGTTGATTAACAGAGCAATTGCTATAACAGTATTTGATTCATACATCAAAACAAAAGTAACAGGTTTCTCTGAGTTCCAGCTGATAAAACTTTCTAACAACTAAAAATTAACATTCCAGAAAGCACAGACAGAAATAAAATATGAGAATGTTAATGTCAGAATCTGTGATTTTAATTAATTCTTTTTTCCTTAATATGTCTCCTGAGAGTATTAAGTGTATTTTTATACTTCTGGAATCCCATGGAATATAGATTCCCATTTCCAGAATGGATAGCCCTGATAGGCAGCAGGAAGTGAGAGCAGTTTGGGAGCATCATTTCAGAGGTACCATGGAGCAGAGAGGTTTAATGATGAAATGACTTAAAAATAGACATTTCTGACTATTTCCAGTTACTGCTGGAAACCAGCAGTATGAAACCAGTTAATCAATAAGTATGGGAGGATACTGTGCTATCAGGATTTGATTGTGTTGCAAAGGGTCAAAATTTAATTTGCAGCAAGGGAAAATATTCCTCTTGAAGTATGAAGCTGCTCAATGAAGGGCATGATCCTGAATTTGGATGTTTTATTCATAGTGAATCCCAACTACAGAAACGTTTATATCAGAAAGAGCTTCAGGGCAACATACCTAACTCAAAATGGGAGGAGGGAAGTCTTGAAAGGAACAACACTTCTGCAGCTATTCTCTCCACCGTGTAGCAGTGGCTACGAACATCTCAGGAGTGCATCATGTCAGAATACTGGGTCCAGTTCTGGCCTCCTCCAGTTCAAGAGAGACATAAAACTACTGGGAGTGTCAAATAGGAGCTATGAGGATGCTGAGGGGATTGAAGCATCTCTGTGAGGAGGAAAGGATGATAAACCTCAGCCTATTTAGTCTGGAAAAGAACAGACTGAGGGGATCTTCCTAATGCTCAGAAAGAGCTAAAGTACCCGTGGGATGCAATGGGATGGGGTCAGGCTCGTTTCAGTGGTGCCTAGTGATAGACAAAGGGGAACAGGCACAAACTGGAACCCAGGAGGTTCCACCTGAACAGAAGTAGAAAATTCTTTGATGTAAGAGTGCTTGAGCAGTGGAACAGGTTGCCCAGAGAGGCTGCAGAGTCATCTTCTCTGGATTCCAAACCCACCTAGACATTGTGATCCTGTGCACTCCTCTGTGAGTGGTCCTGCTTCAGCAGGGGTTTTGGATTAGATGATATCCAGAGCTCCCTTCCATCCCCCACCATGATGGAATTCTGTGGTTATGTGATTCTGTAACTGTCTTGAAGAGAATTTGGATTTCTCATGCAGTTTTGCATATCAGGGTTAGCAACTTCGAAATCCATTTAGAACTTAAAATGAAGAAGTTGATTTTCTCATGAAGTCTACAGGGACATTTCTCAACCGTGGTAAACGAAAAGGAAATATGTTTGGAGAAAATGA
This sequence comes from Psilopogon haemacephalus, assembly GCA_013396835.1. Taxonomy (NCBI): domain Eukaryota; kingdom Metazoa; phylum Chordata; class Aves; order Piciformes; family Megalaimidae; genus Psilopogon; species Psilopogon haemacephalus. The sequence continues at coordinate 359,963 of VWZI01021177.1, read as the reverse complement.
ATTTGAGAGGAGTCTTCTTCGCCTTCTTTTTTTTTTTCCCAATTTGTTCTATAATTTTCTTTGTGTCTTGTGGTCAGTGGCTCTGAGTTCTTTTCCACAGCTGGATGCTGGCAGCTACATCAGAGGAAATAAGACATACCAGCAGGTTGCAAGCACCTTGCACCCCTTCTTTCATTCCTACATTATTGGAAGTGTCTATGGATGAACCCCCTTCCTCATAGCTCCCATAACATCAACCACTGGCTGGGCGAGAAGATTAAAGCCAGAGAAAAAAAAAGAATAAAAACAACAGACCTGGGAATATATTCCATTAAGCATTCCATTGTACTTGCCCCAAAATTATATTCTTGGGAATTTACTCAACATTTTATTACTTGCTGTATTTAAAAATATATACTTCATCCAACTCTTCTTTACACAGCAGTGCTGCTAAACATTTAGCATATTTTATGTCTTCAAATAAACTTGAGAGCATGGCTTGCAATACTAAAGAAAATGCAGCAATTCACTTCCAGACTAGATTTCATACTTGTAGTGTTTTCACAGTCTGACATTGTTCAGTTTACTAATTGCAAGCCTAATAAATTCTCTGAAGAACACAGAAGTCTCATGTCTCATCTGTGCTGAAATTTAAGTCAAGATGTAATTGCAAAAGTGGCCATGATCTGTGAGAGTCCAGGGTCTGACGGCATTATTAAAGCTGAGAATTTCCAAAATCTAAGCTAAAAGGGTTTAAACCAGGAGAGCAGAGAGAGAAAAGGGTAAGAACATGTCTCCTAGAGCTGCTTCAGCTTCCAGCTCTACCATTTAAACCTCTGTAGCAGCAGTTTCCAAGGGATGTTCCCTCCTCTATTTGAAAATTTGAGGTTAGAAAGGTGTTGTCTCCATTTTCTAGACTTATAGAATAGTTTGGGTTGGAAGAGACCTTTAAAAGTCATCTAGTCCAACTCCCCTGTAGTAAGCAGGGACATCTGCAAGCAGATCACATTGCTCAGAGCTCCATACAACCTGACCTGGAATAGGTCCAGACATGGGTCATCTACCACTTCTCTGGGCAACTTTGGCCAGGGTCTCATCACCCTCAGGATACAACATCTCTTCCTTCTATCAAGTCTAATTCTCCCTCTTTCAGTTTTAAAGCATCATCCCTTGACCTGTCACAGCAGGTTCTGCTAAATAGTCTATTCCCATCACTGTCCTCACATTTTCAGTACTCTTTAAGGCCACCAGAATGTCTCCCTGGAGTCTTCTCTTTTCCAGGCTGAACAACCCCAACTTTTTCAGCCTTCCAGAGCTGTATGCAGCACAGCAGGTGGGGTATCAACAGAGTGATGTAGGTATTAATTAAAAAATAGAGGGACATCTCCTGTCTTCTGTGGTCATTTGATGGATACAGGCTTATCTGACTGCTCTTCCAAATGGGCTTATCAACCCCTCCGTGGCTGATCCAGAAACAGTAAAATTCTGCCTCTTTCGGTGATTGCTGCTTGCAATGATCTTTGCTCTTCTCATGCCTGGGAAAAAGAGACTGTGTGGTCACTCCTGAAAGCCAGGCCTGGGCATCGCATCAACCATGTTCACGTCTTCTACAGACACAGCCCACAACCCACACTGCCTGTGCCAAGCCAGAATAGTTAAACTTGTCGCCATCTCAGAATTTGAAAAGCAAATTTAATCTGGGGCTGACAGCTCAACATTTCCCCACACTTTTATGAAACAGGCTAATTTTCCCATTAAAAAAAAAAACACAAAAAAACAAACAAAAAAAAAAAAACAACACCACTATGGGCTTCTAAACCTTGGTAAGGAGCTATTTTGCTCATGTTTGCAAGGTTAGCAACAAGCCAAACTATGTAGGCTTGTCTTTAATCGTGAAACTTTTCCTACTGTTTCCCAGCTCCAGAGAAGCAAGGCCACCTAACATGAGATGTGGGGGTTTGCGGGCTTTGTCCAGGCTTTGTCCTTTGGATGCCATTAAGCTCTCCCTAGATGTTTTAAGCTCATTAATATAACTTTTGCTGTAAATTAGCACCAGCCCTATGAAAAACCCTCAGATGTGAAGGAAACTTTTCATTTACTTCATTTGGTCATGCTTTATCAATGCAAAGAGACCAAGATGAAAAATTCTTTGGCTGTCCTTCATGACATAGCTTGTCCTAGAGCTGGGGTCTGTGGTTAGACACAGAACAACCAAATAACTACTAAAGGTTGAGAAAACAAAACTGGAAACCACACACATGACTTTTTGCCCTCTTGTGTAGACTGGTTGATATAAGGATAGCTCCAATCACATGGTTGAGTTTTAAGACAAGAGGATAGCTTTAGACTAGATATGAGTGAAATGTTTAACAAGAGGGTGGTGTGACACTGCCTCACATTGACCAGACAAGTTATAGATGCCCCATTCCTGGAAACATTTCAGGTGAGGTTGGATGAGACTTTGAGCAGCCTTATCTAGTTGAAGCTGTCTCTGCTGACTGGAGGGACCTTTAAAGGTCCCTTCTAACCCAAACTGTTTTAAGATACTATATTTTGGTTTGGAAGGGAATATCAACTAGATCAAGTCATGCTGACAGAGGCAGCCTCCTTTGGCTTTTTCCTCTCATTCGGGTGAAGACTAACTCAGAGATGTGGTGGAGTCACCATCTCTGAAGGTGTTCAAGAAAAGACTGGATGGGACACTTAGTACCATGATCTAGTTGATTGGATAGGGCTGGGTGATAGGTTGGACTGGATGCTCATGAAAGTCTCTTCCAACCTGGTTCATTCTATGATTCTATGAAACAGCTCCCTGCAAAATCTCCTATGGTCAGACTCCAGTGTGACTGAGCTGCCCCAGCTGGGCAGTTGCCCTACATTTATGGCCAGGGTGCAGCCATCAGTGCTAATGAGCAGAGACAGGGATGGCTCTGGATGTAGAGGGAATAAACACAGCAACCATCAAAGAATCACAGAGAATTTCAGCATGGTGGGGGTAGTAAGTGACCTCTGGAGATCAGCTAGTCCAATCCCTGTGCTAAAGCAGTATCACCCACAGTAAGTCACACAGGAACATATCCAGGTGCATTCTGAATGCCTCCAGAGAAGGATATATCACAACATCTCTGGGCAATCTGATTCAGTGCTTTGCCACCCTCAAAGTGAAGAATTTTACTGCCCCAGCTTCTGCTGCTATGCTTTCCTGCAAATTTTCAGGATATTACAGGATGCTAGGGGTTGGAAGAGACCCAAGGAGATCATCGAGTCCAACCCCGCTGCCAGAGCAGGACCATACAATCTAACATAGTTCACAGAGGAACACATCCAGAGAGGCTTTGAAAGTCTTCAGAGAAGGAGACTCCACAATCTCTCTTGGGAACCTGTTCCAGTGCTCTGTGACCCTTACAGTAAAGAAGTTCCCCTGTGCACTGAGGTGGAACCTCTTGTGCTTCAACTTACACCCATTGCTCCTTGTCCTATCCCAGGGAGCAAGTGAGCAGAGCTTGTCCCTCCACTCCTGACCAGCCCTCAGATATTTATAAACATTTATTAAATCTCCTCTCAGTCTTCTCTTTTCCAGACTCTATTGTGATATAAAAGATATTTGACTCCTAATAGTGTATGTTATTACAGTAGAAATAGACAGGGAAAGATAAAAATATGGATTTCTAGGACTTTTAGTGGATTTCCGTGTGAGAGACCGCTTCCTATTTCTACTGTCAGAAGCTTTCACAACCACCTGAAAGAATTAGTGGCTTTATTTATATGGCCTTTATTTCTGAGCAGCTGGGGCAGGAAATGGATTGTTCTTTAACTGTGAATCTTCCTGGAAGTGCTTCTGAAAAGCAGCATAACAAATATGTTGTTCTACCTGGATAAATCCACCAACTCTCTGCTTTAGAGAGACTTGAGAGGTAGGTGGAAGGCAATTGCCTGGTCCAAACTTACGATAGCATCTCTGAATGAACTGAGTTTTGGAGTTTCTGGTATTACATAACTGTTGAAACCTTAATTTTTAACACTGCTGACACTATTTTAACATCTTAAACTGTAATTTTGTGCTATGTAAGTAACATATACAACCACATTTCCTTTCAGAATGTGCCACTGAGTCACTGAAGGGCTGACTTTAATTAAGGGCAAGGTCAGAAATAAAATTAAATGTGAAAGCCCATGGAATACAGAGAGCAAAGCTGCTGAAAGTACAGAGCACACATGTTGCTGCTGGGAGATGAGCAACAGCTTGCTGCAGGCAGGTATTAGTTTTCATAAAAGTGTTGGAATAATCCTCAGGGCCCTTGTACTGGAGAGGAGCTGAACTTACAGTAGGAGAAAAACTTTGATATGGGCTTTGGATCCAGTCACACATCATCCTCCTCAGGCTGGTGCTATCATTGTCCAGATTAGGCACCAAACATTAATACCCAATTTCCTTAATTGTTTTCCCAGGGAAAGAAATGGAAAATAATGGAAATTTCTCTTTATCAAATCTTATCTTTATTAAAACTTTTTTTTTTTTTTTCCTATCACAACTTATAATTTCTCTATTGAAATTTAGGTTCTCTTTAATAAAATTTGTTTTCTATTTCTTCAAACTTATGTCATCTTTATTACAACAAGCTACTAAATTACTCATATTGTATGTCTGGGAAGAATTTTTGGACATAATCAGAGATGAACATGTGTTAAAATAATCATGTAAAAAAATATATCAGTTTGCTGTAAAAACTATTGTTTCTAAGAAATACTAAGAAAATTTTGATCCAGAAGCTCTATTCTTAGTGTTGATCCTGCAACCTGAAGGAATTTTCCACATTAAAAATAATCACGTCCAATAATTAACAAAATTAATCATAAGGAAACCTCCATCCTTCATACATTCAGCAAAGGGCTCATATATATTCCCCCTCACAGATGTTACAATCAGGGTGTCAACACTTTTATTCCTTTGTCCATAAGATGAAAATTATGGCTGCTCCATGAATTGCTAACGTGCTCAGAAGACACAGCCCCAGCTGCAGTGCACATGAGTTCAAGCTCCTGCCCGGGCCTCATGTTTCACCATGACCTCAGTTTCCTGTGCTGAATGGGAACCAACGCAAGCGAGCACTTGTAAAACTGTTTTTGAAGAGTGAAGTTATGAAGAGGTGCTGCCGTGTCAAACATCTGTTTCATCCATTACACACTCCAATAGCCGCCGTGACTCTACAGTAGGGCAAGAGCCATCAATAAATTAAAAGTCTCTGGTGGCCATGCTCTCCTAACTCTCTTGAGCTGCCCTGGCTCTTGTGCCAATTTGAGACATGACAAACAGAGGGAAAACAAAAGAAAGGAAATTTTGCTATTCTATATTAAGTCCACTTGTAATCAGGGATTTTGTTTCTAGGGGTTGTTTTTAGGGTAAGCAACTTGCTGGCTGATCAGATTAATATTCTTAAACATTAACAACCAAAACTGAGTTTTCAACCTCTCTTAAAATATAAGAAATGTAGATGTTTAGAAGCTTATCAAAACACTGCTGAGTGGTTTAAGAAGAAAAGTGGAGAGGTTGTGGGTCCCCGTTGGGCCTGGAATTGTTTTGGTAAAGAAAAATGAATTTTTAAGCTTTGTTAAAGAAACCATGATAAATGACAAGCATGTTCAAATGAGTCAAACTGAGTATTTTCCAAGGTATTTTTCCTTCCCAAATGTGTTCTATCGCTCATATCCCTCATCCTAATTATCCCAGATTTAATGCCATGCTAATATCTCCATAATACCCATGGACCCTGTGCAGCTCCATCACCTTTCCCTTCAATGACACTCTCCACAGGCCGAGGAACATAAAGGAATGTTCCCTCTTAATCACAACATTGGCATCAAAATATCAATTCTCAGACGAATTTGCAAAGAATTTTTAACCCCTAGGAGAAACCTGGGGCCCCATCTGACTACAAAACACTCTGTGGAATCTTCAGTTTGTAACCAAACTGCATGCTGAAAAGGAGTGTTTCATGGACATGCTTCCGACTAGAAGCCAAAATAGTCTAGAAGCTAATCCATAAACTTTAAAATGAGACATTTTGGTTATATGTCCGCATAAGCAGAGAGAAAAACACCTTAAATGAAAGAGAATATGAGTTTAGTAGACTATATCTCACATAATACAAAAGAATCTGTTCAGAGTCAGGATGTATCTTTAGGATCTGGTTCTGCTTGCAATGTAGATCCCCCAGAAAAGCATAAAATCAGATATGTTTTTGTGGCTGCAGGTTATGACATAAACCAAAATAATCATTTTGTGAAAAAAATGTTTTCAAGGAGCCATCTCCTAGTTTTCTGATGAAGATGGTCCACAAAGCAAATATGAAGTCATTAAACTTCGCATTAAATTAATTCATTTACAGCAGATAAAGATTTCATATTTACAGTTAGAATCTGCACTGTGAGAGACAGAGATAACAAAAATGCTCCTTTTTTCGATATGTTTTAGGGCTTGCCACATCTTCCTCTGATGCAAAATGGAATCATCTCACTGTCTGACTGGTTTGACTAGGAATCCTGTAAACAAAAGAGTAGAAGACAAACACAAAACAAAACACAACAACAACAAAAAAAATCTTGGCACTTGTGGATTTGTGTTGGCCAAATGACGAGACTGAATCCCAGCATCTCTGCTTGGAGAGGATATGAAGTCATTGTTCAAATGTGCATGTAAACTGTATCTGGAAGGATGAGATGAAAGAAATCTACAGAGTTCAGTCTCAGAAAACTATTAATTAGACAGGACTGTTTGTGTCCATTTCTGTGAATTCTTCTGTAGAACAAATGTTTTCTTTCACTTCTGTGTTGACCACGGAGCTGGCATGAAAGCTGGTATGCTAGTATAAACAAGGGGCTGAACATCTGCTTAGCAAAAAAGCCTGTAGTTTCATTCACAGAGCAGTGATTTCAGGAGACATGGAGTTGACTGTGTGGAGTAGGTTTATAGATCATGAGTTTATGGATCTGCCTGCCGTCTTGAAGAAGGGCTACAAATATGATGAAGGGCCTGGAACACTGCTCTTATGAGTAAAGATTGAGAGAATTGTGTCTTTTTAGTCTGGAAGAGAGAAGACTGAGGAGGAATCTCTTGAATCTCTCTAAATTCTTAACGGGTGGGTGTCAGAACGATGGCACCAGTCATTTTCAAGTGATGCTGACAGGACAAGGGGTAATGGGCACAAATTTGAATATAAGGAGGAGGAGAAACTTCTTTAATGTAATGGTGATGGAGCACTGGAACAGGCTGCCCAGAGAGGTGGTGGAGTCTCCACTCCTGGAGACATTCCAGACCTGCCTGGACATATTCTTGTGTGACCTTCAGGTTGGATTCGATAACCTCCAGGGAACTATTCCAACTCCTGCTATTTGGTGATTCTGTGTTTCCTTTTTGTCATTCTTTGAAAGCAATGTTTCAACTATTATAAAAGTGGATTTTTTTTCTTTTGGGACCACACAGCATCTCTGTTTTTACAATACTTAATGTAATGTAATTTAAGTTAGAGGTCTTAAAGCTGGATGATATAAATGCAGGTTGAAGTGTGCTCTGAGTGAAGCATCCTACTGAACTTTGAAAGCGACCTGGCTTGTGTCTCATATTTTTCAGACTGAAAAAAAAAAAAAAAAAAAGGAATAAAAAAAATAAAGATAACATAACAAAATTAAAATGTTGTTGATTGTTCAGTATTATGTACCTTCACCAAAATATGAAATAAAGTGAAAGCCAAATATGTGGCTATGGGAAAATAACATTGGATGGGACCTCTGGAGATGTTGTAGTCCAATTTCTTCTGCTGAAGCAGAGGGACTCAGAACATATTGCCCAGGACCAAAATGTCGAGTTGGATTTGGAATCTCTCTGAAGAAGACAACTTCACAACCTCTCTGGGAAGCCTGCTCCAGAGTTCCATCTCCCACAACATCTCTGGGTAGGCAAATTTTAGTTCAAATCATCCCAAATCACTGTCATTCGGGATAGTGTGGATCAACTGTCTACATTTCTCCTCCATCTCTACTATTTTAGTAATCTAATTTAAATTTCTAAGAAGTTGAATATCAAAAGATGCTACTCCCAGGGCTTTGTGCTCTCTGTGGGTCCACAGTGGTTTGCCTTTTTGCTGATGCAATGTCTCTGAATTTTTCTCAAATTATGCTTCCTTCTACAATGAAACCAATCCAACAAACAAAACCAACTAAGTGAAAAAACTGAACAAACAACATCCCCTTCCCCCCCTCCAAAAAAAACCCAAACCAACAACCAAAACCAAAACTCTATCCCCCAAGTTTCAAAGTGGATCATGGCAAAGTTCTTAGTGCTACATTTTCCTCCAAAACCAGCAGCACTGTTGGACAGTGTTAAAGCAAGTTTACAGTCGCCTGCTTCCTAAAAGCATTAAAGTCAGTGCTTCCTTCTGGCTCATTTCTCATGGTAAGCTTTATTAATGTGCTCAGAAATTTCAAATAGTAAAACAATCCAGTAAAAGAAGTTTGTGTATGCGGAGAAGTCTGTTTGCCTGAACTCTCTGATGAATCGCTCTGCTCCCTGAAGCTTTCTCCTGCATTGAGTTGATGATTAGGTGGCTGAATTTGGGATATGGTGGAGGTTAAAGCTGATGGATAGTTGGTGTTCTTTCCAATCTGGTGTGTTTCTAACACCAAATATTCAATTACATATTGGTTTTGTGATCTATATGATGTACTCATGGGCAAATCTCAAAAGGTAGAGTGGTTTTGTTGTCTGAACTCTGCTCCTCACAGAAAGGAAATCAGATGCTTGTCAAAAGTCAGTGTATATTCTACACTGTGCCAAACTGGGTTGGAAACTCATGAGAATGTCCCTCCTGTGAGAATTCTGGTGCTTCCTGCTTTAGCTTGTGGTGTAAATGTCACAAGCACCTCCACAGCCATTCATGTGGTATTTCAACACCCCTGCTGCCATACTTAACCAAGACTCAATGATACAGAGACACTAAAACAAAACACAAACCACTGAAGAGGAGGAAAAGAAACAGAGGTTCATTGTGTAGGTAATTGTATTAAATGTTTAATTTGCGTTTTGCTTGAATACCAATATATAATCTGGGTTTGACTGCTCAGAGGCAATATGGAATTGCAGAATCACAGAATGATAGTGGGTTGGAAGGGACCTCTCAAGATCATCTAGTCCAACATCTCTGTTAAAACAGAATGGATGACACAGAGCACATTAGCCAGGATCCCTGTGTCCAGGTGGGTTTTGAATATCTCCAGAAAACGAGACACCACAACCTCTCTGGGCAGCCTGCTCCAGGGCTCCCCCACCCTCATAGCAAAGATGTTTTTCCTATTTAAAGTATTGTTTCAATTTCACTTTTTCTACTTTCTCTTTATCAGAAACGTGTGCATGAAAGCACCTGAACAGGATTGCCTGTGGGGCACAACCTGGATGCCTCTCCCTGGTGGCAGAAACATAAACTGGGAGCAAGAATTAGGTCTTACAGACTAATGCATCTGTGTTGGTTTGAGCTAATTGGAGAATTTGAGTGAGAAATTAGACTATTGGCTGAGAGAGAGTTAAACTTCATCAAAGTTTTACTGAGAAAGAAAAAAAAGTTGTTTTTAAAGCACTGTTCTCAAAACAATAGATAACAGACAGCTTCGGACTGCACTGGGCTACGTCTGCTTCTCTTGCATGGTCTCCTTTGTCTCTTTGTCTTGGTAGCTAATTCAGAGTAATTCTACTAAATACTCTTCTGCTACTAATCCTCATGCCGATCTACTTCAGCTTATCTGCAACATCAACAGGTGGTGAGATAAGACTGGGGAAGCGGGGAAAGGTGGTAGGGGGAGTTTGGTTACCCTCTCTTGGGGATTTTGGTCTCTGGGAGGGGTGTGGTGTCTGTATTACCTTTTCATTGTGTATATCTGTAAATATCTGTTATACCTTGTGAATATTTGCTTGTATATTGTGCATTGCTGTAAATATAAAGCTTCATTTATTAACTTCCAGAGTCTCTGAGTCCTAGCTGGGGTTCATAAAAGGTGGGGGGCAGGTAACTGCTAAACCACTACAGCATCACACAGAGAAAGCTAACTTCAGTGCCAACCCTTCATTTCCATGATTTTTAAGACCATGGCTGGTATTTTGCATAACCACAGATGGTATAAGGTTGATGCCACAGGCTCAAAAGACAAAGCAAAACGTCCCAGCTGCCCACCATGGAAGAACAAAGGTCCCTGACAGAGAGATAAATGGGCAGTGAAATGCAAGGTTTGCAGTTTGTCAGGATAAACAAATCTCTCAAAGGTTCCCATTCCTTATTTGAAGTCTTCTCAAATTATGGTGTGGTGGTTTAGCAGTTACCCGCCCCCTCCACTTTTAAAATTACCTAGTCTAGAACTCAGTCCGCTAGAAGTTAATAAATGAAGCTTTATATTACAGCTTTGTGCAATATACAAGCAAATATTTACAATATATGGCAGATATTTGCAGATATATACAGTAAAAAAGGTAATACAGAAATACCACACCCCTCCCAGAGATCAGAATCCCCAAGAGGGGTTCCCAACCACCCTACCACCTTCCCCCCACTACCCAGTCTTATCCCACTATTTGTCTTACATGCCAGGTAAGTGAGGAATATCAGCCAGGGGGGTTAATAAGTAGGAAACTGGTTAGTGAAGTTACACAGATCCCACTAGAAGGCAGGGAGAGAGAGAGAGATGCAGCAGAAAGAGCAGCTCAAACAGATCTGTCTTATCTATGTTATGGTTCTAACTCATACATTTTCAGTAAACCTATGAGTGAAGTAGACATAATTTTGCTTTCTCAGCCTGTAATCTAATCTCTCATTGAAATACTCCAATTAGTTCAAACCAGCACATATGGAAAAGAATTTAATTAACAACTGATGGATTTTAAAATAATAATCAATAAGGCATATATTTCTTTAAGTGATGTCCAGAGTTTTTCCATGTTAGTTACAGTTTGACAGATTTCTATTAAGACTATTAGCTCAAGATGATGTGATTGTGTTTTAATATGAGGAACGAATAAAAGATGTGTAAACTTATATTTGCATAACCCAGTGCAAATGATTCAGAGCATTTCCCACTCTTTCTTCATAGTTTAGATATAAATGAATTTGGTTCTTCAAAGAAATGCATCATGACATAGAGACAACATCCCTACAGTCTCAGACTCTCACCATTTCCATTCAACAACAATAAAATAGAGAAAGGGAGTAAGGGAAAAAGAGAGAAAGAGAGAAGGAAAGAAAGGAAGATGGAAGAAAGGAAGGAAAAAAGAAAAGGAAAAGTGATAAAAGTAAACCAAAGTATCTTGATTTGTATTGGCTTTGTTATTCTCTAGACAAAAAACTACCCAAGATAAAATGAGGACTCTTAGTTCAAACTTTTAAAGAATTCACATATTTACATCAATTTTTAAAATGTTTTATAACTAATGAACTCAGATTTCTTTTGGCATGGCATAAAATCCATTTGTACAGTTGTTAATTAAGAATGCAGCCTACGCAATTAAAATTAAGGGTAGAGACTTCATCAGACGTCCTGTGAGAACTGCAGTCGAAAAAATTATGTTAATGCTGGATGTCCTAAAAGCATTCTCTGAATGTTGGGAACACTTTCTGAGGAATTCTTTCTGCTATAAGGATTTGTTTAAAGCTGAAAATTAGGAGCTTTTAATTTCGAAGCATGAGACCCTAGGATTAGTGTTTATCACTAGTGGTTTTGGCATTTACTTTGTGCTTTCAAATTGAACAGGATCACTTAAAATTGTCTGTATTTGCTTAAAGATAAATATATATATATATATATATGTCACTCGTCTGCACACTTCCAGATAGACTGCATCCATTGTANTATAAACATATGTATCTCTGCATGCATATATAGATTGAGACATGTCTGCAATCTATAATGCAAATAATGCCCAAGCAGGCAAGGGAATTCCTAATGTGAATTTTAATATTTAAAGTGTCAAGAGCCATTATTGGGGATATTAGGACATTTCTATGTTGAAATTACTAAAATTACATTTGAAATAATGAATGAAATGCAAACATGAAAAATAAGTTAGAAATAGCAAATTTCAAAGGTTGTACAGGTTGTATAGGAAAATGAAGTTTGGCGGAATTGAATGGTGATGAGGGAACTGCATAGAAAACAGTTTTTTCTTTAAGATCTGATACAGTATGATCAGTAGTGGGATGAGATGGGGAACTACTGGAGAGAGTCCAGTGGAAGCTACAAAGATGCTGAGGAGACTGGTGCATGTCTGTGAGGAAGAAAGGGTGAGATACCTGAGGCTGTGAAGCCCAGAGAAGAGCAGCCTGAGAGAGGATCTGATCAATGCTCAGCAAGAGCTAAAGGATCTGTGTCTTATTGGTGGTGCCCAGTGATATGACAAGGCACAATGGGCACAACTTGGAACCCAGTTCTTTACTGGTTTTCTTTACTTCCTTGCTGTGATGCTGTCAGAGCCCTAGAGCAGGCTGCCCAGAGCGGTTATGAAGTCTCCTTTTCTGGAGAGATTCCAAACCCACCTGGACATTGTGGTGCTGGGCTATGGGTCACACTGCTTTAGCATGGGATTGTACTGAATGATCTCCGGAAGTCCCTTCTAACCCCAGCCATGCTGGGATTCTGTGACTATGGGTTTTCCCATTTTCCAGTTCAGTCCAGAAATAGCTCCTTTCATTTTTAATGTAATGGGATTTATCAGTGCATAAGATACTCAGGCAGGAATAGTGATAAAAAGCAAAGCGTGTGCAAGTGAGATGATACCAAGACAAAACAAAAAGACATGCGATATGCTACTATGTAATGCTACTTCCTTCACACTGGGTACAGGAATTTCCTTTGTTCCTCTCCTTCTTTTTTCTTTTCAACATGGCTTAATGCAATAAAAATTATTTTACATTTAGAAGAGTAACAAGGGAGCTGAGGCTTAACATTGGAAGGCAAGCCAAATTTCATAAGGATTTTAAAGTGTAAAATAAGGAGGTTTGGCTCACAGGAAAAGTCATTTCAAGCCAAAGAACTGACATGAAGAAATGTGCTAAGAAGTGAGGAGGAGACAGGTTTTGGGGAGGAAAGAGGCTGTGGTGATGGAAGCGAACCAGGCAGGAAGGATCACAGGATGTAATGGCCATGACTCATGTTTGTGAGCAGCTGAACACACAGGGAAGACACCGGAGGGCAGGCAACCACAGAATCCTAGGATCCCATCATGGTGGGGGTTGGAAGGCATCTCTGGAGAATATCTAGTTCAACTCACCTGCTAAGGCAGGATCACCCATAGCTTGCCCAGGATCACAATGTCCAGGTGGGCTGGGAATCTCTCCAGAGAAGGAGACACCAAAGCCTCCCTGGGCAGCCTTCTCTAAAGCTCCAACACCCTCACAGCAAAGATGTTATTCCTTTATGTTTAGGTGGAACCTCTGACTTCCAGTCTGCTCCCATTTCTTGCTGTCCTTTCACTAGTCACCACTGAAAAGAGTCTGTTCCAACTCACCAAGTGGTGGTCACGTAAATAGTCTTATGAAAAGTAAGATTGAAATTAAAATGCAATGTTAATTAAGGCTGAAATGAACATTTAAAATACTTGAATTCAAGAACTTTTTCAGATGAAGTAGGGTAGCTTAAGGTGCTTTTCACCTTAATCCAGATGTGGTTCTCAAGTTTTGTGTTTTGGTTGGTTTGGGTTTTTTTTTTTTTTGTAGTCTTAGGTCTGTTTCTTGTAGCTAGAGAAGCTCATTAAAAAAAAAAAAAAAAGTTTTTAATCCCTAGTTTGACTAGGAAACAGTAAAAAACAATAAAAGATGCCCGCAACTAAGTTATAGATGGCTCTTATCTTTGGAGAGGCTAGTCAAGAGCTCCCAGCTAAATCATAAATAGCAAAACACTTACATTGCATCTACCCTGGAGGTAATTTTCCCCTAATTTACATCATTTGAACTTCTTCACTTTCAGTGAAGTTGCTTGGGATTTCTGTGCTTATGAGCCAGAGCAGAATCAGGCCTCCAAATAGACATGTATGGCCAAAGATAACATTCTGGCCACAAACCTCATTTTTGTTCTTTCCTCCACCCACAAGGCAATAAAATTACACAAGACCTGGACCTGAGAGGCCCCCCAGATCCAGGCCAAAAATAAATACAAAAATACAATAAAACTTTAATGTGGGGCCCTCGTGCAATCTTTAACTAGGGCGATATTTAACTGTATGAACAAAAGATGAAACAGCAGCCAAGAAATACATTTCACCTCTAATTCCACTGAAGAACTTAGGAAGAAATACCAAGGAAAGGGAGGAAAAAATAATTCCATAAAATAATAGTAATACTGAGGAACTCTAAAATACCCATAAAATTACAGTACTAAATTATTACTGCCTATTTTAGATATTCCTTGAGTTTGTCAGAAGAATTTGATTAAAGGCTGTCATGAATTTCAAAATGAGGGGAAAAAAGTAATGCTGAGGATAAAGGACTATTAAGAATATTAAAAGTAGCATGCCTGATCCATTTGTGCCAGTGCCTGGAAAACCAAACGAGGGACATCTTGGCCCCTAAGCACATTTGTTCTGACAGCAGCATCTCACCAGCCAATGCTGGAGTTCCTGCAGTGAATGCAGGTTTAATTTCCCATGTGAAGATACCCAGGAGATGGTGTTGAGAGGGGTGCCTGGGACACTCTGAGCTCCCTCTGCTCCTGTATCAGGGGTTTTGCTGAGTCAATGCTAAAGAAAGGGAAAAAAATTCTCTTAGTATCACTCCAAGAGTTCAAACATCATGTGTATCTTAATCCAGCATGAAGGGCCAAATCAAACCAAATCAACACAAAGAAGTCCAACTCAACCAACCCATCAGGGAAACAGCACAAGCAAACCAGCCTTGCAAGGACATCTTACTCCAAAGCTTTGCATAGTTTGTCCTTCAGACATTTCTAGCTCATCAAGAGCTGGGTAAAGTTTTGAGAATTTAAGTCTTAATGCCGTATGAACAGCCAAATCAAACCAAGTTAACTTAACCCAATTTAATTCAACCCAAGCAAACTATTAGGGAAGCAGCATAAGCCAGCCAGTATTGCAGTGATGTCTTACTCCAAAGGTCTGCAGAGTTTGTCCTTCAGGCATTCCTAGGTCATGGAGAGCTGGACAAAGCTCTGAGAATTTAAGAAAAGTTCAACAGCAGCACAAAAAAA
>VWZI01021177.1:325060-339765 GCA_013396835.1 Psilopogon haemacephalus | reverse complement strand
TTTTTTTTTTTTTACTTGAGCTGTCCTTTTGCATTTCCCTTTATCCATGATTATGGGAGGACAATGATATCTGGAAAACAAACTATAGTGATGTTAAATCCATTTGAACACAAAGAGTTACTGTCAGTTAATCCTAATAGAGACAATACTGATTTTTTAACTAAACTGCTTAAGAAATGAATATGTCTTGCATGCTTTCAATTTGTTTTAAATCCTAATATGCAGAGCTCTTTGCTGTTGTCTAATATTTGCATAAAATATTTAATCTTGTGCTTAAAATTAATGATATTAAAGGTCTAAATGTTTGAAAAATGTTGTTGTCAGAACAATGTAATCTTTTCTCTCCAGACTTCTTCATATAATTGTGGTGCCCTTATCCTAATATACTTGTAACCTTCCTCTGCATTGTCCTGTGCTGAATGTTCTCCCCCAGTACTTTCATAATTTAAAGATTTCTACACTTTTCTTTTTTTTTTTTTTTGTCAAGACATGAGGCAGAATGAAATGCTCCCCAAAACAAGCTGTGAAATGGAAGGACACCTACAGTGGGGCTGTGGGACACAGGAGTGGGAGAGGAGCAAGGTGGGGGAGATGGACCTGCTCATGGCTTACTTATAGGCAAGGAGTAGCTTTAATTTTGCCTGCTGTAATGGTTGTGATAAAAATATTGCTGCTCTTTTATCTTCAGCAGAACAATTAAAGACATTCAGGGTACTCAAAACCCTGTAATTTTCAACCACTGGCAAAGTAGGTAGAAAGAAGCATTCCATTGCCATGAGGCTTTAATTAAACCATAAAAAAAAAAATTGGAGGATGTCTTCAGGAGCACATATAAAAATAAAGAAGTAGCTTCAATCTATTTTATTCCCTTCACTGAATATAGAGTAGGTTGGAAGTTTGCTGTTTAATGTAATAACAACTTCATGCAGAAGTTGTAAAGGGAATATGACTTTTTGTGCTTCATAGAATCACAGAGTAGTTTGTGTTGGAAGGGACCTTAAAAATCATCTAGTTCCAACCGTGGGCAGAGACACTTTCCACTAGACCAGGTTGCTCAACCTGTCCAACCTGTCGTTGAACACCTCCAAAGAGGGTGCTTGTCCCCCAAAATTCAAATGTGCCTACTAGAGGGTTAAGCTGAAATGATACAATTAGGTTACTAGTTAATTAAACAGGTCAGAGTCAGCATGCGTCCTGTGGAACACAGAAGGGTAGTTGAATAGGTGTCTGGGATCATGTCACTTCCATGGGGCATGGGCAGGCTCATCATTTTCTGGAGCAAAGTGAGAAGCCAAAATAATGAAAACAAAATTAATTCTAGGAGAAGAGTTACAAAAAGGACTTTGAATCAAGAAGATGCAGATACCAGTGCTGGTGCAAACATTTTTGTGGATGGAGAGAGAGCTTGATGGTATTTGGTGTTCACTTATGTATGTGAATAAATAGAACTTGTTATGTAGCTCATGTGCATGGGTTAATTTGTCACTGGAAATAGAGCAGCGGCTCCTTAGCACCCCTGGGCAGTGCTGCAGTGCTGCTGCCTTACTCATGGTCCTCCCAGCATCAACGCTGGCACAGACCTCTGCAGCAAAGGAGAAAACCTGTTGTCATTTCTGCCGTGCTGCTTTGGTCTGGGAGGATTAGAAGCGTCACAATGACTCCTGTAATACCTCAATTACAACTTCCTCAGCTCTGTGAGGACATCTGCCGCTGCTCCAGCAACAGACATGGCCAGCCAGGAGCTGCTCCCCACCACCTTTAATGAAGGAGATGGAGAGATTTAGCTCAGCCACTTCCTCCAGTGAGAGGAGAGCCAAGATGCTGGCGCTGCTGGGAAGGATTCTGTGCCAGCAACTGGGCTGCTCTTGGCTCCTACGCTGTTTCACTGGAGTCTGCACAGAAGCAGTAGAAAGAGCAGAGCAGTGGCATTGGAGGGGGAAAAAAAGAGGGGGGTGGGGGGGAAAAAGAAAGAAAAAGTGCATTAATTCAGCTTGGAGAAACAATAGAAGAGGAAGGCAGTAAGGCAAAGAGGTACATGAAGAATCTCAAGAGCAGAAGACAGCAATATTTCCGGGGATTTATGTGGCACTAAAAGGGATGTATTATGGCAAGTAGATGAAAGGACATATTATACTGCCATATTTGATGCATGGCCACATAATCACACTAAACTGAATTTTGAATAAGAATGGAAGAAGATTCCTGTAGTCAGTTGTAACTACAGGGAGAATCTTAATAGTAGGCCTAATAATATGAGAATGAGTTTCTTTCTTTGGTGGCATGGGGTGCACATAGGGACTAGTGAGAAGGATGTCTATGGAAAATTTCATGACAGAAATTGTCAGAAATTCCTTTTTATTTATGGCACATTAGATGACCACTCAAACCTCAGCTGCGCTTCATGGTGTAGTCATCTTAGCACTGGACCACTAATGACTCAAGACAGGTTTTCTGCAGAACATTATTCTAGTTTTGAAGACCAAATGTAGACTGTCTCCAAGTGTTTTATCTGATTCTCTTTGGGTCTTCATGATTTTCACCTACATTTTCCCCAAATTCATGCGCAAACATGAACTTCACATGATTTACCATCTATCAACCCAGAGTCACTTACAAGTCTCATTGAGGCAGAGCAGAGCTTGAAAGTAACTTGGTCCAAGTCTCACATTTGTAAGAAAGCTGAAAACATGAAAAATTTTGGGGTTGTTTGTTCCAAACATTTCAAACAGTTCCAGTGACATCTAGTGGGGAGGAAACCCCTGCAAACAGCTCCAATCTTACTGGAAAAATCCCATTATCCTTTATTTCCTTTTAACCCACTGGGCAGTGGATTCCTACTGAAAAAAAAAAAAAAAAAGCAAACAAAAGCCCAAACCACCAAAAAACCTCAGATGTGGTTTGTGTGCCATACACATTGACTGAAAAATAGTTTTGTAGTCTGCAGAGAATTTCTCCTTTCTGAAAACATTTCATATATTAAGAACCATTTGTAATTTTCTCTGGGACATTCCACTATATCTAAAATAAACTCATGGAGGAAGGTCACAAAGTCTTAGAGGAAACCAGCTACTGACTCTTGGAAATTTAAATTATTCAGAAAACAAGAATAAAAATTTCAGGCCCAGAGTTGCAACTCTATTAAATAGAAATGTCACTAAATACAATTAAAGGGGTGTGAAATTAGCTTGTAAGCAAAGCCAGGTTATGCTTCCATCCCTTTCATCTTCCATCTTTTCTCTGCACTGTCTTCTTCTACTCCTACACATTTCTCTTCCTGAGCTTGCTGATTAAATGAAGGTAAGTTTGCAGATACCAATCATGTTTGGTTCATAGAGCAAAATCTTACTTCTGTTTCACTCATGGTGAGTAAAAGCCACTTCACAAGCACTTCTCTCTAATTCCCTTCTGTGTTTTCCCTCTTCTCTTTGAGACGCTGTGCAATGCCAATCACGTTATTCCTATTTAAAAAATCTTTAAGGTTTATGAGACATTCCTCCATTCAGTAAATATTACCTCTAAACAGCCTTCCTCAATGAGGTATGTTTATCCCCAAGGTGTAAGTTCATTCGCAACAGTGTGACACTTAGCTAACACAAAAATTATTAATATCAGGGAGGTGGAAATTCAAAGTTCAGCAACTCAGATCTAAGGTCTCAGTGTTTTGAAAGCAGAAACATCACAGAAGAGTATGGAATGCCTTGTCCTAAAATGGAGAGGTTGCACCACTCAAGCGTACAGTAGATTTGCACATCGGAGGAGATTTACAAGCATGCATAGACCTTTTATTTCCTGATATGGAATCACTAGACGTGATTTAGGCTGAGTATTAGAAATAAATACTTTTCAGTGACAGTGGAGAGAGACTAGAACAAGTTGCCTAGGGAGGGGTTCAAGGCCAGTTTGGATGAGGTGTTCCTGCCCATAGAAAGGTGATTTGAACTAGATGATCTTTAGAGGTCCCACCTTCACCATGCTGGGATTCTTGGTGACTTACTGCACCATTTCAAATGTAATGCCAGAGGAGAGGAAAAAAATAAAACAAAACAAAACAAAACAAAATTAAAAAAAAAAGCAATACTCCCTTTGTCTAGTGGTATGGATGCCCTTTTATTGACTTGACACTGAAAGAATCAGGTTGTGAAGCACCAAAGTTTTAAAAAGAGCAAACTGATTTTGAAGCTTGTCCAGCCAGTTAATCCATACAGGTTTGCAAAATTTGTATGAGAGTTTCACAAGAACTTAGTTTCTCTCCAGTTTCCAGCCCTTACCCTTGATTCTGGCTGGAGCCTGGACCTACACTCACAAATATATATTTAAAAAAAAAAAAAAAAAAAGTAATCATTTAGCTTGGTCATTTTTAAAAGTTTCAGTTTTATTTTGCAATCAGTTTTGGATGCAGGCTTTAAGAAACATGTTCCTGTGACAAGGGCAGCTGTGTTTCAGCACAGAAATTGTAATGAGTCACCAGTTTTATTTCACTCTCATTTTTTGTTTTCCTTCATCTGTAAAATAAAATAGTAATCTAGGCTGAAAAATATACACTTTGGTCTTTGTGGATGGGAAAAACAGCAAAGTTTTGTTCCCAGGTCTTGCAACAGACTGGACGTGTGAGCAAGACACTTCAGGTCACTACATCTCTGTCGAGCTCAAAATGTGTCTGAACTGGTCATTGCTGACTGGTATCTAGTAAAACACTTGGTGATAGACAAAAAATTGACTACTGGGAAGACGCATAGCCTCCTTCTCAATCTCAGATGAAGACGGCAGCTAAAATTTATCTGAAGTTTTCCAATATGTTTTTTTTCTACCTAGATAGCTGTTTTAGGGACCACCAAGAATTTGGGTTCCCACCAGAAATGGAGAATCATAGAATCATGACCTTTAAAGTCATCACATCCAACTGTTAACTGAACACTACCAAGTCTACTGCTAAGCCGTGTCCCTCAGCATCACATCTACACAGATTTTCAGTTTTTCCAGGGATGGTGACATCACCACTGCCCTGGGCAGCCTGTTCCAGGTCTTGACAACCCTTTTGGAGAAGAGCTGTTTCTTCATGATCAATCTAAAACTCCCCTGGTACCGCCTGGGGTTTTTTCCTCTTTCCTATCACTTGTTATTTAAAAGAGGTCAATCTCTGCCTCACTTCAACTTCTTTTCAGGGACTGAAAGAGAGCAAGAACATTTCCCCTCAGCCTCCTTTTCTCCTGGCTGAACAACCCAAGGTCCTTCAGCTGCTACCAACAAGGCCTGTTCTGCAGACCATTCATCAGCTTTGTTGTGCTTCTCTGGGTCTACTCAAGCACCTCAAAATCCTTCTTGAAATGAGTGGCCCAAAAATGAAACCAGTATTCAAGAACTGTGTGGAGGTGCTGGAGATAGTGCAGAGGAAGGCAACAAAGCTGGTGAAGGGCCTGGAAAATAAATCTTATGAGGAGTGACTGAGGGAAATGGGGCTGTTTAGTTTGAAGAAGAGGAGGCTGAGGGGAGACCACATTGCTGTCTACAGCTACCTGAAAGGACTTAGTGAAGAGGCTGCTGCTGGTCTCTTCTCACAGTTAAATAGTGATAGAACAAGAGGGAATGGTCTCAAACTGTGACTGGGTAGGTTTATATTGGACATTAGGAAACATTTTTTCACAGCAAGAATGGTCAGGCATTGGAATGGGCTGCCCAGGGAGGTGGTTGAGTCACCAAGCCTGGATGTGCTTAAAAGTCATTTGGATGTGGTACTTGAGGATGTGGTTTAAGGGTGAATTTTGTAGAGTACGGATAATCATTGGACTTGATGATCCTGAGGGTCTTTTCCAACTGGAATATTTCTGTGATTCTGCATGGACTCACCAGTGCCCAGTACAGGTGGAAAATCACCTCTTTAGTCCTGCTGGTCACATTATTCCTGATACTGACCAGGACACTCTTCCAAGTGAATTATCTATGGACAACTACGCAAAATTCTGGTCTAACTAATCCCAGCTTCATCTCAGTGCATTAATTAAAAATTAATTCACTTCAAGTAAATAATTTCCAATTACACAGAGAGAAGCAGAAACATTTATGATGCACCATTTTTAGTTCCTTGAAAACTCCTGGAAGATGTATTTTGTCATTCTCCATTGGAAAAATCACTGAGTTGTTTGAGTTTTGCTTGTGTTGTTTTTTGTGAAACAGCAGTAAAAAACAAACAAACAAACAACAATAATAACAAGCCCAACAACAAAAAATCCCCTCCCAAAGAACCAAAAAATAACAATTCAAAACTCTTAATTAATTTGATTTGGTCTAAAAATCAGCTTTTGCTAAGGAAAATTAATTCCTTTTAGCAAAGCCATTTCTTGGTCTCTATTGTGCTCACAAAGGTTTTAAAGTCAAGGGCTAAATTTCTCTTAGTTGCAGCTTATTTCCACGATTAGCAATGTTTGGCCACTACTGGGAGAGACTGGAGAAAAGAGAAGGGGAGGTCAGGTGGGTGTCTTGGGAGAAAATCAGAGAGAATTACTATAAAATATGTGCAGTTAAGTGAGAAAATCAGCATCTGCTAGCTGTTTGTTTTCTTTTTGTTGTGGTTTGATTTGATTTTGTTTTTGTTTTGGTTGGATTTTTTTTTTCTGAATGCATTGTTTGAGGTTTGGCTAGAATTTGGAAACAGGGAGAGTGATAAAGATGAAGGTGGGAGCTTGGGGAATGCAAATATAAGGCAAACATTGATGACAGAATCTGTAATAGCAAACGCTATTTTCCATTATGACTTCAGTCTCATGGAAGATGAATTAGTTGGAGAGAGAAAGAAGCCATCTCTCCAGGTTTCTGTCAACTCCAGTTGGGAAGCTCTTTTATGAAAGTCTCCTCCACTTTTCTGGTGCAAGAAGGAGCACTGGGAATTGCTGCATCAACTGGTGATGGCACTGAGGGCTTATCCCACTGTGTTTCTTGGGACAGAGCATCCAAGGTGCATAGAATCAGATTGGTTTGGGTCAGAATGGACCTTTAAAGGTCATCTAGTCCAACACCACTGCAATGAGTAGGAACGTCTTCAAATAGACCAGGTTGTTCAAGTTCATTATTTGGAGATATTGGAGTAGGGAAGAGATTTTGGGAGGCACTGTCATATCTGAAATGAACAAAACCAACCCAGCTTCAGCCAAGGCAGTGAAGTTCAGCCCAAGAGCTTCCTTGGAAAGTCCCTGTAAATGTATTGACCAAAGGGCGCAAAAGGCTGCACTGTCAATCTCTAAATACAAACCAGTTGCAGACAGTGGGTGGCCTGTACCACCAGAACATGTTCTGTAGGAGGGCTTCATTCTTTACCTCCTGCACCTTTTCCCATGGAAATTAACAAATCCACACAATCTCTCTCCTCTGGACATTTCTGCCCCATGTTACTCAACCACAACAGTGACTCCCAAGCCATTACTCACCACAACTATCTCACCTCTTGAAAATTCTTTCCCTCTGCCCATTTTAGAGTGATTCATGATAATCCATATGGAACTGGAAATTATTGTCTAAAGCTCAGAAACTGAAGAACATACTCAGAAATTATAAGACACGTGGCTCTCATGTACCAATGACACAGGGAGCCTGAAGAAGTTTACACCTACTTTGGAGACACTTTCTGATCTGTTGATGTTTAATAGCTGTGAATATTAAGTTAATGTTAGAAAACTTACGGGTTTTGACATTGCCTGTGGCATTTTTCATCTCTATTGTCCTTCTGGGGACGCTGTGAAGTTCCCACATGAGGTCAATGGGGCAGACCACCACCCAGCCTGGCTGACTAGGATGCAATAATTAAAGTGTGTGGGAAGATACCAAAGCATAGTGAAGTCCTTCTCTCAATTTTGCAGCTGCATCCAGCCCTGTTGTCACTGTTGCTCAAGTGAGAAACTCCAATTTTTGTTCTCAAGGTAATTTCTACTTCTCCCTGAATGCCAGCAGAGAGGGAAAAAAATCCCAATTTCTTGCTGCTGCCATCATATCCACCACAAAGGTACCATTCTGCACCTGCACACCAGCTTCATAAATGGGCACATCTTTAGCAGTGGCAGAGGGGGCCTGTCCCTGACCCCAGCTCCTCTGGTGAGCTTGGACCAGTGACGTCCTCCCTGTTGGACTGCTATGGGAGAATACACCTTGGTTTTGCACATTTAACTGCCTCATGTACAGGCAGAAATTATGTCAAAGGGGTAAAACAAAGAGTTTTGTGTTTGAATTATCTTGCAAAAAATTATGCAAGGAGAATAGTGCAGAAGTTGAGTGAGTACAAGACCCTACAGTGAAGTGTCTCCTCACTTCTCAGAGACAAAGGCAGACAAAACTAATCAGCAGTGATTTGTTGTACCAGAAAAATGCATGCTTCTGATTATCTGTGGCAGATTATTGCTAAGGAAATAGTTCCTCAATATCCCAGACACATTCCTGACCTGTATATTATAAAGTTATTTCAGCCTGATGATTTGTAACCTGTAAAATGCCTCTGATCTTAATAAATGAGAGCTTATTGCCTCCTGAAATCCACTGTATTTCATCTTTTGCTTTCCTCCTTTGGCAGTGTTGTTATTTAGACTGAGTTAACATTAGTATTCTCTCTGAGCATATACGCTTCCATGAATTCAATAGCATCGCTGTGAGCTAGCACCCTTAGGAGGCTGTGACACCATCCATATGACATATGATCACTGGTGGAAGTATAGCTGAAGGCTTTATGGAAAACACTGAGGATTTCCCAATCTGTCTGTGATCTTTTTTTCCTCACAAAGTCATGGATTTTAAAATTGTTTAATCAAATCTGTGACCCATGGATAGTGGTTGAAACTGAGTAGTAAACCCATAGAAAGGACTGTCATATCAAAAACCTTCCTATAGGACAGTGCTGATCAAGATGTGCCAAGAGAGGTTTAAGATGGATATTAGGAAAAAATCCCTCACAGCAGGAGTTCTCAAGCACTGGAAGAGGTTGCCTAGGGAGGTGGTGGAGTCACCGTCCCTGGAGGTACTTAAAAGACACATGGATGTGGTACTTAGGAAAGGGGGTTAGTGACAGTAGGTTAGCAGTAATGGTGGGACTGCGAGCTCTAGATGAGAGGCTGGACTTGATGATCTCAAAGTTTTCATCCCATCTCAACACTTCTAGTATTATAATATCTTAAGGACAGGTAGCAAGAGGATGGGGTCAGACAATGGGTACAAAAAGGAACCCAAGAGGTTCCATCTGAATATTAAAAGAAAATTCCTTGGTGTGACAGTGCTGGAGCGCTGGAGATCTGGAGCAGGTTGCCCAGAAACTTGTGGAATCTCCTTCTCTGGAAAGATTCCAAAGCCACTCTGGCCATTGTGATCCTGGGAAGCCTGCTGTGGGTGAACCTGTTTTATCAAGGGGGTTGGATTAGATGATCTGCAAAGATCCCTTCATACCCCAACTGTGCTGGAATTCTCTAATTCAGATTGTCTAAGGTACAGCCTGACATAGCTTCTGAAAACAGAATAACTTATTTTTTGTTGATGTAGAAAGTTTTCCTGCTGTTAAGAAGATGTTTTGGTGGCAGGAGAATAGAGTTTCTGCTCTCAGAGGTGATCATCCATCTTGGGTGCATCTTGATGGAGCTCCTGGAGCTACCCAAAACCACCTCATATCAGTCAAAAAGGAAAAATCAATATTCATAGAACATCCAGGATATTAATCCAGGTTCTGATCCAGGATTTGGTTAGGCTTTGGAAGAGACTGCCCAGGGAGATGGTGGAGTCACCAGCCCTGGAGGGTTTAAGAAATTCTGTAGACATGGCACTTTTCGATGTAGTTTGATGGCCACAGTAGTGTTGCACTCTATGATCTTGGAGATCTTTTCCAAATGAAACAGTTCTGTGATTCTATAAAACCTCTTCATGACTCCAAGTGCAAACAGCACAAAAAGAAACAATCTGTCTCTTACAAATTAAATGACACCAAAAGCATTTTAGAAATCAAGCTTCCTACTCTGTGCTCACAGAAGCCTGTATGGACACTCTGACCCTTCACATGTTCCAAATTAAAGTGTCCATTTTCGACTCATTGTCTCTTTAATCAAAATAAGGATGTGTTTGTGTTATTAGGAACCATGTTCAGAGATGGTGTGTGAGCATGGGACGCAGCGTGTCCATGTGTGGGTGAGAGAGGTACACCAAGGGTAGCAGTTGCCCCACAAATCCATAAAACAACTCCAGCCCCTTTGAGTTCTGAAAAAAACAGACATCTTCTGAAAGTGTTTTATGAGTGCATATGGAAAAACTGAGAAAATAGAACTGTTTGTGAATAAACTGGAAATTAGTGCTGTTGTGTTCACCTGTAAGTTTTCCTTTAAAGCCAGTCATTGTGCTTGAAACCTGCAATTCTCAACAAAAAAGAGAAAAGTTCAGTGCTGATTGCTGGATATTTGGACCTCCCAGTGCAAACATTAACTGGCTGAGAGGCACTCTGGAATGTAATGAAGGAAACAATACTGGGAAAGGAGCCAAACGCAGAAACACTGGCGCCTGCAACCTAGGGATTTGCCTCCTAGTAATAGGAACTGAACAAGGCCCAGCACTTCTGTTAGGCTGGAAATGACATACTGTGATCCTTGACTTAGCCAAAGGGATTTTAAATGGCAGAAAGAGCTGGCAAGACAAAATCTCCTGCACTTCTCACAATGTTTTCTAAAACAAGCAAAGGAAATCAGGAGAAAAGGCTGTAGTCTATTACATTTGATCCAGTTAAGTCGAGAGTGGAAGCTTTTTAACTGCTGCTATTATATACATACATATATATACTTTCTCATCATGTCACACCACCCAGAAAGCACAGACATAAAGCAGCAACTTGAAACCGCTTTCATTCAAGAAGAAGGGCACCCCAACATTGTGTTATTGACAGAAGGGCTGAAAAAACTGACAGCTGCAGAAATTGTGCAGTTGAAGTTCAATTCCCAGGAGCAGGAACAATATACTGATGGTATTAATTCCGTTTGGAATTGTTAAAATAAGAAAAGGTTATAGACTGAGGAAGGGACTGTTTTTTGTTGTTGTTGTGGTGGTTTTGGTTTTTTTTTAATTTTTTTTTTTTTCTTTGCTTGTAACAAAGGCGAACCTTCCTTCTTCCCTGGTGTCCTTGGACTGTCATCTCCAACCTTTTGAAACTGTATCTGATTATCCATGTGGCAATTAATCATAATTAAGCAGGCTTGAGATTTGGAAAGGTACAAAGAAGGTGGCTATAGATCTGGCTTTTGTCCTGACTAACCTCTTATTTCCTCACACACACACACCTTTTTTTTTTTATTTACTTTTTTTTTATTTGGCTGCTGAATATTGTGTTTGGAGCCATGAAAGCGAGGAGTGGGGGAAAAAAAAAAAAAAAATCACACCAAGAGAGGGAGGGGGAAAAAAAGCATGTGTGTTTATGTGTGTGCACGTATGTGTGTGTTTTAACATCACAGCCATAAGCAACCTGGTTGTTCTCTTTTTCGTTTTGGACATCGAAGTCCCTAGAAATGAAGTTCCAGCAAACTTGGAATCAGTCTGTTTCCAAGAGGAAGCTAGGTAACAAATTACCTTTCTAATGCCAAGTGATTTGGATCCATTCTTACAAACCAGATTTTTTCAATTTATTACAGGAAAACATTCAATCATTATCCACTGGCACTCTGTCTGGGGCACATGGAATACCATTCTACCCACTCCACCCACATCCAGTTTTTAAAGGCTTAGTAAGCCCAGAATGTCTTCTTATTAAATGTTTTATATATTTATAATTAAAATACTGGGCTGGCATTAGAATCATTTTAACAGATGTAACCTGACACAGGCTTTCTCTGCCCAGGGTCAGGCTGGGGAACAATGGCTCCTTTAACTGCTGCGTTCTGCTCAGGTTTCTGTTTGCACATGGGTCCAATTTGTCCCATTTATGATTAGGTCTAAGTAAGTTGATGTGCTATTTATTTAGGAGAATTGCCATTTCGGACTATTACCATACTCCCCTACAATATACTTTACAGTGTGGTCTATGCCTGCACTGTCCATTATTAGGTTATTATAGTCCCCAATATGGTCCCAATTCACCAAAACAACAACAACTAACTTGATTCAGGCATTAAGTGATTTACTGCAGCTCTTTACGTTGGAATTAATGTACATACTGCTCACAAACCCCAACACCCCTCCTCCCCCATCCTTGTCCCCAACCCTGAAGGCTTACAAGGGCCATGTGCTGGCATGTGAAAGAGACTTAAATATCTGTGTAATTGATTTAAACACCAAATATGAAAACTGGACAGGGAAAAGCAGAGGGGCAGGGCCTGCTGTCTTGTGAAATACCAGATCAAGGTGCTGCTCCATTGGTCTTGACTATGGGATATACAAGGAAGACCTCCCTAGCCAGACACTCCTTTCCCATCCGACCAAGCCAAGAGCCTGAGTTTATCTCTGTCACTAATAAATGACACTCATTTTATCTCTGGTACAGCACTGGGGCAAGACTGGCTGGAATTTACAGTGCCTGGCCCCCGAGATATGGCTGTTTCTTTGCACTTCCCCTTCCCCAACACAAAACGCTAACCCTGTTTTAGAGGAAAAAGTTGATTTCGACCAAAGCCCTTTTCAGCAGCTCTTCAGCTCCCCCCAGCTGTGGCAATCCAGCCTGGTCCCCTGCCAAACTCCGAGTCAATCAGGCATCCTCCCGCTGTGTGCCAGGATCCCTTGTTGGCCATGGCCACCAGCTCCAGCTTAGGTGCATGTTCTTCCACCAAGAAGTCTGAAATTCATTGACTCTCAGCCTCAGCAAATGGTTATTTTTCTGTTCAGAGGTAAAAGATGTGATCAACGACCGGAATTCATGTAATAGTAAATGAATTACCAGAGTGCTGGTGTGTTCCAAAAGCTACAATGAAACAGCTCTATCACCTACACCATCTTTCCCTGGCAAGCATTCCTCTTTCACTTGCAATGAAGTCATTGCCCACTCATTCTTCATCTGGGAAACAGCTAGGAGGTTCCCAATATCCTCTCAGAAGCCTTTATTTCAGAGTGCTGCTAGGCATGAGCTCTGCATCAGTGAAGGGAAGCTGAATGGAGACAAACCTCTTGAAGATCAATAAGGGGAAGTTTAGATTTCTGTACTTAAGAAGAAATAACCCCATGCACCAGTACAAGTTATGGTTTGTTCTGCTGGAAAGTAGCTCTTTGGAGAAGGAACTGAGAGCACTGATGAAGAAGAAGTTCACCATGAGCCACCAATGTGCCCTTGTGGCCCAGAAATCAGTGGTTTCTTGAGGTGCATTAAGAAGACCGTGTACAGCAGGCTGAGGTTCTCCTCTCCTACCCTGCTTTAGTGAGGTAATGTCTGGAATACCATGTCCAGTTTACCCTCCCCAGCACAAGAGAGACAGAGAACTACTGGAAAGGGATCAGTGGAGGGTGGACTAGTTGATCTACAGAGGTCCCCTTGAACTTTTGGTGATGCTGTATGATTTCACACCTCCTCTGTCCTGGGTTTGCTACTCAAATCACCTGCATTCCCCAACACAGTGAAAATTTCTGCCTTTTGGAACTAGAAGAGTGACCACAAATATTGCTTCTGTTGGTATTGTGACCCTGAGAAGCAAGTGAGCAAGGTTACCTAAGGACTCTGAATCTGGCAGAGAAGCCTGTGGTGGCTTTGCATGGCTGGGAGCATGGAAGGTATGGTGAGGTGTCCCATTCCAGTACCAAGAGAACCTGGTATGAGAAGAAATACTTTAAAGAATCATGAAAAGAGTGGGAAAATAAAGAGGGCTGGTGTGTATTCAGCTCAACAGGCAGCAGTAAGTTCAGGCAACATGGAACATGGAACATGAGAGGGAAAAGTGGAAATACCACTTGTTCTGAACTTGGAGGAGCTAGCTGCATTTCTTACAGTGACTACTGAACTTCCAGGTCAAGGTGAAGGCGCTGGATGGAGAGGAAATTTGAGCTCACTGCTTGCAGAGCTCAGAAGGGGAGGTAGCAAGAGATGTGCTACCACTGCAGGCAAGAAAAGGCTTCAGATTTTGGACTCAATCCTTGCCTTCTCTGCAGGCATCTGACGTACATTCATGACTTCTGTCCTGCTGCAGCATGTGTTGGAGGACTACTATTTTTGAGCCTGCAAGTCACCCAGTTAGTAAGTCAGAGATATATCAGGTTCAATTTACACTCACGTGTGGGTTGATCTGTCCTGAAAGTAACCTCTTAATAAATTAAACTGAGCCCCAAAAGAGGTTAGAAAATGAAGTTAAATGCTTCACCATCTGGGACTCAACCCTGGCTAGATTCAATATTTGGAGCAATGGGATGGAAAAAAAAACAATTGTTGTGTATTTGCCACATCTTTTTTTCTTTTTTTCTTCCAACAGAGATAACAAGATGATGGAATAACTCCAAATTTTAATTTTTTTTTTTTAATAGAGGCTTTAATCTGAGACTTACACAGACAAAAAACCAATACCTCTAAAGCTACAATCCCAGAGCTTGTGAGTTTTTTCCTGCTTTTTAGAGGTGAAATAGATTTCGCAGTTTGGGATTCCTGTCTGACTCCTCCAGCTCTGCACATCACCAAGCTGAGCTCCCATTTGCCTGCAGCCACTTTGGTTTAGGATCCTTTCCAGGTTGTTTGGAGCCTGCTCCAGACACAGAGCCACATAATATAAAGCTGTGAGAACTTGGGAAAACTTGCCTGC
>VWZI01021177.1:286937-324998 GCA_013396835.1 Psilopogon haemacephalus | reverse complement strand
AAAAAAAACCACAAAAAAAAAAAAAAAAAAAAAAAAAAAAAACCCCACCCACAACAAAAAAACAACCCACACTTTTCTTTCCCCCCCCACACTTTGGGAAAAAAAGTATTTTTAAAAAACCCAAATAAATACCTAAATTGACCAAATTCATTAATCTCTCCTAGGTTGATTGAAGCTAAGAGGGAATTTTAAACTTGATAGGGAAAAGTATAATCAGGGTAGCAAAAAAAAAAACAAACAACATGAGTTTTGTGGGGTTTTTAATTGCTCTCCTGACTTTTTTCTCTAATGGACTCTCCAGCACAGCTCTCCCTGCACAGGGCCCCTGGCACGNNCTCCCCCCCCCCAGCACTCAGCCACAGAGCTCATTCGTGTTCCCCAAGCCTTTTCCAAGGCAGCAGCAGGCATGCTGCCTCTGGGGACATTCCAGCTTTATCCTTCTTGTAAATCTGGTCTCCTTAATTCAGTTGGGGTGACAGTTCCTTCTGCAGGAACAGGGCTCAGGTCTTGCCAGCACCCACAGAATACCTTATGGGAATTCCTTATTCCTTGAGAGCAGTCTTGAAGAGAAGGACTTGGGGGTGTTTGTTGATGAAAAATTAGACATGAGATGACAGTGTGTGTTGACAGCCCAGAAGGTAACTGTGTCCTGGGATGCATCAAAAGAAGCAAGACAAAAGAGGTGATTCTGCTCCTCTGCTCTGGTGAGATCCCACCTGGAGTACTGTGTCCAGTTCTGGCACCCCCAAAAACAAGAAGGAAATCAAACTGTTGGAGTGCGTCCAGAAGAGACCACGAAGATGCTCAGAGGGCTGGAGAACCTCCTTTACAGGGACAGGCTTAGGGAATTGGGGGTTGTTCAGTCTGGAGAAGAGAAAGTTTAAGGGATACCTCATAGCAGTGTTTCAGTACCTGAAGGGTACTACACGAAAGCTGGGGAAGGACTTTTTGCAAGGGCTTGTTGTGACAGAACAAGAGGGAATGGCTTTAAACTGGAAAGGGGTTGTTTGTTGGCTTCTGTAGGCTGAAACTTCAGTGGTTAACATAGAATCATAGAAGTATTTATGTTGGAAAGGACCTTTGAGATCATCAGGTGATAGAATGGGAGAAAATGGTCTGAAACAGCTCCAGGTGGAGAGGGAGAGGAGGTGGATTAGGATGGATTTTATGAAAATCCAACCTTAAGAGTGGTCAGGCATTGGAACAGGCTGCCCAGGGAGATGGTGGAGTCACCATCCCTGGAGGGGTTCAAGAAGCATGTGGAACTGGCAGTTGGGGACATGGTTTAATGGCAACAGTGTTGTTAGGTTAACGATTGTACTTGATGATCTCAGAGATGTTTTCCAACTAAGACAATTCTATGATTCTATGAGCAGTTTTTACATATACTTCATCCAGTTATTTAACAGAAGGAAGAGAGAAGACATCTTTGTTTCTCATCTCCCTTTTAGGGGTAGCTGCAAGCCAGGAAGAAAAGAGAAGTAGGGCTATTATCCTGAACATCTTTATACTTTGAATATCCAGACTGTTTCTCTTCTGGAGCTGACAGCCTTTATAACAAACAGCTATTTCTGTTATGGTTGTTAGCTCAGAGGAAAGAAAATTATGGGGTTTGATATATATATATATATTTTTTTTTTTCCCAAAGTGTTCTTAATAGTTTAACTTGGTGGACTAAGTATCCAGAAGAAATCGGCTTCTGGGAATTTTATATTGGTGTGCATAATCTGTAGCTTTGCACATACCTGATGGTTTAAGACTGAAGTTTATATCTCACAAGTCAGTTTTTAAGACTACTGTACTGGATTTGAGGGCTTTGCTAGTTATATGGTAAGGAATATCTTGAGGTTGTACAGTGACATATCTTGCTCACAGCAGATCCAGAAGGATCAGATTGTCTTGTCCAGGCAAATTTTGAGTCTAATTTTGATATCATAGAACCATAAAACCACCGAATTATAAAAACAAAAAAACCCAAACCCTAAAATCATAGACTTACAGAATCAATAAAACATAGAATCATAAAACCATAGAATCAGAGAGATCATAGAATGACTTGAGTTGGTAGAGACCTTACAGAACATCAAGTCCAACAATTAACCCAGCTCTCCTGGGTCACTACTAAATCAGGTCCCTCTGCATCACATCTACACAGCTTTGAAACCACTCCAGGGATAACAATTCCACCGCTACCCTGGGGAGCCTTTTCCAGGGTTTGACGACTGATTCTGCTCTCTCTCTGTCATAGACATATCACCAAAGCAAGAATCAAACCACAAATATAGACTCCCCCAAGCCATTTACATGCAGCTCTCAGCAGTTTTGTGGGCTAACTTTTTTTTTTTTTTTTTTCTCTGTTGTAAGCAGTAGTCTTTCTGAGAGCTCAGGCCTGGAAATAGTCACAACAAAACACTTTTTAAGAGTCTGTTGTAGTACAAATCAAACTGAGGAAACCTCATCCTGCCATCTGGAGTCAGACTGAGAAGTGGAACAGCTCCAGGTCTGTGTAGGTGATCAGAAACACCCAGCCACTATGAGCACGGTGCAGCGGTACAAGGTTGGAAGCAACCTGTGGTGAAGCATCCCTAGAATAGATTAAAATTGGCTGAGGATACAGCTTTGCCTGGAGCTGGGAAGCTGGGCAGTGCCAGCGGATACAGCAGCCCAGGCATCTCTGGAGGGAAACAACCAAGCCTCTGGCTCTTTCCAAGTTCTGCTCATTACTAAATCACAGCACCTCTCTTCTCTCACAATTTATTTATTTGTTTATTTATTTATATAAATTTTTTTACATTTGCTTCATGTTTACTCTGGCCTCTAACAGCTTAGCTTTGCTCCAGGCACAAAATGAAGTGACTTTCCCCTTGTTCTTTTTCTTACCTGGCCTCAGATACAGCAAAGAAAGTCCTCAAGGAAAATACAAATCACTTCATGATGGCACCCTCAGTACTAAAAAAAATCCAAACCCACAAAAGACCCTCTTCCCAAACAGCCAAGTTTTACAGCCTGGGAGCAAATTCTTAGCTCTTCATCTCCAGGGAAGCAGAGGGATTTTGTTTATTTTAGCATATTATTTGTTAATTATCAGAATAAGAGGAATGGGTGCATTTGTTTACAGAAAGATGGGTTATAAATCTACAGAAAAATCCTGTAGGTACTTCTCAAAATATGTGGAGCTTCCAAGAACCACTGCAGAAGTTAAAAAAATCATTTTCCAAGGGCGCTTCTCTCAGTCCCCTTGAAACTTAGAATTTCCATCTAAACATGAAAAGGAACTTTGATGGTGGCAGAGCACAGGAATAGGCTATCCAGAGAGGTTGTGGAGTATCAGTCTCTGGAGACTTTCAAGGCCTATATGGACATGTTCCTATGTGATCTGCTTAAGGGGGCTGGACTCAATAATCTTCAGAAGACCCTTCCAATCTCTACCATTCTGTGTAATTCCATGTAAATTCAGAAAATGTCACGCTTAAAGGCACCATTTTAGGGCCTTCCTTTAAACTAAAGTGAACCTTTAATTTCTATTTGTTCCAGATCAGGACCTCAAACGCAGCCCTTGGATTGGTTGACCCCAGATTTGACTTATGTAACCCCAGTGCACCCAGGCAGCAACTGGAGGATGCACCAGTGGCATGGTGACATTGCTTGGCTCTTTCTTTTGGCAAAATGTGACTATTCTGTTACACAGAATTGTATAATCCCAACATGGTGGGGGTTGGGAGTGGCTTCTGGAGATCATCTAGTCCAATCCCACTGCTAAGAAAAGATCACCCAGAGCAGGTTCCCCAGGATCACAAAGTCCATGTGGGTTCGGAATCTCTACAGAGAAGGACACCCCACAACCTCTCTGGGAAGCCTGCTCTAGGATCCTGTTGTTGGCTTTGTTGCATGCATTTGAATTTCTTGCAGCCAAGCTCTTTGCTCCCAGACCTAGGAGGAATAGTCAAGAAGAAAGAGGATGTCAGGAAATGAAGTTCACAAGCAAGCAGGGAGGTTGCAGGTGTGGGGCTGGGGGTTTCCCAGTGTTCCAACAAGCTTCCCCAAGTGAATGTCAGCTCCTCACTCCATCATGCATTTACCTTTAAAGCTTCAGCAAAATGACAGCTATGAGATGCTGCTTTGCAGGAGGGAATAGCACAAGTCACATCCTCAGCTTATGTAAAATGGCATAATGAAATGCTGATTGATACCTGCCAGTAGCCTGCCTTGCTACTTCATTACTCAAATACAGGTAAAATCCTTGTTAATCTAAAATTCCAAAGCCTTGGTGGCCCTTGATTTGTGCATCCATAATGGGCGGCTATTGATGCCCTCTGTCCTTCAACACCAAAGCTTTGGTGAGATTTAGATACTGATGACAAGTGCCAACACAGCTCTCACAGAATAAATGAAATGAGGAAAAATTGTGCTTAGAAAGCCAAAGGAAAGAAATATTTGAATAAAATCTGATTGTGTGGCTGCATGAATTGCAAGCTGGAATTTATATCAACTCCCTACAGTTAGCTGAGCTTCTTCAAATATGAAGTCTTGCATCTAGATCTGGCCTCCCCAGTTCAAAAGAGAAAGGAAATGACTGGAAAGAGTTCAATGAAGGCTACACAGATGCTGAGGGGAATAGAGCATCTCTGAGGAGGAAAGGATGAGAGACCTGAGGCTGTTGAGCCTGGAGAAGAGCAGCCTGAGAAGAGATTTTCTGTTCTCAGCAAGAGCTGAAGGATCTGTGGAAGGCAAGAAGATGGGCCAGACTGTTGCCCAGCAATAGGATAAAGGGAAAACGGGAACAAACTGGAATCCACCTGAATGGGAGGAGAAACTTATGTGGTGTGAGGGTGCTGGAGCCTCGCGCAGGCTGTCCAGAGAAGTTGTGGAGTCACCTCTGGAGAGATTCCAAACCTACCCATTCACTGTGATCCTGGACAATCTGCTGTGGGTGAGCATGCTCAAGCAGGGTGGTTGGACTGGATGACCTGC
The DNA here is from genome assembly GCA_013396835.1 of Psilopogon haemacephalus. Taxonomy (NCBI): domain Eukaryota; kingdom Metazoa; phylum Chordata; class Aves; order Piciformes; family Megalaimidae; genus Psilopogon; species Psilopogon haemacephalus. The sequence continues at coordinate 320,027 of VWZI01021177.1, read as the reverse complement.
AGATGTCCCTTCGTACCCCCCACAATGCTGGGTTTCTCTGATTCTATTAATATTTCCAGTCCTCCCACGAGATTCAGCTTCACCATCATAAGCCAGGATGCATGTGCAGCTTTCTTCTTCCACGAAAATCACTGCTTCCGGAAAAAAATTACCAATCTTGAAGGTTCTTCAAATCAGAGTTTACTCATAAACCTGCTGTTTCTTTGGACAATAAACACAAGCTTAGAAAAGAGAACCAGACTTACACCATGAGCAACCATCTTGCTTCAGTGCTCACTTTTTTGCATGGGAAATTTTACCATTTTGTGGTCAAGCTCATTATTTGCTTTCTTATGAGATCCAGGGTGTTTTAAGCTCTGAGCTCTGCTCTTCATTCACATAATCAAAGGGCCGAGTATTCCTACTGATATTTAATACATTTCATCTCCATCTTTTTAAGACACACATTGAAGTATACTGTGTCTTTAAAAAAAAAAACCAAAACCTCAGCTTTTGGCTGTTAATTTATCTGTCTTCACACAGTTTCATTTACTCTTATCTATTTTTATTCTCACTGGGGATTAGGTAAGCAAAGAGCAGTATTTCCAGCTGTCCTTTTTTTTTCTTTTTTTTTTTCTTTTTTTTTTTTTTTTTTTTTTTTTTTTTTTTTTTTGCATCACAATGTGAGAACTGTGTAGATCACAAAGAATTTCATTGCAAAAAACAAATTGCTGCTACAGCTTCTCTATTACTAATCAAGGACAGTTAGAAAAGACAATTTCATTCTTCTGTTTTCATTATGCTGTGGTTGCAGCAAGGAGATATTTTTAAATATCTGAAGTGTGGGTGTCAAGGCTCTTTTTCAGTAGTATCCTGTGATAAGAAAAGGGGCAAACTGGAACACAGAAAGTTCCACCTCAATAGGTGGAAAAAGTTCTTCACTGTGAGGTTGGTGGTGTGCTGGAGCAGGCTGCCCAGAGAGTTTGTGGGGTCTCCTTCTCTAGAGACTTTCAAGACCCATCTGTCTGCATTCCTTGTGACCTTCCCTGGGTGATCGTTCTTTGGCAAGGGAATTGTGTTCAATGATCTCTGGACATCCCCTCCAACCCCTACCATTCTATAATTCAACAGCAAATGAGGAACTGTGATTGTTTAATCTGGAGAAGAGAAAGCTGAGGAAGCTGTGTTCTCTAGAGCTACCTGGCAGGATGCTGGAGTGAGGTGGAGGTAGGTCTCTTCTATCTAGTATCAGGTGATAAGATGAGAACAAATGGCCTGAAATATTACCAAGGAAGGTTTAAGCTGGGTATTAGGAAAAAATTCCTAATGGAAAATTTGGTCAGGTATTGAAACAGGCTGCCCAGTGAGGTACCAGGAGTCACCATTCCTGGAGGTATTTTTAAAAAGTGTGGACATGGCACTTCAGTGCATGGTTTAATGGTCATGGTGGTGTGGGTTGATGGCTGGACTCGATGATCTTACAGGTCTTTTCCAACTGAAACAATTCTATGATTCTCCGATTCTCTGATCCTATGATATAATTGTGTTTCTTTTCTTCTTCAAGGCTGCAGGTTACCTGAAGCAATTTGGATATTACTTTTCTTCCTGTAAGTTCAAACCAGATCCCTCCATGGAAAACATTACATCCAAAAGGGTCATTCCACAAGTGGTTTGCATTAGTGCAAAAAAAAAAAAAAAAAAATTGCATTCATGTAGTAAGATGTTTAAGCACCTCCAAAGTTGTCGCCAACCATCTGCACGGCTGGTAGCACTAAATCAGCCAGGTACATAGACAAAAAGCTGGTGTAATTTATCTGTCAGGCTGTATTTCATTTAAAACATATTCCTGTAAAATATGAAATACTTAGAGGCACCCACTTTCCTATTTGAGTATGACGTTTTCCATTACTGCACGGGGAAAATTGTCTTTTTAATGGAGCAAGAAAGGCTCTGTGTACGGGGGGGCCAGGAACATTTGGAAAGGGGTTTCAATTTGCATCATGTTAATGGGCAATTATCAGCTTAGGGAAAATGAGGCATCTCACACGTGTCTGAGTTCAGGGGGCTGCTGCTTCTGCTCTGCTCTTCTCTGCAGTGTTAGGGCTGTGGTGACGCCAAACCGGGTGAGATTTTCTCTTGTGGTGGTGCCCAGGGATAGGACAAGGGCCAAAAGTCACGACCACAATGCAAGAAGTTGCACCTAAGGATGAGGAACAATTTGTGATGCTTTAAACTAAAATTTGACTGCTCAGAGAGGTACAAACTAGGACACAAGAAGTTCCACCTAAACATGAGGAAACAACTCATTCCTATTAATAATTTGGGATGATGTAAAATAAAATTTGACTGCTAAGAGAAACTGTGAAGGTGCTAGAGACCTGTAGCAGGCTGCCCAAAGAGGTTGTGGAATCACCTTCTCTGGAGACATTCCAAACCCACCTGGACATTATTATCTTAGGCAACCTGCTGTGAGTGATCCTGTTTTAACAGGGAGTTCAGGCTACATCTCCAGAGGTCCCTTCCAACCTCTGCCATTCTGTGATCATGTAACTCTACCACAAAGCACCTGCACATGATCCAAATCCAAATATAGAAGAGAAGATGCTATTTCATAGTGCTTGTAGAGAAAGCCAGGTGACCTTCATGAAGATTGAGTTTATTTAAACTTTGACAGAGATTTATGTGAGGAAGTCTGGAAATATCTGGTACTGTGGTTTACCATTCCTCATGATCTGAGAGACTTATGCTCCACATTGTCTTACAGACATGTGTTTTTACACTTCACGATCCAAACTGTTTACTCAGAAGATCTGAGCTGGGCTTGGGTGGAGAAATAGCTTTATTCTGTCCTATTCTTCATGTTCTGCAAGAGAGGGCGTTAATAAAGCATATTCAATAAACAAACTAACCTGCCCTAGGTTGCGGCTTTTAATATAAGACACAAAGCCTCTGTATGGCTTTTCCAGATTCTGCACCTGATTGATGACATACCACTTGGGCTGAATTTATGTTCAAGGAAAGTTTAGGGTCTAACTTCCTTCACAAACAGAAACAATATGTGCAGGCTTCTTCTCTTACCTGCACCATATGCCCGAGCAAGGAGGAGGAGAAGTGGTAGGGAAACCTCCCAGCTGTACTGGCAGAGTGGCCACGATCTGTAGACAGAGGATTTAGTGAGGTTTATTTATTTAGGTTTCACACTCTCTTATCTAAAGCAAAAGCTGTGATCTGCAAACTGCTGGGACTGAAAGTCTCAAGTAGAAGCTATTCCTCTGAGGTAAATTAACACATAGATTCACAGAACCATAGAATTATAGAATGGTCTGGGTTGTAAGGGACCTCCAAAGGTCACATAGTCCAACCCCTCTGCAGTGAGCATGGACATTCTCCACTAGATCAGGTTTCTCGGAACCTTGTTGAGCCTAACCTTGAATACCTTCAGAGATGGGTATCGGATACCTCCCCGGGAACCTGCTCCAGTGTTCCACCATCCTTATGGTAAAGAACTTATTCCTAACATCCAATCTAGATCTATTTTTCTCTAATTTCAAACCATTGCCACTCATCCTATGACTATGGTCCTTTGTAAATAATCCCTCTCAAGCCTTCCTGTAGTCTCCTTTCAGGTAGCGGTAGGCTGCTATTAGGCCACCCTTTATATTCCTCTCTCAAAGACTCTCTCTTCCTCATTTTTCCCACTTGGAGCATCACAGGAAGATTTTCACAGGATGTAATTGCTGGCTGCATGCAAGACAGAGATACTCGGGAGGATACAGTCTACCAGCAATGGGGCAGAAAGCAGCAGATGATCCACAATAAGGATGTTTCTAGGGAACCTCTGTGGGCTAAAAGGAAGGGTGAAACCAAGTTCTTGCTTATGCTGCTTGTCTAACTTTTAAATCAAGTTTTAATTGCATGAAAAGCCATCCTCATCCCTTTTGATTACACCCTCTTCTCGTTCTCAGAACCGCTGCATCTGAACATCTTATTAATAAAAGCTATTTTGGAAAATAAAACTCCTTTGGAATATATGAGGATTAACACTATATATAGGCCACGATGGCTTAAAAGAGATTGTTATGGTCTATTGTGCAAATACATATTTACTAGAGCTTTTGAAATACAGATCATGCAAATATGTATTCAGGGACTTTTAAAAATGCAGATTATTGACCTGACAGATCATAAAGGCTCCTTTGAAACCATTCTGGGTTACACTATCATGTAAATACTTATTTAGCCAATTTTTAAAAACTCTTTGTGACTAGAGCCAGTGAAAATCCTCATGAAAATAAATGTTTTTCTCACCTGACAGCCACAGTGATTTACTTCCCTCCCCCACATTTACAGAGTCCAACTCCATCCTGTCTGGAGATGACCAGATTCTTCTCTGTAGGGTGAAAGATCACTAGTCAATGGGGTAGTGATCACTGCAAGGCTGTGGAATACATCCTTCATGTCTTAAACCCAGTGAGCTTGTGGATATGTGGGCAGCTCCTTACTCACAGATGTTGGGGAGGATGATGGCCGTATCCTGGGGCAATCCTGGCCAAGCCCAGAGAGCACTCATGTGATCGTTGACATGGATAGGTTCCTGCAGTGGCAGCCCTTGTCCCAGAGATCATAGAATCATAGAATGTTTCAGTTGGAAAAGACTTCTAAGATCATGCAGTCTAACCACCGAGCAAAGACCACCATGGCAATTAAACCATGTCCTGAAATGACATGTCCACAAATTTCTTGAACACCTCTGGGAACTGTAACTCCACCAACTACCTCCCTGGGTAGCCTATTTCAGTACCAGTGATTGGGTAGTGTGATCTCAGCTCCATCTGGGAGAGCTGATCTGGGTGAGAGTAAGGATCTGAGTTACTTGGGTCTCTGAAACAGAGCCAGGATCAAGGCAATGGGAACTATGCTGAAACACTGGTTCTCTAAAAAAAAGCTCTAATATGTGCTACAGCTCAGGTTTTAGGTGTTGAGGTGTCTCCAAGTTGGGAAGATAGCCAGAAGTGCCTTGGCAAGCTTTCATATCTCCATGTGTGAGAAATAACCCTTCTATCCTCAGCAGAAGACAGTGTGTGCTGTTTCCAGGCACACAATGATGTGTGATAGCAGCAAAGGATAGGAGATGGTGTTCTTCAACACCTTCCCCATGCTTATGGTTAAGGCAGCACCCTTGAGCTGCCTGTGAAGACACCGTAAACCTGGGCACAAATTCGCAGAATCATGGAATTGTTTCATTTGGAAAGAATCTCAAAGATCATTCAGTCCAATCATCACCCTGAAACCACTATGGCCATTAAATCATGTCCCAAAGTGTCATGTCTACGTGGTTTTTGAATACTTCCAGGGATGGTGACTTCACCACCTCCATGGATAGCCTGTTCCAATGCCTGAACAATGTTTCAGCAAAGAAAGGCTGGTCCATCTAGAAATTCTATCTAGAAAACATCATTTGTAGACAAAGGAGGATAATAATAAGGGATGATGATGAAATGTTTTGTAATTAAAAGAGAAAAATGAGCATTCTTCTTGCAGAGGCCATGTACAACCAGTCAGGTAGGTGTAACTTCCAGCTACTGGATTTCAGCTGGTGACTTTGGGGATGAAAAGAGCATTTCTCATCAGCAATTCCCTGAATCAATTGATACTCTCACTTTTATGGATCTCTTATTATTTAACATTGTATTGATAATATAACAGGGTTTATTAGTTTGTATTCATGTGTAGGGAAGCAAAAGCAACTTTTTATAGCCATGGCCCAGTAGTGCAGAGGTTGCTATGTTTTGTTATGTGTTATAATAACCCAGTCTTCCAAAAATTTGTGTGTTAAACTGATGGTGCCAGGTGATTGTAATATTTCTAAAGCACAGGCACTGTCTTGATGAATAGTGGTGTAAATGCTCCAGCAATTTTGCACATAAATGTGTCAGCTCTGGTCTACATAATGGAGAGAGGTCCTTTCATGCACTGGATAAAAGCAGGTTTATGAATCATGGAAAAACATGTTTCCCATAGAAAAAAAAGAAAAAAAGAAAAAAGAAAAAAAAAAAAAGAAGTATGTTATGTGAGTTTTCTTCAGGAAGTCCTCAAAAAAGCCTGCCCGTCTGGAATCTGGCCAGAGCATTTTAGTGCTCTTTTGTCATTTTGGTGGTTGAAGAGAGAGCTGCTCATGGTGATTAACAAGGGTGTGCAGAGTTGGGTTGTTTTAAGATACCACTACAATCAAAAGGTAATAAATTTAATATTCATTAGGGTAGGATTACTGTTCTTTTACTCTGAGCAGGAATACACATTAACAAAAACTCCTTGTTACTTTCTTTCTCTGCAGATCTGGCTTCTATTTGCCTCAGCTAGAGGAAGGGTTGACTTAACATTCACAATTCAATGAGGCACCATAAAATCTCCCACAAGAAAATTTACTGTAGGTGTGCAGTAAATCACTACACGCTCATTTAAAAAACGCAGGCTCATTCCACTGTACGAGCAACAATTAAGGGGTGCACCTCAAGCGTGCTCTGTTTTTAAGGGTATTTGCTGGTATTTGAACTATTTAAGATGATAAAAATGTTCTTAGAAGCGTGGTGCATGAAAAATAAAACTTTGGGCAAAATTTGTGCCACTGGTTTTTGTAATAAATATCTTTGAAATATTAGAAATTAGATGTTTCACACCTCTGAGACAGAGACAAGCAAGATGAGTGAAGTGATTGTCTCCCTCTGCTCTTCACTTGCGAGACCCCACCTGGAGTATTGCATCTAGTTCTGGTTTGAGAGGGTCCAGAGGAAGCCACAAAGAGGATCAAAGGGCTGGAGAACCTCTCCTGTAGAAACAGGCTCAGAAAGTTGGGACTGTTCAACCTGGACGAAGAGAAGGCTCCAGGGAAACCTCATAGTGGCCTTCCAGTACCTGAAAGATGCCTACAAGAAAGCTGGGAAAGGACTTTTCACAAGGACTTGTGACAGGACAAGGGGGAATGGATTGAAGCATGAGAAAGGTATGTTGAAGCTGGATATTAGGAAGAAAATTTTTACAGTGAGGGTGGTGAGACTCTGGAACAGGTTGCCCATGGAGGTTGTGGATGCCCCCTCCTTGGAGGTTGTTTGAGGTCAGGTTGGATGAAGCTTTGAGCAACCCAGAAAGTACCGCTGCCCATGGTGGCAGGGTTAGAAATAGATGTCTTTTAAGATTCCTTCCAACCCAAACCATTCTATGATTCCATGATTCTATGATTCTGTGATTCTATGATTTTATAATTCTACAATTCTATGCTTATGATTCTATTATTCTATGAATTGATATTTCCCTTGTGCTTGATTTGTGGTTTTGGTGACTTGTAGTCTCATAGAATGGTTTGGATTGAAAGGAGCCTTAAAGATCATCTAGTTCTTGCTGGTTTTGATGACAAACTGTTATCCCCGTGGGATCTGGGATTTAGTCAAACATCACCCTGCTCTTGGGTTTTGATGTACTTCCTATGTTGCAACTTCTATTATTCTTACTGCTGTGTTATGGAGAGTGAAAAGGTCTTTTGGCATTGATGTCCTTACCTTACACCTTAGCAACCAAGCCACAGTAAGTCCTATCTGTTTTGTCACTTATTTGGGTGGCAGTGGGACACAGATGAAGGAAGAAGCCCCTTTCATCAGAGGTAGACACTTATGTCATAGAATCATAGAATGGTTTGAATTGGAAGGAATCTCTAAAGGACTATCTAGTCCTACCCCCCTGCAGTCAGCAGTGACATTGCAACTAGAGCAGGTTGTTCAGAGCCCCAGACAAACTGGTCTGGAGTAGTTTCAGGGATGGGGCATCCATCACCTCTTTGGGCAGCCTGTGACAGTGTTTCAACACCAGCAAAGAAATTCTTCCACCTCTATAGTCAGAATCTCCCTCTTTTATTTTAAAACTATCACCTACCCCTTATCACGTTGCAACATGTCCCCATCTGTTATCATGGGGCTGCAGCTGTGAGTACCCTCAGCCCAGCCTTACGTACCTGACCTGCTCCTGGGGCTGCAACACATGACATGGAGAGAGGAGCAGAACACAAATGAGATGATTAGCTTAATCACAAAGCCATCTTCAGTCACCATCCACTGGGTGAGCACACTCCAGCAGCTAGAATTAGGGGACTGGGGGAAAACGGATACTGCTGCAAGGCCATAAACAGAGGAGAGCACCTGAAGTAGCATGAACCCCCAGGGAGTGCTGAGGGGAAGTGAGAAGCTGGTTACTGCAAAGACAAGTGACTGTGAAATCCTGTTTTATTCTTCCTGCAATAAAAGTGTGTTATTCCTTCAAGGAGGTGTTTGCAGGGCTGTGTCATGTCCTGTGAAGAGGGGGTGGACAGCACATATGGCCCCACCAACTGTCCTGGGGACAAGCACAATCCCGCAGCCACAAGTCATTTGGCAGAACTACAGGAGTGGTTTCATCAGCTCCTGCTTTGTGCCTTTATCAGCTGGTGCTGGTCACCACAAGGTTGTCTTGGACCAATGTTCTGAGTCTTGCCATTTTTTGTACTTGGGTATTGAGTCTTGACATAGACAGATGCACACGAAAACAGTGCTTTGTTTGAAAGTAGTAATGCTAATCCAGTTAGGTTTTAACTGGCATGGCTGGGTCGCTCCTGGGTTTTTAAAGATGCAGCTGACCTGCTGGAAAGCAGCTCTGTAGCAAAACACCTGGGACTCTTGGTGGACGACAGGCTGACCATAAGCCAGTAATGCGCCTTTGTGGCCAAGAAGGAACATGGCATCCTGGGGTGCATGAAGAATAATGGCCAGCAGGTCAAGCAAGTTTCTCCTCCACCTCTACTCTGCTCTGGTGGGGCCAAATCTGGAGTCCTGGGTCCAGTTCTGGGCTCCTTAGTTCAAGAGCAACACAGAACTGCTTCAGATGATACAGCAAAGGACTAGGAAGATGATTAGAAGGATAGAATAACTCTCTTATGAATAAAGGCTGAGATGACTAAGAGGCGATTTTCTTCATATGATCACAGAATTATTTGGATTGGAAGGGACTGTAGTGGGTTTGCAGTGACCTGCCCCCCCACCTTTTAAAACCCTGGCTAAAACTCAGAAAAACACACTGGAAGTTAATAAATAAAGCTTTATATTTACAGCAATGCAAATATACTAGCAAATATTTACATGATATAACAGATATTTACAGAAATATACAGTAAAAAAAAAAAGGAATACAGACACCACACCCCTCCTGGAGACCAAAATCCCCAAGAGAGGGAAACCAAACCTCCCCCTACCACCTTTCCCTCCTTCCCCCAGCTTTATCTCACCACTTGATGATGCTGCAAATAAGCTGAAGATCGGTCAGAAAGATTAGTGGCAGGAAGGAATGAATGGTTTTAGTGATTTTACTCTGAATTAGTTCAAAGGCAGAGAGACAAAGGAAAGAAGCTGCTGAAGCCTGCACGGACCCAGAGCCGACTGAACTGCGCAAGCACACTGGCTTATCTGGATGTTTTGGGAACATTCTCAAAACAATCTTCTTTCTTCTCTCTCAGTGAAACTGGGTGAAGTGACACACTATGTTTAATTTCTCACTCAAATTCTCCAACTAGCTCAAACCAACACAGGGACTTTAAAGATCATCTATTTCCAACTCTGTCACCATGGGCAGGGATACATTCCATTAGACCAGGGCGTTCAAGGCCTCATCCACCTGGCCTTCAACAACCTCCAAGGAGGGGGCATCCACAATCTCCCTGGGCAGCCTGCTCCAGTGTCTCACCACCCTCACTGTAAAGAATTTCTTCCTAATATCCAGTTTCAGTCTAACCACCTCAAGCTTTAATCCATTCCCCCTTGTCATATCACTACAAGCCCTCGTAAAAAGTCCATCCCCAGCTTTCTTGTAAGCCCCCTTCAGGTACTGGAAGGCTGCAATACAGTCTCCTTAGAGCCTTCTCTTCTCCAAGCTGAACAGCCCCAACTCTTTCAGCCTGTCTCCATAGGGGAATTTCTCCAGCCATCTGATCGTCTTCATGGCCCTTTGAGGCCATTCACATTTGAGAAATTACTCCTCACAACCTTTCCCTCAAACGTGTCCATTTTCCTTATATGTCTGATCTCAAATAACCTTGGAGGTTTCACACAATGCAAGAGGAACCCCAGAAAATAATAAAGATATTTTGTGAAATACTTCTTAGTCTCTGGGATAAACCTGGAGCACTGCCTTGTATAGCTAGAGGCTTATTTTTAGATCCTCCAGAGAGAATGTGTGGAAAAAAAACAAAACCAGGAGAGTAAAAGAGAGAGAGAGAGAAAGAACGATTTAAATCACCATAACTTCATAAAACAGAATTTTTTTTTCATAAGATTATTTGATAAAAAGTAGCTGAAAATATATATACAATCAAAATGGGTTTATTGTGGTTTTAAAGCTTTTGCCTTAAAAAAAAAAAAGTGTTTGCTTTGCATTAGCTCCTCCAAGAGGCCAAAACTGTTAGAAAATATTTTTTAAATTAATTAATTGCTCCATTTTAACTAAATTATTGGAATGGCCAATTAAAGCCAGACCCTTTTCTCAACTGCAAGTGGGATGTTTGCCTCTGGAAGGAGTTTGACAAGGAGCCCTAGCCTTGATACACCATTTGTGAGGGTCCAGAACTCTGTCACAGTGCTCATAGCAAAATGTGAGTGTGGATCCTGTTCATCCCTAGGGAAAAGAAAAAAGAAACCATGAAGTGGCCATCAGAGGCTCGGCTAGGCCCTGGCCTTGCTGACACAGTGGCTGCACCTCCATGGCTGAAACATGACTGATGGATGGTGTAGCAGAAAAACAAGCTGAGGACATTGGGGAACTGCATTTCTATTTTCCCCCCCTACCCTTCTTTTTCTTTATTTTCCCTATCCATCTTTTTCTTTTTTTCTCCTTACTTTTTTTCCCCCCTTTCATTTTTTTTTCTCTTTTCTTTTTTTTTTCTTTGTTTCCCTTTTCTTTTCCCGTTCCTTTTTTATTTTCCTTTTTCTTTTTCCTTTTTCTCTCAACTTTTCTTTCTTATGCAGAAAGGTGAGATTTCCACAGAAGGGCAAGAAGGGACCAGGCTGGGTGGGAAAGGAAGTATATTTTACGGCACTTCCATTACTCAACTTGATGAGAGCTAATAAAAATTCTTAATTGAAAATAAGTACCTTAATGACAATATCATAATCAGGAGTTATATTTCCTATTTATTTCAATATAAAATACCTGGCTTTCTGAAGGAATCATAGCAAATTATTCAGAACAGTTTTACTTATTGGCTAACACATTAGGAAGATAGTAAATACAGATTTAAGTAGAGTAACCTGCAGTGGCTTTTTTTTTTTGCTGCAACTTTCCTTTCTGTTCCTAAAAACAATATTAGATAGGCTCTTAATTGTTACTGAAACATATATGGCCTCTTTTCCCATATCTTTATTTGGCTTTTCAGCTGTGGAGTCAGCATTTAATCCAACCATTTGTGACATGGTTAACACCCACAATCATTTCCTGTTATGCCTCACACTGACTATAGTGGGCTGCTGTATATTTTCCAACGCCCACTCTGCTGTCTTTACAATCAGATTATGCCATTAGACATAGACAATGAATCACTATAATTGTTCTAATATGGCCAAACTGCTAGCAAGCATTAACTCTTTCTTGGGACTTTGTAGTCAGTTCTGTATAGGCCTGTGGTTACAAGGTGCTAAGAGACTTTGGAAGTTTTAACCTGCGGCAATGATACATTTTAGTTTATCGGATAACATTTAAAGTCCTTGATTGGGGTTCTATAGAATGCGTGAGCAATCTACCAAAGATGAAGAACTGCATATTGGCGGGGATTGGAAGGGATCTTTGGAGATCACCCAGTCCAATCCTCCTTCTAAAGCAGGGTCAGCCACAGTGCTTTGACCTGGATAACAATTTCCAGGCAGCTTTGGAATTTCTCAGGAGAAGACTCCACAACATCTCTGGGTAGCCTGATCCAGGGCTCCAGCACCCTCATACCAAAGAATTTTCTCCTCATCTTCACATGGAACCTCCAGGGTTCCAGTTTTCACATGTCACCCCTTGTCATGTCACTGGGCACCACTGACAAGAGTCTAGCCTCATCCTTTTGTGTCCCATGTTTTAGCTCTTCCTGGGATCCCCTCTCAGGCTGCTCTTTCTCAAGCTAAATAGCCCCACATCACCCATCCTTTCCTCCTCACATAGATGGTCCAGACCATCAGCATCTTTGAAATTTCCATTGTCTCTCTTGTGCTGGGAAAACTAGAACTGGACCCAATACTCCAGATGTGACTTTACCAGGGCAGAGAGAGATGTAGGACTACCTCTCTTGACCTGCTGGCCACACTCCTATTCATGCACTTAAGGAGACCATTTGCCTTCTTCATGACAAAGACTGGCTCATGGGGAAATTGTCCAGCAGCAGTCCTAGGTCTTATTTCTGTCTGAAGGAGAGCTATCAGTATGCTTAAGGGATTTGAACATCTCTCCTATGTATAAAGACTGAGAACTAGGGAAGTTTAGTCATGGGAAGAGAAGGCTGAGAGGGAATATTACCAACATCTATAAATATCTGAGGGATGGGTGTTAAGATGAAGGTGTCAGTGTCAGTTTGGTGGTGCCTAGTGATAGGACAAGGAACAATAGGTACATGTTAGAACCCAGGAGGTTATACCTTGACATCAGGAGACACTTCTCTAAGGTGAGGTTAACAGAGCACTGGAACAGGCTGTCCAGAGACATTGTGGACTCTATTTCTCTGGAGACTTTCAAAACCCAACCTGTATGCATTCCTGTGCAGCCTGCCTTGGGTGTTCCTTCTTTGGCATCAGGGTTAGACTCAATGATCTCTGAGAGTCCCTTCCAAGCCCTAACATTCTGTGATTCTGTGAACTGCTTTCCAGGTCAGCCCCTCACCTGCATTTGTGCAAGGTTCTTATTCCTATGCAGGTACAGGACTCTATATTTGACCTTGCTGAGATCCTTAAGAAGAACAATAAAGAGGAAGCAATAAGGATAAAAACTATAGATCAGTGTTTTTAATAATAATTAATTAAATGGGTTTTTTAATGAAAATGGGTTTTTAATTAAAATAGCTTCAGGAAGAAGCTTTTACATATTTTGGGTTCAAGAATAAAATAATTTTATGCTTCTTCAAGGGTTTTCTTCAGGACATTATGAAGACATAAAGCAAAAAACACGTTCTACATATCCCAACATAGTTTCAGTGCTATTACATCATAGAATCATAAATTTGTTTCTTTTGAACACCTCTAAGATCATCAAATCCAACCATCAACACCACCAAGGACATTAAATCATGTCCCAAAGTTCCATGTCCATATGTTTCCTGAACATTTCCAGGGATGGTGCCTTCACTATCTCCCTGGGCAGCTTATTCTAATATCTTTCAGTAAATAAATTTTTCTTACTATTTAACCTAAATCTAACTTGGTGCAGCCTGAGGCCATTTCCTCTTGTCCTGTCACTTAATACTAAGGAGAAGAGACCAACACCTGCCTCACTACAATCTCATTTATAGAGAGACAGAAGGTCTTCCCACAGTTTTCTCTTCTCCAAAGTAAACAACCCCAGTTCCCTCAGCTGCTCCTCATAGGACTTGTTCTCCAAACCTTTCACCAACTTCATTGTCCTTCTCTGGACTCAACAAATAATAACAATAGATATGATTAATTGACTCTACACACACATTCATGCTGGCATACTACAAAGATGCTTGAAAAATACATCTTCCCAACACCCTTTTGTTCAGCCACAGATCGCAGCATCACTCCCCTTTTCAGTGAGTAGAGAACTAATTGGAAATCCAAAGTCTATTAGCATTGGAAATGCCATTTCTGCAGCGGCCTGGAGATCTTTGCAAATAATTTGTTTGGGTCCCAAACTCACCATCATTAAATGAGCAAAAGTCTCTATACAGACACCTTTTGACATTAATTTAGGCCTGTAATGTATCAGATTAGAGTTTAATATGAAATTCTGACTTGGGTAATTAAAATTTTATTACTTAAGTGGATATTCTCAGTTTAATGTGGATAAAGGGAATCAAACTGCCCTTTATCCAGGGCAAGACTTGTCAATAGCAAGGAGTGGACCTAAAACAGGAGAGGGATAAAATGAGGCTCTATGGATGCTGTGTACATCTCCACTCTAGATTTCACCGTGGTGGAGGATAAAATATTTCTTCCACCAAGAAATTTCTTCATGCACCTATGCAAAAGTACTTTCTTGGACCAGGTTTTCTCAGTATCAGCAAATCTCAAAGAAAATAGGAGAAAAAAAAACTTTTTTTTTTTTTTTCCTTTTAGCATTTAGGAGCAATGCAAGAATCCTGAAGGGAAAACAAACTAAGAAACAGCTCAAAGTAACTAAGAGTGAAAACCTATTCATTAAATATAGGGAAAACAATGCCTAGCTCCAACATAGGAGAAATTTAAGTACAAACATGAAAACATGAAATTCCAGTGCCATCTATGGGAAATGCATACTTGCATAGAATTAAGGGAGCCACTTGTGCAGAAAAATGAATTATTTTAAAGTCTTCTCTTGGCTTAAAAAAAACCCAAAAAAACACCTTGGGAAGAGTAACGTAGTAGTGAAAGTTTCATACATTGGGTCCAGGTAAAAGTGCAGGAGACATGCCCTACAAACATCTTGAGAGCTTAGGACTAGGCAAAAAGTATGTCAATAGCAGATGGTGAAGCTCACTTGTGTTAGCAGGACATCAGCTGGTGCAAACACCCAATGGAGCTTATGGCAAACCCTGGGTTTTGTATTTCTAAAAGTTATCTCCAGGAAGATATCTGTGCTATCTTCATATGGCAGATCTATGAATCACACAGACTTGAACCACAGAGTACACTTTTGGACCAAACCAGGTTCATCGATGGGCAGCACTCCTCTCCAGCTGTGTTTTGATGGTTTGTTATAAAATGAATCTCAAGCAAAGTAAGGGTCCCAGTTTACTGCCTTTGAGATCCTGCCAGGAGAGACATGGAAAAGGAGCCAAACTTTGTGCTCCTACATGAGACCTTCAGGTCTCAGTTCTCAAATTCAGTATATTTTAATGAGAATGTGTAGGACCAACATATGACTCAGGACTGGGGAATCCAGCCTGCTGCATGTAATGTGTTTTAGGAACTTTTAGGATGAAGCTGCTTTATAAATGCCAGATAGAGCACCACGACCGTCACTTCAGGTTTTATAGTTTTGGCAAAAATGGTCCTGTTGAGATTAAACTTAGTCTGCCTCTGCTGGGCTTGGGAGGGAATTTTTTTTTTTTTTTTTTTTAATTATTCCAAATCGCAGGAATCTTGTCTGCCTGAATTTCAGATCATTTAATTGAAAAAAAAAAATGGCACAAAGACCTTATTGTGAACTCAGCTCAAGACAGGTTTGTCTTTAAATATTAAATTTGAGAAGCTTGCTGGGATTTTTTTTTTTTTTTTAAGATTTTCCAAAAAAAAAAACCACTCTCCTTAACTTCTTGGTATCATATTTCCCATTTGCCATTTACTTCACCCACTGCACAGGGATGAAGTACAATGAAGACCAGAAGGCAAGAGGAAGGAAGCTGGTGGACAACCCCTCAGTGAAAGAGTATGTTGGGGAAAGAACAAGAAATATTGGACTTCCTAGCTGAAAGTAAATATACTTCTGGCATTTCTAACTGGTTCTCACATGGGCTTGCACACCACAATTTGCTACTTGAGATAGAAAAGCTGGTTCAGAAAAAAATGTGATTTTTTTTTAACTCTTCTTGATTTTGTGTTAAAGATATGGACTGACTATGTAAGAATCACCTTAGTGAAGCTGTGAAATATTTATGTCATGAAAAATCCCAGACAAGTGCAGAGAGAAGGTGGGAAGTGTCATGCTGTTTTTTTGTACTGCACAGCTTAGCCAGGAAAGTCCATTAAGTTCAGACACTCAGAAAGAACAAAATCTCCTTGACACCCTGGTGTTTCAGCATCTTTTACCAAAGTCCTCAGCAACAGGACCCTTTTCTCAGCATGTTAGACTGTCTGTCTTGTCCCTCTCTTGGTTCCTTCACTCATGAGCCACATCTTCAGCTAATGCAACCTGAAGTTTTTCAGAGCTTCCTATGCTTTTAATCACAGAAAGCAGCAAGTTCTTTCTGCCCTATATATAGTTAATTCTCAGTTCTTCTGAAGATGCTAAATACCATGTCCTTGATTCTATTGCTAATACAGAACATGAGCAAGCACAGAAAGAGGTCCAACAGCCAGAAAAATAACTTGGCAGAACTGATTATTCTGGAATCTTTGTACGTCTCTCTAGCATCTTAAACACACGCACTGATGCTAAAACATACATGGACCTCTGGGCACACTCTGCATTGTTGCAGAAATATTCCCAGTTTAAGTTTGGAGCTAACACAAAAGATGGATGTCTGCTTCTCCATGGTGCAAGTGGCCTTCGCTAATCCTTCTCCAACTGTTGTGATCAGCAAGAACCACAGTATGGACCTTTCTGCCAGGGGTGAGATTCTGCCCCAGCCCTTCCAAGGGGAGGACAGAAGTCTCATACCTGCAGACATACAATGTCAGTCTTGATGGGCCCTGAGCAATTTGATATAGTTAGAAATGTCCCTGCTTGCTGCAGGAGGGTTGCACAATATGATCCTCATGGGCCCCTTCCAACACCATGCATTCTATAATTCTGTGATTCTACAGTTCTATGATTCTGTCATGAAGGACTATGCTTCGTAGAATCATTAAAATCCCACAAAAAAATCAAAGGAGACGTTGGATACTTAGTTATCACATGCACAGTCATCTCACCAAATATTTCCCTTGTGGGGATTTTCCTGGCCTTGCCAACAGCTTGCAGTGGTACCAACTTTCACTTTTATTGCATAATTCTTGTGCAAATCCCAGAATCACAACATGGCCAGACTTGCAAGGCACCCCTGGAGATCATCTAGCTCAATTCCTCTGCTACAGCAGATTCACATACAGCAAGTTACAAAGAATCACACATGACTGTTTGCTGAGAAGTTTTGGAGTGATCTTGCCTTGGTTCACAGTAATGTCACTGAATAATTACTTTACTGACATGGGATCTCATGACACCTTATCCAGGAGCATATGGATCAAGTGGATCTTGGTCCACAGCGTGTATTGAGAGGTCCATGACATGTCATGCTCCATGTTTTGGACGTGGATTTAAGGTCAGTATTTGAAGAGGAGAGTAGATGAATGTACTAAACCGTTCAATTTCTATGAATCTTCAGGTTTTGAAACCTTAAATTAAGGAAAGTACCAACCAGGATGGCTCATCATGGGCAGAAAAGGTGTCAGAGTTCACAACTCACTCACATGGATAGAGTGTGGGCGAAAATCCCCACATGGCTGAGATCTGATGACAGCTGAGGTGGAACAGGGCACAAGGCAAGCAGCCAGGGTATGGCCAGTGGCATGCAATCCATCCCAACTCCAAAAATGGTCATTCCCTTCTTTTGGAATCACTTCCTAACACCACTGCCCATATCTGATAGCATGGGCAGGACAAAGGGAAGCTTGTGCTGGTAGATTAAGAAATCTCATTTTGAGATGGGGAGGGACACTCTGTGAAAGGACCAGTGTGGGGAGAAAGAGCAGCCTCATTTTGCCTTTGTGCAAAGAAAACAAATCAGATTGTGCGTTCAGCAAGGGAAGAAACACACGAAAGTTAAAGCTTGAAGAGCAAGGAAATGAAAGAAAGCATTCAAACATGTAATAAAGGACTCCTTATGGTCTATCTGCCTACCTTTCCTGATGTATCCATGCACTGCAGCTTTAGGGAAAGGAGAGTTGATATTCTTCAATTCCTGTTAAAAATTCTTGTTTTCTAATTAGTAAAATGAAATTTAAAAAACAAAGGTTAATCAGCATCACCATGAGGAACAATACATGCCTGTGATTTTCTGACCTGCTCAGACTGAATGTCTTTTCCAGGGTACAGCTGGTATTAAGGGAATATTTTTTTTTTTTTACCTTTTACTCAGAATTGAATTGTGGAGGTCATGGTAAACTGGAGCTAGGGCTATTCAAAGTTATGTTCATGCTTATAAACTCTCCTTACTGCTATAGGCTCTGATATTTTCTTTAGAGACAAAACATACCCTCACATTCACTCTTCAGTATGTAGCTGAGTGATCTCAGGAGCCCAAGCTTTGTTTTTCTTTTAATTTTATTTGAAACTCTTCCAAATCCTGGAAGGGTTTCAAATCAGGGAGGGATCTTACCCAAGGACTCATTTTTAAAGCAAAGTCATATAATGCAATGTTCCCTTTTCTGGACTTTATGTAAATCTTAAGCTCACCATCCATCATTTTAATGTACAGATTTCCACCACTGTCCCTTCAGTGGGTTTCCAATAAAGACCTTCACTGTCAGTTGCATGTCCCACAGCCACAAATCCAGGTCTCTTCTTCTGCTTCACAACCACACTGTTCCCACCAGGAAAACCCAGTTAATCCATAAGTAACAACACCACTTTGATGTCCTCCTCTACATACATAAAATACTTTTTAAAGGCAAAAGAAAGAGAAAATAAGAAGTGAGAGACTCATGCACTGCAGCAGCAATGATAATGCTCCCCAGGTATTTTGACAAAGCAGTTGACTGAAATTTTTGTCCCATCTAATAATGTCGATTACACTATTGGATTCTATATTCGGTGTTGATGCATAAAATTAAAATTAATGCAGTATTCTGCTGGAATGTATATTACATATAATCATAGAACTACACAATGTATCAGGTTGGAGTGGACCCTCAAAGGTCATCTTGTCCAAGCCCCCTGCAGTGACATGTTGAGATATCTTAGAGATAGAATATTTTATTCTAAAGTAGATCTAAGAGTTATTAGTTTTAGACAGGTCTGGTTACAAGTCTCTTATATAGAATTATAGAGTTATAGAAGTGTTTTGGTGAAAAAGAATAAAAAAGATGAAAATACTATCTAGTCCAAGCATTAACCCAGCACTGCCAGGTCACCATGTCACTCCACACCACATCTAAATGGCTTTGAAACCCCTCCAGGAATGGTGACTCCACTACTTCTCTGGGCACCATGTTCCAGTGATTTACAACCTTTTCAGGGAAGCAACTTTACCTAAGGTCCAACCTAAACTAAACAATATCAGTTCTCTCAGACACTCCTCACAAGACTTTACTCTAGATCTGACAGTTTTGTTGATCTTCTCAGGATGCACTTCATCACCTCAATGTCCTTCTTGGAGTGAGAAGCCCAAAACTGAACCCAGGATTCAAGGTGTGCCTTCACTAGTGCTGAGTACAAGCTAAGCGATTGAGGGCACAATCACTTCCCTACTCCTGCAGGTATCACTGCTCCCATCCAACCTAAACACAGGGTCCCTCAAATCAAGACCCTGAGCAAAGGGCCAAAGCTTGCTAGAAACTGATAAAAGTCAGCTCAAAGCTCTCAGAAATTAGCTGGTGGCTCTGAGTCTGGAAATCCACCCTCTGACTAATCAAGGAATTGACTACAGTAAAACAACTCACAGGTATAAATGGAGTCCTTATATGGAAAGAGTTGAGTTCTGTCCACAAAGACGCAGTCTTGCAATCATATCTTTTTTCCCTTAGAATGGAACTTAAGGAGTCCTCACCTGCCTATGGTGAGTGCATATATATGTATATACACATATAGATATCTCTCTCTCTCTATCTATCTATCTATCTATATCTGTCTATATCTATATAACCTTCTTCATCCATGTGAAGATTTTCCCTCTGTGAGTGAGTGTGTGTACAATTTGGTTCATCTCTCCAAATAGTTTCATTAGTTGTGCAACAGTATTTTCCCAAATGACAATTTTGTTGAGTTGGAAGGAGAGCAGATTAATTGCAATAAATCCACAGTTTTCAGGTGGCTGTTGCTCCCTGCTTGTGTGTGCTTCTGTGACAATCACACTGTTGCTGATACAGGCCAGGATGTTGTTGGCCTTCTTGGTTACCTGGGGGCCCATTGGTACACCTTCAAACACTGTTGATCAATAACCCCCATGTCCTTTTCCTCTAGGCAGCTTTCCAGACACTCTTCCCCAAATATGAAGAGTTTCTAGGGTTGTTGTGACCCAAGTGTGTGGCCCACCACTTGGCTTCAGCCCACAGATCCAGCCTGTCCAGATCCCTCTAGAGAGCCTCACATCCCATTCTCTGAGCATCCACAGGACATGTGCACCAAGGCTTCTCCCTTGTCACCTTAGAAGATACCACAGAATACATGGCCAGTCCTTCATCTCCAATGGGACACCTTAATGTCACACCCACAGAATTTTCTGCTGAGACATGTGGTGGGCTTACCACCACAGGAACAGTGATGGAGAAACAGAGATGTAAAACACATTCTCTAACAGCTCTGCTTAGAAATGCTCTGGACCACAATACAACATTCCCTTCATGTTCCTGCATCACTATCATCTCATTTTACAATACTTCACACACTTTATGTAGCAAATATAACAGGAAAGCAGCATATTGGGAGAGAGGGAGTGAAACAAAATTATTCAATAGTGTCAAACTAGAACAGTGTCAACAGATGAGAGATTGGAAGTGAGAAGGTCAACAGCAAAGGTACAATAGCTGCAGTACTGAGATTTTTTTTATTATTTCTGTATGATACAGTGTCATTTTGCAAGGGGGCGATGTGTGTAAGAAGAACATTGGTAAGGAAAGAAAAAAAATCAGGAAAAGATCAATGCTTGACTGAGCTATTTTACTAAATTCCCCCCAGATTTAGTCTGAGACTTAAGGCATGATACGATCAGAGGAGATTGCCTTGGGTTATTCCACTCTGAAGTTGTCCATATATCTGACATTGGTCATGACATATTTAATCTGAACTGGAAGTTCAGATTTAATGGTTGAATTCAAGTGGAACAGGAAGAACATACCAAGTCAGGACTTACTGTCCATGACAATTGCTGCTAACCTCTCTTGCAGGGTGTTATTAGTGTATGGAGGACCTGGGAGGAGCCCCATACTCTCTGAGCAACCTTGGATACAGGGCGAGAATCTTCACCCAAAGTGAGATTAGCCTACCAAAAACTGTATCTGGTGCCTATAGGAAAGTGACTACATATAAGGGCCATTGGTGATATGACAAGGGCCAATAGTTTGAAATTATAGCAGGGTAGATTTAGATTGGACATTAGAAAGTTATTTACTGTCAGGATAATGGGACAGTGGAAGAGGCTGTCCAAAGAAGTTGTGGGCTCCTCATGCCTGGAAGTGTTTAAAATCAGACTGGATGAGGCTTTGAGCAACCTCCTGTAGTAGGAGGTGTCCATACCCATGGCAGTCAGTTTAGAATGAGATGATCTGTAAATCCTAACCAACTTAAGCCATTCTATGACTAAATTTGCAGGAATGAGGTGGAGTTTCAGTTTCTACAAAGCTAACAGGAATTTTACTCCTGACTGTAACAAAGGCAGCTTGTACTCTTGGCATAAAATCTCAATGAAAAAATAAATTAAAAAATAAAAAAAGAAAGAAATCAAAGAGGTTGAATACTTCGAGTTTAGTTCAGCTGCCTTCTCGTTCCTACTGAAATTTTCACTGGGTGAAAGTAAATAATTTTATCCCTTGCTTAGTGTACTAATCAGCTGTTATGAAAGAATCTACCCTGGCAAGTTGGCTTTAAGAATATTAAAATGGTGCTGGAGCCAAAATTAGTAGCAGAAGACTTGTTAATAGAACCATGTGTGACTATTTCTGGACATACTGTTATGACCACACTTTTTCCAAGCCCAGTTCAACCTAATAGGTTCTGTTAAGTTCTTACATCGACCTTTCTGAAACAATGAAAAAAAAAAATCAACACAGACAAAATCTTTTCAACACCTGTAAGAAGCCCACCGACTCCTGGATTCTGTGGGTTTTGACCTCTCAATGAAATCACTATGGAAATAAACCCATGCACATTCAGCAATAAACAGAATGCTGAACATAGGTAAAGAAGTGAATAAACAGACAAAATGTTCCCTTAGTCAATGTCTGGAGGAGGCAGATCAAAACAACTGTAATGATGCTTCATTATTAGTTTGTGAGTTTCACAAAATTAGATGTTTTATGGATTGTTATTAGGTTTAGTGACCACGAGAAAAAAGCTATATACCTGAACTGGCATCCAGCTGCAGAGTGGGGTATTGATTTCTCTATTTGAGATACTTGTACTTCACATCCTGCCACTTGCATTGCATGGTTCAAGGCAAGAGACATGGATCTGAAGAAAAGGGAGCTCACCCCTCACTAGCTGTCTAGCCTCAAATGTAGACAGAAAGAAAAAGTACTGCAGAATCATAGACCCATTTTTATTGGAAGAGAATTTCAAAGCCACCAAGCTCAACTTTAATCCAGCACTGCCAAGTCAGCACTAAACCGTATCCCTCAGCACTGAATTTCTCTGGCTTCCCCTGCAGGAATGGGAGCTTCACCACTGCCCTGGGCACCCTGTTTCAGGATTTGACAACCCTTCAGGGGAATAAATTGTTCTTCATGTATAACCTTTCCTGGCACTACATGAGGCTGTTTCCTCTTGTCCTATCACTCGTTCCTTGGAAGAAAATCCCAGTCCAAACCTGGCTCCAAAATCCTTTCAAGGAATTGTGGAGAGCAATGAGGTCTCCTCTCAGCCTCCTTTGTTGAAGACTAAACAAGCCCAGTTCTTTCAGCTGTTTCTCACAAGACTTGTGGTCTAGATCAATCATCAGCTTCTTTGCCCTTCTCTGGACATGCTCCAGTACGTTAGTGTTCTTGTAATAGGGGGTCCTAAGCTGAACACACTGTCCTGGTGAAGAACAATTATATCTAAAGGTTTCATGCTTTCACAGCAAATTCATTTGACATCTTCTCCACTTTCCCATTGCTGTCTCCCACCTCTCCATTGGGCTGAGATGGTGTCTCCACATCACCAGTTGTGCACTGAGTAGAGCATGGTTCTGGTCCCACCTCCTATGAATATGGTAATGCTCAGTCCAAAGGCTGCTTAAAAGCCATAGTCTGCATGTCGTTGACCAACATGAGACATTTCTCATGGCAAACACCTCATTGCCCACCATAGGCACATTGTTGGGGGTACAAGGCTGGAAGCTGCCATGCCTGGAACATCACATACAGCTGCCAAACCCTCCATGTACCTCTCTCAAGTGTTACTTAGAGTTTGGACAGCATCATTAATCTGAGAGGCACTTATGGAGATATATTGGTATCTACCTGATAGCTGAGGTCGTTTTCTCCTCCCATATGATTCATTGGGAAGGAATTAGGCTAAAATGTAAAAAGCATGTTGATCTAATGGTGCATTTTTCAGGAGCTCTTTCATTGTCTTCACCTTGAGCTTTGTGGATGGGTTAAAGTTGCAAAGCAAACAAGAGGAAATCTTCCTTTAAAATCGTGCTAAAGATTAAAAAAAATACAAAATAACAACGTCTTTATAGCACACCTCAACTCTGACTTATCAAACGCAAGGTGTTTGTTAGATGCAACAGGTTCCTTCCTACGAAGCCGTGTTCTTACATTCCTCCCACCCCCTGTAGGCTTTGAAATCAGTGTTCAAAGTGGACTTTCTGAATTCATGAAAACCCACAGGTCTATAATACATCCCTAATGGAAGTCAAACATGACACCCTAGAGATAAAACACAGTGGCCTTACCCTCTGTTCACAGTAGGTGTCTGTGTATAATAAATATTTTATTTTACTACAAAAACAAATAACTAAACATACCCCCTGTGTTTGTTCTGAACTCTACAGTAGCTTTTGTGAGTTTACTATATTTCAAAGCTGAGGTAGGAAACCACAAAGTCATGTCAGTTATATAGCGTGCTTGCAGAAGGCGAGCCAGCTCTGCTTCCAGCCCTTCCAAGTTCCTGGCATCTGGGTGGCTCTGGCCTTCCAGGAGAGAACCCACAAGGAGCCCAGCTTTGGGGTGGAAAGCCCACCAGGTACAGTCTCATCTTACAAACAATACTTCAAAATCAAAACAAAGTCTGTTGGTTTTGCTACTTTTAGTATTAGATGATGGTTCTATAGGACCTTAGGTAAAATGAAGGATGTGCTCTGTTCTGCTGCAGAATCTGGGACACTTTCATTCAAGATGGGACACCCAAAATGCGTGAATGAGCTGACATCAAAGCAGAAGAACAGTGATTTCTCAGAGCTATTTAATATTTAGCCATGCTCTTGATGCCACCAATAACCACTGTGCATCTCCATTATTGCCTCCTTTCTTAAGATATTCATTCTGACAGAGGTAAGTATGAGCTAAATTAATCCCTCCCTTTTTTTACCATCTTCAAGTGTTCTGCAGTGGTGGGCCTACAATTATGGAGAACCTCATTAGTTTCAGAAAAGTGTGGGAGGAGAAGATTGGTAGAAAGGAGAGGCATTGCGTGGTGCAGAGCTCCATGAGAAGGGCTGTGACCTTCATTACAGACCAGGCCACTAGACCAAGGCTGTTAAAAGTCTCTCTCCAGCCTAACCTCTCAGATACATGTAGTACAAAGTATGGTTGCTGCAAAGATGTAATGAATATTCCATTTCCCAATGTGTTTATGCTTCTTCTCTGTCTTTCTTTGGAAGAGTTTTTCACACTGAGGGTGGTGAGACACCAGCCTAGGTTGCCCAGAGTAGTAGTAGAAGCCCCATCCCTTGAAACAGGACAGGTTGGACAGGACTCTGAGCAGCTTCCTCTAGTTTCAGGTGTCCTTGACAACTGCAGATGTTATCCCATAAGTGGAACCTGGAGGATGCTTCAGCTTGTAGTGTTGCAATTACCCCTGTCCCACAGCACCATGGGTTCTCAGACACTTTTCCACCAAGTGCCTAATGCCTGTTAGTAAGAGAGATGTGATGCTTCTATTGAACATGGATTAGGTTATGCGACATCACTCTTCTTTCAAGAGCAGTGTCCAACCCAACTTTTAAATACGAATATATATATATAAAGGAAACGGAGAAAAGCTCTTGTAAATGTGCAGTTCCTGATGAATCACTGAGTTCTGACAGCTTTACACAGATATAACTGCACCCGGCCAATTTCTCAGCTGGTATAAACTGGCATCCATCCATGGACAGTAATGAAGCCAGGCCAATTTACACCAGCCAGCTGACCCATTTTATTTATTGATTTTAAATGTTTTACCTCAGGCTGGAGATGGAGTAATACGTTGTTGAATCAGGTCCTCCAAGTGTGAGGCCTAACCTTACATTATCAGGGAATTCAAAATTAGGATTTCTTGGTCTATCATTATTTCATGCTTCCACATCTATCAAATGTGAGCTTTCCTAAGTGCTGTGCTGCCAGGGTGTCATTATACAGATACAATAATAAGAGATTCAAGCACTGTAAGAAAAAAAAATATCACCTTAAACTTTGACTTGTGGATTTATACAAGGCATTTAATGTTATTTTAACATAGTATTTGGTATGTACTTTTATATATTTCAGTGGCTTATATCATCATTCTGACCGCACTAAACCTCACCTTGTCCTTTTTTTCCTTAAATAATATCCTTGTGTAAATTTTTCTAAGCTTGAGGTTTATTTTATGACCCATAAACTTTGACAATATATTAAAACCTTGGAGGAATTTAATATCAAATGAAGATTATTTTTTTAAAAATCATTTCTCTGTGTTACAGAGACTTAGGCATATCTAGTATGTTAAAAGGTTTAATAGCTGTTAGTAAATTTTACTACAACTGTCAATAACTTCATGATATATTGAGCCAGTTAATAGGTCAACTAGAAATATTTATAACTTGCTGTAAAGTGTTTACCCAAGAACAAACTAATTTCTAATGATAATGAAACATAAAAGTCAATGAATATTAATTCTAATGCTTTATCCTAGCTCAGACTTTTACCATTTGCTATAAACACTGTCAGAGCAGAGGTAAAAGGTGCTGCTTTTTCTAACTTTGAGCAAAAATCTCTGAAAACATCACCAATGATGGAAGTTTGCAGAATTCTGGAAGGGGAAAGAACGAACACTTGGAATCCTAGAATCTCATCATGGTGGTGCTTGAATGGTACCTTTGGAGATCCTCCAGTCCAGCCCCCTTGCTAAAGCAAGGACATTCACAGCAGCTTGCCCAGGATCATAATATCAAGACATTTTCGGAATTTCTCCAAAGAAGGAGTCTCCGCAACCTCTCTGGGCAGCCTGCTCCAGGGCTCTACCAATCTCACACCCAAGAAGTTTTAAGTCATGTTCAGATGGAATCTTGTGGGTTCCCATTTATGCCCATTGCCCTTTGTCTTGTGTCTGGGCACCACTGACGAGAGTCTGGCACCATACCATTTCCCACTCCCCCCAGCCCTTCTTCAGATCTTGCTGAGCTTTGGGTCAGATCCCCTCTCAGGCTGCTCTTTTCCAGGCTCACCAGCCCCAGGTCTCTTAGCCTTTCCTCCTCACAGGAAATGCTCCTGTCCCCCAGTCCCCTCAGCATCTTTGTGGACTCTTCCCAGTAGTTCCCATCCCTTTTGGACTGAGGAGCCCAGAACTGATCCTAACACTCCAAATGTGGGTAGGGAAGAGTAGAAGGGGAGGAACACCTCCCTTAAGCTGCTGGCCACATTCTTCTTCATGCACCCCAGGATACCATTGCACTTCTTGGCCACAAAGGCACATTGCTGGTTCATGGGGATCTTGTCCCCCTGCACTCCTTATTTCTGTGGAGCTGCTTCCCAGTGGGTCAACCCCTCACCTACATTAGTGCAGAGGGCTGTTCCACCCCCAAATCAGCATCCTAAACTTGCCCTTGTTGAAGTTCATGAGCTTCCTCTTTTCCCAGCTCTCCAGATTGTCCAGGTGTCACTAAATGGCAGTGCAACCTGATGGTGTCAGCAACCAATGATGGGAATTTACAGCATCTTGAACTCTTCACGTGCCTCCACTGCATGGTCACATTCATGAGCTTTTATACCAGCAAGGGCTAGCAAGTCTCTGGTTTGGTTTTCATGTGTGGAGTCAATGAAAGACACCCAATTAATTTTTTATATTTAATATTAAGCTTTATTAATCTAGTATTTTATTAATAGAATTTTAAAATATTTAATGCCAAAATTTTATATGTAATGCTAAGACTTATTAATCTCCTAAATTTTATTAATAGAATTTAGGTAACATTCTTTTTTTTTTTTTTACCCTTTAGATCAGTTATGTTATTTTACAAATATTACAACACTAGACTTGAAAACTCACACACACCACCTTCTCAGAGCAGGATACGTGTTCTTTCTTCCTCCTTCCCCACCAAAATCTTAAGTGCTATGGCCTTATTTCCACTCTCTTCATGTCTGCTGGGGTGGCTGCAGACAGACCTGAGATCCAGCAACCCTACCGCTGCTCCTAATGAGCCCTAATTATACTTTATTTGTGTGGTGAGACTGGATTCAATAGCACACAACTCCCCTGTTAAACTCTTCAGCTGCATATTCCTGAGGCACCTCATTGGGATGCCATAAGCTGATTTTTTTCCCCTTCCAAATTAGTAACACAGTCACATAGCAAATTGGAATATGCATGTAGCTTCAACACTGATATGGCGTTGCCTTCTCCTCTTCCTGACACTTTTGATGTTGCTCCCTTTCATCGTCGTCACCGTCCTGCTTCTGCAGCAGACTTCACATCTAAGGCCTTGCGCAGGGCATAATTAGAAGCTGCAGGACCAAGACATGAAGGTTGGGCTCTTGTTTTCCAAGCAGCAGCTCAGGGAAGGGCAGCTGGTCCCTTGGCGTTCGCTGCATGGATGGAGACACTTATTCAGCCCCCACAGATGCCCCTGTGATGCCCGGGCCTCTCACTGCACCTTTTCTTGGCCATTTCTTTCCTGCAAAAGTGGTTATGCATTGAAACACGCTGCCCAGGGAAGTGGTGGAGTCATCACCCCTGGAGTTTTGTTTTTTTTTTTAATTTGTCAATATGGCACTTGGGGACACAGTTTAGTTGGCACTAGGCAACAATTGGACTCAATGATCTTAGAGGTCTCTTTCCAAAAAACGGTTCTATGATTCTATGATCTGGTCACCAAGGTATGAACTCAGGTCAATAAAGCAGGCTGTCTCTTAAATTACCTTCATTAAAGCAAGGAAAACATCCCCAAAAGCAGAGAAGTTCCTTCTCACCTCATGCCCCCATCCTTTCATGCCCCAGCTTTCCCTCCTAGTTGGGGCTGGAGAAGGGATGAGTTGCTAAAGTCCTTTCTAACCAAGGGGAGCTCTTGCTTACACTCCTGCTACAATGTAGAGACTACACCCCCAGTCTTGATTAGTGGAAACTGTATATGCCTATGAAGGAATTTGGAAGAAGATGACCTTTAATGTACCTTCCAACCCAAACCATTCTGTGATTCTATTATTCTATGGCAAGGCTTGCCATCTTCTCCTAAATATCACTTTCTTAGCCTTACAAAGACATAAATACGGATTTTTGTATAATTTTTCCACATTGCACTCTGTCTCTAGTGTCTGCATGTCCTCTCCTATTTGGAAAGACATTTTGCTTGTAAAATTCAATTTTCTTACAGTGCAGTAAAACCAGAAAATGTTCAGTTTGCTGTTGCATAAGATGCATCTTAATATCCAAAGGTCTTAAAGAAAGATCATAATTTATCTCAGAGAAGTGCTGAACAAACAGGTTTTATTGCATTTTTGGAGTTTGCTGATGGAATCATGTTTGTTTTTCTGGACAGTGTTGGTATTTGGAAAATAAACTTCCTTTTGTAAGGGAACATGTGTACCTATCCAAGAAAAATACCCTTTCAGCATGAAAGAAGGACATCAGCAGCCCTTCCTAGCTGTCATGCCCTTGTAGAACAGACCCCAAGGTAAGGACACAGATCTGATGCAGTTGGGGTAGCTTTGAACCTAGTTATTCCTCAACTGCAGAAGAACATGGGCAGCTTCACACATGCTATAATTCCTCTTTATTCGTACACCAGGCTCTGGAGTACAGCAAAAATTTGGGGGCTCACTGCCTTTTTGGGTGTCACAATCAGTGGCCAACACATGGCCAATGTGATTAATTATGCTTCTTTGGTTTTGGAGTTTGGTCAGTCTCAGAAGCTACCACAATCTATAACCCCTCCACAGACCTTTGCTTTGCATTCTGGACTCAGAGGAATAGAATGGAATAGAATAGAATAGAATAGAATAGAATAGAATAGAATATATTGAATGTTGGACAGGAACTCTGGGTAACATCTAGAGGAGCAGTGAAGATGATGATAGTTCTGGAGAACAAGTCTCGTGAGGAGAAGCTGAGGGAACTGGGGTTGATCAGCCTGGAGAAAAGGAGGCTCTCTCTCTGCAATTCTTTGAAAGGAGATTGGAGTGAGGTGGGTTCTGGTCTCTTCTCCCAAGAAACAAGGGATAGAACAAGATGAAATGTCTTAAATTTGTACCAGGGGAGGTTTAGGTTGTACATTAGGGAAATGTTCTTCTCCAAAAGCATTGTGAACCCTTGAACAGGCTGCCCAGTGAAGTGTTGGAGTCTCTGTCCCTGGAAGCATTTAGAAGTCATGTAGATAAGGTGCTGAGTGACATGGTTTAGTGGTGACCTGGCAGTGCTGAATTAACAGTTAGACTCGATGATCTTAAGGCTCTTTTCCAACTAAATGATTCTATGATTTTAGTCCAACCTCCCTGCTCAAGCAGATTCATTAGGCCAGGAGATGTCACATTTCATGATTTTTAAAAGACAAAGATATTTCCACTACTATTAATGGTAAAGCTGGAGAACAACAACAAGGAAGATGAAGACACAGCTGTGTGTTTACTCAAAACACTCTAGGATAAAATAACAAAGTCCTGAAACAAAAGGTACCTCATCCTGCTGCCACCCCACTGGGCACCACACTGAGGGGGTCTTTGTCACAAGAGCAATTTTCTTACAGTACCTCAGATTCTGCAAAATTAGGCATAGTCTACGTGTTAAGGAGAGAGCATCAGATCAGTGGTAGCTTTGAATTGCCTTGCTTTTGTCAGCCTCATTATTATAGCTCGGATGTTATTAAAATGCTGCTCTTGGTCTGTTAATAATCATTTCACTTCTCTATCTCTGCCACATGAACTTCAGAACACTGTGAAATGGGTTTTTGTAGTTGCATGTTTTTTTCAAGTTCATTGATCAAACATTTGTACATTTTAATGTTATAAATAATTGAAGAGCCTTCATTTTCCAGTGTTAAAATTAAGTTTTCTGTTCTGCCTTTTAAAACTAGAACAAGGGGAAGTGTAATTTAAGCCATGAAAAGGCTGCAAAATACATGAAACTCTCTGTAACCCTTTTCTGTGAGACTCTCCTCGTTTCACTTTGATTCTTGCAAAGACTGAAGTGCGTACAGCCAGCCCTTGACAGCCTCCTCCAGCAGGTTACTAGCTAGAGGAGTTCACCTATTTTCAGAGAAGGCTTTAAACATGGGATGGATACAAGGAGACTGTTTGAAGCCACCCAGCAGGTTTGGGAAGGGTGGGGGCAGGGAGGAGTTGGGGGAGGTGGGTGCAAGGGAGCCAGACAGGGATGTTCAGATGAAGGACAGTGCCTTACATCTCAGTGCATGTTTTAAAAGGTACGAAACCTATGGAATGAATGAATCCAGGAATCACACAATCATAGAATGCAGGGATATTTCCATCTAGATCAGGCTGCTCAGGTCCCCATCAGGCCTGACCTTGAGCGTATCCACGGATGAGGCCTCCACTACCTGCCTGGGCAGCCTGTACCAGTGTTTCATCATTTTCACTGTAAAGAATTTCTTCCTAATATCCAGGTTCAATCTAACCTCCTCAAGCTTCAATCTATCCCCTATCACCCCTTCAATACAAGCCCTTGTAAAAATGTCCTTTTGCAGCTTTCTTGTAGGCTTGCTCCTGGTACTGGAAGGCTGCTTTGAGGTCTCCCTGGAGCCTTCTTTATTCCAGGCTGAACAACCTCAGCTCTTGCAGCCTGTTTCCACAGAGGAGGTGCTCCAGCCCTCTAATTATCTTTGTGGCCCTTCTCTGGACTCATTCCAGCAGCTCTATATCCCTCTTATGCTGGGGACACCAGAAGTAGATGCAGTACGCTAGGTTGGGTAGAGCCAGAAAATCATTTCCCTTGTCCTTCTGATCATATTTCTTTCGATGCAGCCCAGGATACTGTTTCCTTCTGGGCTGCAGGCACACAGTGCCAGTTCGTGTTTAGTTTTTCATCAACCAACACCCATAGGTCCTTCTCTTCAAGACTGTTCTTCAGCCACTCCTCACCCAGGCCATATTTGTGCTTGGCATTGTGCAAACCCAGGTGTATGACCTTTCACTTGGATTTCTTGAATTCATGAGGTTGGTTTATGCCCACCTCATAAGCCTGACCAAGTCCCTCTAAAGGGCATTGTCCACTCTAGTTCCATGACGACACAGTTTGGTGTCATCTGCAAACCTGCTGAGGGTGCACTCAATTCCACTGTCCACATCTCTGACAAAGATTTTAAACAGTACTAGTCCCAGTACTGACTCCTGAGGGACAACAGAAATCTATGGAACAAGCAGTAAACAGTATCTTGTTTTCTGTGGACTTATTTTGCATGACAATTTGGTAATGTCTGGCTTCTTGACATCACCTAGGATCTTCCACTAAAGATCTAAGCTTGAATCTAAAGCTAGGTCAAAGACAATCTCTCTCAATCCACTAAAACTGAACATCAATACTGGTACACAAACTGCTGCTGGGTCAGCTGCTCAAAAGAGTCAGCCAAAGCAAGCTGTAGTATTTCCAATTTTGAGATGTATATCACGAGAAGATGATTTCTGATGCATCAGAAGACACTCAACCTCCTCCACTGAGAAGCTGTGGTAGGAATTTTCCAGGGAAGGAGTTCCTGTGGGAGGTGATTGGGGTTTGCAGGACCCAGCAAAGATGGATATACTGTGGGAACAGCAGATCTCAACTGATCTCAAATAGCTTTGCTAGTGGATGGAGCCTCCAGCATGTCTCTGTCTCAAGGGGTACATGGACATAGGAGAGAACACCTTGAAGACTAGATATTTGTCTATTCTATAACTAGCTTTTGACACTATCTGCCACAACAAGCTCCTGGCAAAGCTAGCATCATGTGTCTTGGAGCGATTCACTCTGAAACGGGTCAAGAACTGGCTGCAGGGCTGGGCCCAGAGAGTGGTGGTGAATGGTGCGACATCTAGTTGGCAACCAGTCACTAGTGGTGTGCCCCAGGGATCAGTGCTGGGCCCAGTCCTATTTAATATCTTTAATGATGATCTGGATGAGGGGATTGAGTCCAGCATCAGTAAGTTTGCAGATGACACTGAGTTAGGAGCATGTGTGCATCTGTTGGAAGGTAGGAGGGCCCTGCAGAGGGACCTGGACAGGCTGGATGGGTGGGCAGAGGCCAATGGGATGAGATTTAACAAGGCTAAGTGCAGAGTTCTACACTTTGGCCACAACAACCTCAGGTAGCACTACAGGCTGGGGACAGAGTGGCCGGAGAGCAGCCAGGCAGAGAGTGACCTGGGGGTGCTGGTAGATAGTTGCTGAACATGTGGCGTCCCTCAAGGTCATTGCTGGTACCAGTGCTGTTTAACATCTTTGTCAGCGACATGGACAGAGGAATTGAGTGCACCCTCAGCAAGTTTGCAGATGGCACCAAGCTGTGTGGCACAGTTGACTTGCTGGAGGGGAGGGATGCCATCCAGAGGGACCTGGACAGGCTGGAGTGGTGGGCCCAGGCTAACCTCATGAAATTTAACAAGGCAGAGTGTAAGGTCCTGCACCTGGGTCGCTGCAATCCCAAGCACAAATCCAGGCTGGGTGGTGAGTGGCTGGAGAGCAGCTCTGAGGAAAAGGACCTGGGGGTCTGGGTGAATGAGAAGCTCAACATGAGCCTGCAGTGTGCACATGCAGCCCAGACAGCCAACTGTGTCCTGGGCTGCATTAAGAGAGGCATTACCAGCAGGGCAAGGGAGGTGATTCTGCCCCTTTACTCTGCTCTTGTCAGACCCCACCTAGAGTACTGTGTGCAATTCTGGAGCCCCCAGCACAAGAAGGACATGGAAC